>BMAW01040763.1:384745-485707 GCA_019974015.1 Nephila pilipes
ATATATATATATATATATATATATATATATATATATATATATATATATATTCAACTTTACTTTTTTTTGATAAATACATAGTAAAAATTAAAATAAACAAAATATATTAAAAGAATAAAATCATTTGTAAAGCATGAAGTAATTATATAAATATAAGGCTATTAGAGATATGTGTGCGAAAACTATACACATTGATGAAATATGATATAAAATAATAATATAATATATAAATAAATAATATAATAAAAATAATGAAGTAAGAATCATACATTAAAAATAGTTAAGAAAAAGCCACATAAAAGTAAAAATTTAGTAAATTGAAAGTAAAATAAACCAATTGAGCAAGAAAACATGAAAAATATAAACCTCCCCTCCAAAAAAAATTATTTTACGAAAATTAATGCTGTAACAGACTTTAGACTGTTTAAGATCAAAGTCGGCGGTTTTCGTTCAGTCGCGGGTTCGATCCTTGACCGCCAAAGACCCACCGTATAGCCGGGGCTGATGCACGTTAAATCTGTTCGGGACCCAAAGTCCTCCCGTTGGCGTGGTGTGGATGTTAGGAGAGGGGGTGTGCCAGCTCAGGTGTCGTCCTCGTCACTTCATCATGTTTCAAAATTACGAGCTCCGTCTCCAATAGCCCTCGTGTTGCTTCTAGTGCGACGTTAATAAAAACTAAACTAAACTAAAATTAGACTGTTTAAAGCGTGGTTATTCCACGATTAACGGCCAAACTGTCCCACTCAGCGATTGCTTCATAAAAACAGGTATCAAAACAAAAATTCAAATGAACGAAGAACAAAGAAAAATAAGAAATTCTGTGCGCATGAATCGGAAATTTATTTTAATTCAAAAATTTAACATTAAAGTGATTACTTATCTTTTAGAAAAAGAAATAACCCAAGCACATTTGAATAACTCATATCTACTTATGATATTTGTTTATTAACAACATGCATAGAAGAAGTACGAGGTCTATTAGCAATGGACCTCGTAATTTTGAACCACAATCAAGAGATGAGGACGACACAAGGGCTGGCACCCCACTTTCCAAATTTCCACATCATGTCAAAGGGGGTATGAAGAGATTTAGCGTGCATCACACAGCTTAAACTTCAGACTCAAAGGAAAGAACGCCGACCCTGAGCTCGTGCAACCCCTCTCACAAGGTTTGTAGGTGCCTTAATATGCAGCTGAATTTCTGGAACGTGAAAAACTTAGAGCATGTATATTTCTTGCACAGCGGATGCAATCGGGATGAAAGGGAACAACCATCCCACTTTTTTTGGAAGGGGGAGGGAATTAAATTTTTATCCCATTTAAGCCATCTTAACTATGAATTATAAACAAAACTTTTGAATAAATTCTACTATCTTATCAACAAAATCTTTCATTTTTTTCTTTTCTTTAAGTATTAAAAATTTTCTTATAGGAAATATATGCAGAAAATATAATGTCAAGCATAGGGGATTACCGTTTCGTAAAGCACTTACAAAATAATGGAGATTTGTGTGGCAGATGTAGCACGAGTTGCGTGGAAGGATAGCCAAAGTAGATGATGAACACATGGAATTCAATGCCACGACTAGATACTAAACGAGAGACAGAGAGCAACTTTGTTTACATCGCTTATCTTTCTTTCTGTAATATAATTAATTGTATTGCTTTGAATACTTAATTACATGTTATTTAACACAAAATTAACTTATTAAGCTCATTGAATAAGTGTTTTGTTTATTTTTTCTTGCACACTTTGTAGTCTAAGTAAGGCCTTGAGTAAACACGAGCTGAATACGAAAGATTATCAATTATTGGTTTTTATTTTGAATAAATCACACTTTTTTTTTAATAGTCATAAATTGTTACTGATCATTTTTGATCGTTCGAAATACTTCGATTTAATTGTAATACACGCATAAAATTGTTCTTTTGGTTAAAGTATTAATGTATAATATTACTCAAAATTTCGAAAAAACAATTGCACACTAGTATTAAAACGGTAAAGTTGGTTTAAACTGTCCACTTTTACCTCTGTCTGAATCTCAATTTCTTGTTGCCGGTAAATTTTTGCTCCCTCTCCACCTTTCTATTTTCCCAATCGTCACCATTGCTCATGCATTCCGCATTAAAATTATTTTCGTTTCGATAAATAATTTTCATGTTTCGAACAAACTGAGGCAAATTGAAAATGACAAAATTGCAACGAAAAATTTCTTAAACATATTCAACTCACGCAACACTGAAAAGAGTGATAAATGGCATCGTGTGTCACTCTCATCATAAATAACAAACGCAAAGTTTAGAAGAGAAAACACCATCCACAATTACAATAGACTTACTTAAAAGGCAAGGAATAGAACTACCCTTCTTCCAGCAAACAAAACTAATCCATTTGGCTTATTGCGATTTCCAACGGCATAGCAAAAGAAGCCGCACAGCACTCCACACGTTCGCAGAACCAAAATATTTATGATCCACAAAATCCTATTCGGAACGACACACACAATATTACAGAAGCCACCCGTTCGAAATAATCCACTTTATATTTCGCGCCGACAGTAATCTTCCACAATCATTGCTACCATATGTTTCCTTCATTTCTTCTCGCCTGTTTCTCGACCAGAGCCAACAGAAATCGCGGGAACGAAACTTGATCAAATAAAAATCGAAATAACATTAGTGGAAATGGCAACATCAGTGACGTACACTAATGGAGGTTAGGGGGAAAAGGCAGATATGAGAGTAAATGTTGATCAAGAGCGCATGCTCACGAGGTAAATTTCAAGGGCGAATCACGATCTTTGAAAGATTTAATATACGTTAATACACAATATTTTCATCATTTCCCCTCCCCCGAAATATCTATCACTAATTAAAATGATTTGAATAAAGTACTGTTAGAAACATTCTAACTACCTACTTTCTCTCACAAACACCAAAATTTAAAAATAAATATTTTTGTTTATTGTTTTTTCACTGTAAATAGTTTTACACATTTAGTTTTTAACAATCTAAAATACTTGGTAATGTTTATTTCAAATAGTATTACTGGGAATTATTTTTTTTTTTACATATATTTTATCGAACAATGTTAATAATGCATTCATCCTTACAACACAAAAATACTTTTACTGTAATAATAATATTATTAAATCAATATTTTATTGCTATTTTACTGAGTATAAAGGAGATATTTTAAAAATTAGTATAACTAATAGCAGTTTTTGAAATTAAAATAAATTACATGGATTTTGCTCTTATAAATTTATATGAATATAATTAGAATAGTTTAGATATTATTATTAGGTTTCCAAAATTTAAAATACTTTGTTTCCTGTAAAAGCACTTTCTTTAAATTTGAAAATTATAAAAGAGTGACAACACCCACGTTTTAATGAATTAATTAAATAAAATAAGGCACAATTAAAACTCGATCACTCTTTTGGAGAATAAAATCGAAAGAGGGATTGAACAAAATATTACAAATTTTAACAGGTAGATTAAAATCACACGTTTTAAATATATTTCGCATAAATGATTTTTCATTAAATATGTTTTCGAACCTAGCAATTTATCAACGAATGTAATTTATTTTTTACATATTTCATTTAGAAATTTTCAAAATGATTTATTTTAGATCCAAATTTTTCCGATTTAATCTCCAATAGCTTTTAGTTACATACATGTTATAAAGCTAATACCGTAAGCTGATACTACGTTCAAATACCGAAGAATGTATACATATAATTTAACTTCTACACTATATCACGCTATGACTTTGAGGCGCATTTGAATTTTGATGCTGCAAGCTATATTTTATCAGCAAATTTCTTTTAATCCCCCCCCTCCCAAAGATTAAAGGAACACCTAACGGGAAAGAACATCTAACGGGACATCACTTTCGTTTTGACGGCGAGGTGAAAGGTGTCTTTAAAGCCTGGTATCGACACCAATTATCAGAATTCTTCACCGCGTTTTCCCGACAAGTTAAAGTTGCCGCAAGAACATTAACTAAAATGACGGTTGGTGAATTCGTCAAAAAGAGAATAGAATATTACACTGAGGACATGTGTAGCTTTCAGATGTAACAAGGCTTTTGAAAAATCGAATAATTAATAAAAAAAAAAATTACGGACATGAAGGCCTTACTTTTCAATCGAGCCACGTGAAAAAAATTAGCAAGAATTACATTAAATACAACCGAATCAAATTTAAAGCGAAATATTACAACATTTAATATGTCGAGTTCCTGAGTTATTAAAATCATAAAAGAGTTTTTATTCCAAGAAAATATCACAGAAATTTGATATTTGTTTTCAGTAGGAAAACATAATAAAATTGATCCCAATTTAAAAGAAAAAATCCATAATTCACAGTAATATTTCGATACAAAACAAATGAATAACTGAGAAAAATAAAATCATGAAGTTTCATCAAAAAAAAAAAAAAAAAAACCTACGAATAATAAAAGTAACTAACTTACGATTGCAATGCTCTAAGCACTTAAGAGAAAATTCACGCAACATTTCACCAGAGCAAAACAAAAACAAAGAACGTTTTATCCCCAATTTCAGAGAAAGAGAATTTGATTTTAGGAAGAAAAACTTATTATTCCTGGATCAAACGAATTCATTCGGAGAATAAAAGTAACTGAAGAGACGTAGGGGAAAGGAGTCAATGTAAAGGGAAAATTCTTAAAATAAGGGAAATTCCCTTTTAGTCACTCGTGTTTCCAGGTTTTACCCCCACATAGTGGCACTAAACAAAGGATAAACGAAACGTTTTACTTCACATTGTTATCGAAATCAGAACATAATTCTGACTTCAATTGATTTCGTTCATAAAGTTCATTATAGTCTAATTAATTATTTATTCATGGCAATGAAATCTGACAAAACCTTTAGCCTTTGAAAGTGAAACTAAATAAACGCAATTCTCTTATAAATGACTCATTGCAATTTGTATTTACAAATAATAATACCAAGAAATGCATTACAATGACTGAATTATCAGTAACAATACAGTCGGAAAACGCTAACACGCGGTTTTACTACAGCTCCCTCGATAAGCAAATGATTCAAGATTTCACTCCCACAGACATTGTGGCGTTATAACTACAAAATTCCTTTCATGAAATTCAGATTAATCTCTTGTAAAAATGACGTCACGTCTTAGAATATTTTTTAAAGAACGGAAAAACAACACAAATAAAAAAACAAATGGACGTAAAAGTATTTTTGAAAGTCAGACGAAAAATGTGATTCTTGAGATACTTTCTTTATTTCTTGCGCTTTCGGATGCCCCTTTTTTTGCATTCAAGTATATAAAATAGTAAAGATTTGAGGAGGGTAGAAGAAAATCCATTATATTCCCGAAATCAAAATGGCCGGCAGACGGAAGAGCAGATAATAATACGATTTTTTTTCCTATTATATATATATGAATTACCATTTCTTCCAAAGTGGAATTTTTTAGTTTGGATTATCTTTTTGTGAGACATATTTTTAATATCTCAAGGTCAGTGAAATTAAGCGTAAGTTTAACCTTTTTGTATTGGTCAAAATTTAAAAGTAATGAAGGTGTTTTTTTTTTTTTTTTTAATTAGGGATTGTTCTTTTGAACAAAAAGGATCTCGGGTTAGGGCACAACAAATAAGATCTGTCATGAAGAGGCTAAAAAGAAATAAAAATGTTAGTAAGAAACAATCTATTAAGGATTGGTTGATAAAACAATAAATTCGCTTTTTCTGTAAATATTTTAAGTGATCTTTTATTTATTTTTGTAACATGCAACTGAATTACTTAGTGTAAAAATAACATTCATGTGATCATAAACTTATTTTCTCGAATTAACCAACTTCTGTGGAATTTATTGAAATGTTTGTTACGCAGAAAATTCATATCGACTTATATCATCACTCAAATAAGTGTTAATGTTAAAACTCGAAGTTCATTCAACCCGCGAATCATGGGCATCGACTATTGGTATAAACGGTGTCGGATTATATCATCAGGGATGCTGTAATGATGTCCTTGAAATGCAGATCTGAGTTTCATAACACCGAGTTTATTATTTTTTGGATCGAAAAACTATGCTATATGGCTACAGATCATCAGCAATTCAAACTCTATATTCAAATATCTAATAACACGACAAGAATAAAAATCTATGTTAAGATTTCCTTTTCGTATGTAATATGATGAAAATCGAGTTTTCTTGGAATAATTCGTTAAATTACAAAGTTCGTTAAATTAATATTAATTCATGAAGATTTGATATTAACAAGATTGAAAACAAATTTGTTATTTTTAGTACTGAATCACTTAAAAATAAGTTATTTCATGAAAACATTTGGATTAAACTTTGAAGTTAAAACGTATATTTTTTTTACGATTTCATAGCAAAAAAATTGCGTATTGTGTATAATGAATAATTCATATACTATAATATGCAAAAAATAACTCATATACTATGATATGCAAAGATATATACATTTAAGATATTTAAAGTAAAGCAATACGTTAAATTCTATATAAAAATGGATTTTAAAGAAATTAAATTTTATTGGATAAAACAGAAACAATTTACAATAAGTTTTTCTTTAAATCCAATAAAGAAATTCTGAAACAATCAACTCAGTCAACACATATATAAAATATATATAATAAACTGTTAACGAATTTAGTTTCCCTCCAGTAATTTATGATAAATTTTAAGCATTACACAAATAAAATATAAAACCATACTATTTACAGTTATAGAATCAGAGCATTACGCAAATCCGAACTAACTATTTCGAAAATTTAAATTAGTTAAATGTCCTCCAGTATCTAACATGATTTAGGTAATACGTGCTCATACGAACTTGCTGCATATTAATGTCATTAGTTACAAAAGGCAATTTAATACAGTTTATTTAACACCTCTAATCGATTCAGACACGCACATACAAAGAATATTAAAATAATCTGTACGGAAGTAACTGCAAAACATTATCCAGCAAATGATAACATAACTTAGAAATAGACAAACCGAGTGACTACAGACATTTGAATTATAATTTCAATGAAAAATATGAATTTTAAACATAGAGAATTATGAAGTTTATAAACTATACAATATATTTATTTCACATAATAACAAAACATTGAAATAAACTTACTAACAGTGCGATACATCAAAATGCGACAAATTTTTATCAATTTAACTAGTCAAAAAATACAATGTGGATTAAAAAATAAAATTAAAAGAGTTATATTAAAATACAATACACGTGATGAAATGGAAATTACAGAAAAATACAAAACCCAAGGCATATGTATAGGGTTTAAGTATTTAACGTGGGCATGCGCATCGGTCCAGCTTTTACTGCCTCGGATAAATAAAAGAATTCAGGGCGCTCGGGCAGAGGGGTTGGGGAGGATTGCGTGAAGGAATCGATGCAGAGTGTTTGCACTGAGCAAGGTCATTGGCTGAGCACTTCTGCCCTACACCCCCACTCAACCGAACGGTCTGCCCGGGACTTCGGCGGGGGTAAATGTGTGATTATCCTCTGACGGCACGCAACCTGAGAAAGCACGTGGTATATGACAGGACGTAACGGTGGTTTGGAGAGGAATGGACATGACCGAACTATGGAGTGAATAGTTTAGTGGGAAGAGAAGGGTGGACGCTGCTGTATTTAGTTCGGTTTGTGGAGGGAATGTGCTTTCCAAACATGGTTATTAAATATGAAATGATGTTATCTGGGAAGGATGGGATTGGTGAACAAGTATTTCCCATCACAATATTATGGATGCTGATTGGAAGTTACATAATCTAAATTACATATCAGCATTGTCTATATATATATAATTAAAAAAAAACGCTTTTATACGTGGCAAAGAGTAAAAGAAATGCAAGAAATCAATTGATAATGTACTGAAAACGACAATTTAGCGTCATTATAAATTTAAAAAGATTTTTCAATCCAACCGGAAAAGTTTGACTACAAACGGAAGAGTTGTGCACCGTCATACATTAGACAGGGAGCGCACAACACTTCCATTTTTTCCCCATAATTAGGAGCACCGGTTTAGTTATACTAGAGTTATTCATAGTTTTATAATTTGTTTTTCCATCAGATACTATGAAAAACGTGACCAAACAGTTATTTTTTTCAAAAGTCCACAAAATTAAATATAACTATTTATCTAAATCCTCATTCCACGCACAGAATTTTCAAACATATTTTAAGCAGAACAACAATAAAACATTTAATTTATTTAAAAAAAATAGAGAGAGAGAAAGAAAAACCCGCTTAGCATTTTAAATATATTGTCAATAAGTTTAGTTTAGTTTTTATTAACATCGCACTAGAAGCAACTCGAGGGCTATTGGCGATGGACCTCGTAATTTTGAACCTCAGTCAAGTGACGAGGACGACATCTGAGTTGCCCCCTTTCCTAACTTCCATACCACGCCAACGGGAGGACTTTGGGCCCTGACAGATTTAACGTGCATCAGCCCCAGCTACACGGCGGGTCTTTAGTGGCAACAAGGGTCGAGCCCGCGACTCAACGAAAACCGCCGGCCACAAGTCTGAAACCATGACCTAGGCTACCTAGGCCACTATATCTTCATGAAAGTTAAGAACCGGAGAAAAAGTCGTTTAAAATTTTAAATGTGAAATTATTTGGCCCACTGTCAAAGAAAATTTAAATAATTCGCTAAATAATGTCGCCTGTGCTATGAAATTTTATATATATATATATTTAGGAAGGTCATACAAATAAGATAATAAAAACCTTTTCGATGTTTCGGTCATTTTTAGAGTACTTTGTCCATTTAACCAGATAATTTCATGAAAAAGTTTCTAAATCACGGATGTGATTCAAAAGTTCAATACTTTATTCGAATGATGTGGATTTAGAAGCTCTAATACCTTCACTTTTTTTTTTTTCTCATTGCATATAATTAATTACGTTGAGTATTGCAGCACTCCAAATACATTTTACAATCAAGGACAGTTAAAAAAAATGACAAGCGTTTAAATAAATCAAGGAAGAAGAGACTTTCAGAGTAGGATATAAAGTGAGTGATGGTGAAGTTTGATGGCGCAAGAGATAAAAGATGTAACTGTGGTCAAGATGTTTCAGAAAAATGGTAAAAAGATAAGAAATTGGTTGACAAGAAGGAGGGTTTAAAATAGAGAAGAATCGCAATGGTATCCTAGGGACGCGTCACCCTTGTTTACCAAAGATGGTGAGCACAATGAGAAAGGAAAAAAAATCACTAGGATGCATCGGGTGAGTAATTTAATACTAAGGTACGAGGTAAGCCCCTGAGGGCTAGATCAAGAAAGGACTACATACGTTTTGCAATACACTCGTATATCTATTATAGTATTGGAAAATGTAATGCATTACACAATGAAATAATTACATTTTTCAATAGGCCGTGGACGTAACTTAGATATCCCTGGTGCAATAAATTTTAAAATAATAATAATAAAAATAGATAGCCTAGAAAAGTTTAACAAATCAATGAGAGAAAAAAAAAACGACTCATTTATTCATATGTCGCATAATTGTGTATATATTTTTTTCCACATATAATAATAAATCTTATTTTATAACGATTCTTCTCGTTGTTTTGTAGTAGACATACGGCAAAATTGATTTATGTTGAAGAAAATCCGATACTTGTGTACAGAGAAAGATAATTTGCTGGAAGACATCCAAAAAAGAAACAAGATACGATTACTTTTTACCACTAAAAATAAATCTAACAAAACTTCATTGATTACGAAGAAAAGATGAATGAAACATCGTTCATTTTATTAGTCTCGAAAGACGAAGTTTACAATTAAGTTCAAAAGATCTTTCGCTTAGAAAATAAAACCTTGTGACTAATCAACAGTAACGGAGATGATTCCAAACTTCAAAAAGAGACATGTTTCACAGACAGATAAAACTGAGCCCTTTCCAACGCAAATATTTATTTCACAGAAAGGGAAGCTCGCAACATTGGCTGCGAGGGGTTGTTAATAAATAATGCATCATCGTCTGCAACGAATGAAAATCTGGTAGCGTAACACCGTCGGCTAAGATTCAAAACCAATCATTTACAAAATGAATAAATAAATATGTTTAAATATATGCATATTTCCATAACCAATGATAGATAATGTAATATAAGAATTGTAAATAATAAAATTCAGTAGTGTATTTGAGACTATCAAAAAATAACTAGTTTTGAAACTTGGTAACAATTTACTTCAAATTACTTCGGTTGAAGAAACTTCGATGAATGGTGTTTTTCCTGTCACATCGAGGATGTTTTTCTATACAACGGTGACGGAGAACAGTTGCCCTTGGAGTGCCGGCGGCTTTTCGAGCCCTTGGCCACTGGATCCGAAAGAAAAGTTTTTCGATCGCTTTTTGCAGCGCTCTTATCAACTAGACCAAAAGGAAATTCCTTTTTGGGCTAACTATTAAAAAGTTTTAACTTTTGACGCTTTTATTGATGAGAGCGGCAGCAAATACATATGAATTTCAAACTTATTTGTTTACAAATCCCTACCCGTTAATTATATCACTCCAAAAAGTTTTAGAGTACCTCGCTGATATGCGAAAGGAGCTGTAAGATTATCCCGCTCCCCTCCCCTCCACACAAATTCAAATTTATTATTGGTGATATTTTTCGAATTGGCCACCCCCTCCTGATTATTATGTTTTCTTCTCTATATCTATATTAATTTCAGGAAATGCGTGCGTACGACATAGCGCAATGATGGAACGCCCCAGAAGCACGAAATTTGGTACGCTGAAACCTAGAGGTTCTGATGATGTCCACTGCGACATATTCAATTTTGAAAAACAAACGATTTAACCTTAATGTGATACTTTTTTTAAGATATTACCTGTTCAACTTATAAAGGCAAACGATTTAATCTTAATGTGATACTTTTTTTAAGATATTATCTGTTCAACTTATAAAGGCAGACGATTTAATTTAATTTGATACTTTTTTTAAGATATTTTCTGTTCGACTTTTAAAGGCAGACGATTTTATCTAATGTAATACTTTATTTAAGATATTACCTAATCTACTTTTAAAAGCAGACGATTTAAACTTAAAGTGATTACCTTTTTCAATATTCTTTATTAAGATATTTTTTTTGGCAACACCAGATCATAGTTTTGATTTTAGATAATTTACTGGCAACGGATATGAAATTTAGTATTGAGTTTGGTTCCAAGAGGTAAAGACGAACGTTGAAAAAGTGGTGCTTGTGTAAAATTGTGTCTTGAATTTATGTTTGAAAAGATGTGCGCAAATAAATGTGATGTCCTGAAAACAAGTCAATTTTATTAATAGTCTTCAATACAGTACACCACCCAAGAGAGACGTTTTCAAAATTCGCCGCCGAATTTTTATAATTCAATGTTGAAGTAAGAGATAAACAAGATTTTGTCTGTGTTATGTATAAATCTGGTGTACCTTACAACACATGACGTCATGGTTTATCTTTGTCTCCAATACACATTGCTTTAGCTTATATTGTAACATGACGTCATTTTTTTTTATACTTTGGCATCATGTTTTGTATTTTCTGTTTACCTTTCGTCAAAAGCTCCTGTTTATTCAAAGTGAAACTGGAAGTTATAAAATAATTAGAAGAACAAACACGCGGATTCAGGGAAAGAATTAGAAATAATAATATCAAGGAAAACCTTTTACAAGCTATGTTCATATTCACAAGTGATGAAAATTTTCACGTCTTTGCTCGGAATAGAAGGAAGACATTTAATATTCTTTATCAAGCTCTTAAGATTGCTTATTAATATTTCGTCATAATTAATGCTAGAATTATTTATTACTTGGGGAAGTCAAAGTACTCTTTTATTAATGGATATCTTGTATCATTTACTTGTCCTTTTTGGGCAATTTATTGATCATGCATCGCTTGTCTTAAAGGCTATCTTTGCATCATAATAAAAAACTGTCAATTTAATAACTTTCCGGATATGTTGTCTTGCACCGTGTTTGATGAAGGCCTTCGTTAAAAATATCTTATGCTTGCTAACTATATTGTTTAGTTTTTAAATTCACCCTTACGAAGAATGAGTACTTCAGCCAATTATTTATAACATTAAGATAAGAAGAATAAAAAAGCAGTTACAAAAATTGTAAATCTAGAGTTTTGTGGGAAAAAATTAATTTAGAAATAAGTGTTGACAGTATTATATGTTGGTTAATTATATAACGTTTACAATATAGATTTGTTTAACTTCCCAAGGGGCTGCTGTTTTAGGTAGGACGTTTTGGCGTACCAGATCACTTTTCAGTTTTTTAATTTCTTTTATACATTTAGCTTAAATATATCCAATTTAATAATTTATCGTTTCCTTTAATTTTAATTGCATTTAGCTTATATATATTCAAAGTAATAATTTATCCTTTCCTTTAAATTTAATATCGGAAAAATTTACTATTGTCTATTTCTTGATATGTTATCGTTTACTTTTATTCTCATATTTAATTGAATAATTTAAAAATGATTATATAAAGAAAGCGCACTTGGGTGACTAAATCTGTTCTTTGCATTACTTTACATAAAATTTGTTTTAATTTTTTATTTGTTTGTTTTTATTTTTACTAAATATGTTAACAAATTCTTGGAATAGCTATGGTATTAATTTTTATTTATTGAATGTAATATCATTCTACGGAAGTAAAAGTTTAATTTGGATAGCAAAAAAAAAAAAAAAAAAAAAAAATTATTATCTGAATTCATTAACAGCTTTCAAACAGTAAATATGTAAAACATTATAAGCCATATTTAAGCATAAGTAAATAAATTATAAACATTATATAAGCCATCAAACATCACATATAGTAAATATATAAGCATCATCATCATCATTTTCAAAAAGATTAAAATTCATACGGCAAAAGAAAAGGGAAACTAAGCTTAATGAAAAGATTTACATTTTTAACGCATTATTATTTTTTCCAGCAATTTACTAAAACAGTGTGTATACAATTATATACACGTAATCAAATACCAAAATATTTTCATATTTTTAAAGCTGTCTTTTGAAAGTAATAATGTAATATAAAGTATTTAAAATAATGTAATATAATTACGCAGGTGTGCGATTATATTACGTTATTTTATGTGCATGGATATTAATCTTCTAAGAAAAAGTTGTTTATGATCTGATTATTCAAATAACGAAGAAAATCAGTTTTTTATTTACTTTAAATAACTATATTAATATATATGAATAACATTAAAATATTTTTAATTAGAATAAATATTAAAAATTAAAATTAGACTCATTTTCTAGAATTAAAATAGAAACTTAATATACTAAATCTTTAACGGCCAAGACTTAAATTTTTAGATAATTCACTGTTTGAGTATTATTTCAGAGAACACGTTTAACTAAGCAGTCGCTAAAAACGCTTTAAGAAACTTAGGCAAGATGCACATAGATATGTAAAGGAAACTTATATCCAAAGCGCTTCCAAGAAATTTAATTTTAAAGGTATTCGCTTCCACATGAGAATGAAAATTTCTTCCATTTCTTTCTGCAGACTACGCGTAGACTGCGAATTTACATATATAGAAACTTTCGAATGTACATGCATGTCTATTTTTAATTTATTTATGCACAACACATTCGAAACTTTCGAAAAATGCCAATTCTTTCAACATAGTGCATTTTAAAATTCAAACAAATATTTAAATTTACATGCAGACTTTACAAAGTGTCTGTATTTTACAAGAAGAAGCTTTTTAAAATTTTCTTTTATCATTCTTTTATTAGTTAGGGTTTTTCTTCGGAAACCTCATCCAATGGAATACCAATGCATCATTTATTGTGTCTGTAAAACGTGTTCTACTGCAGACGCTTCCTTATTGTAAGAAAAACATCTACAGCAAGCTTTTTATTTTATTCAGTTACAGATATGTGAAGCGAAAGAATAATCCGTTCGTTTGAAAATGCGCGTATTTGTTCATTTTCTTCCAGTAGGAGAAAACTGTTCTTTTTCTTTCAGATTCTGCTCTCTAATCTGTTCTTTCTAGCTCTCAGTCTGAGTTATAACGTGTTCTGAGAAAATGTCTTCGTGAGTCTTAATGTGTTCATCTGTTCTTTCAGAGTTCATTGTCTTATTCGTTCTGGCGATTGATCTACAGTTAGATTCGCGTTTGTTATGAGATATTCAATAAATCGAAACGGAATATATCTCGACACTTCGAAAAACGAAATATTTGCATCGTGTATTAACATAGACATGGAGTTTTTTTTTAATGCTTTTGGAGTGAGATTTTTTGTACTTTGTGATCAGATCAAAGTTTTCAAAGTTGGAAATAATATTTTAATAAAAACGGCACTTGAATAATCATCGTATGAATATGTATTTTACTTGCGGCATAACTGGAGATAATCTACGATTTTTGAAAATATGAAAATTTATATGAGTGATTTATTCAAACAACGAATACCTCAATGACAGAACATATTCTTTGAGTGACACTTCGACATCGCCAGTGAGTGAGTGAGTGAATGTAAAGTTTACTGGCGCAAGAGCCAGATATGGCTATACTGCGCCAAACAAGATTAAACTGTGGTCTAGACGTGAAGTAAAAAAAAAGATAAAATGTGGTTGTCAAGAAGGAGGATTGAAAATAGAGAAGGATCGCTAAGGCATCCCGGGAATGCGTCATCCGTGTTTACCAAAGACAGTAAACTCCATGGGAAAGAAAAAGATCAATAGGGGGCCTCGAGGTCATGATACCCGTACTCACCTAAAGAAGGCGAGCCCCTGAGGTCCTCTGATATAATCCCCAGGGGCAGGGTGCTCGGCTATATCCCCAGACGCTGGGTACCCATTTTAGTCATGTCTTACGACATGCATGAGCTACAGTGGGACTATTCTGTCATTCCCGGTCACCACACGGGACTTCAACATCGCCAATTAAACGTATTAAGATAACAAAAAAAGGTTGATCAATAACATAAAATTTCAAATCGTTATTTTCTAAAACTGACGTGTTACTCTTCGAAAGTGTTTGTTCTTACAAATACCTTACAAACAATTCTCCTAAAATCCAAATTAAAACCAATTAACCTTCTCGCGTTAAATCTACTGCTAGGATAATAGAGGATAGTAACTTCCAGAAGATTTTGAAAGACGTAAGAGGCTGCTCAATACAAAACCTCATGGTTTGTTTCCAATTTCGTTTTTTTCCCTTTTGTTCTCGCCGGTTTTGCTCTCATTTCGTTAGTATGTACTGCTTCAGCTTTTGCGGGATGAACGTTTTGGTGTGAATTTATTAAACCAAAATGACAAGTTTTTAGTTTAGTTTAGTTTTTATTAACATCGCACTAGAAGCAACACGAAGGCTATTGGCAACGGACCTCGTAATTTTGAACCACGGTCAAGTGATGAGGATGACTCCTGAGCTGGCACCCCCTCTCCTAACATCCACACCACACCAACGGGAGGACTTTGGGCCCCGACAGATTTAACGTGTATCAACCCCGGTTACACGGCGGGTCTTTGGCGGCCAAGGATCGAACCTGCGACTGAACGAAAACCGTTGGCCACGAATCCGAAACCTTGACCACTAAGCTACCACGGCCACTACAAAAATGACAAGAACGTCAATAAACAGTTTTAAAATTAAATCATGATCGGCTATCAATTGTATTTTTTATAATTTAATACTAGAGGCATCTACATGATGCTTTTCTCTCACACACCCAATTGAATTATATTGAAAGAAATTATTTGTATTCCGCAATTGAAGCATGATTATCATAACAATTAATAGGCAAAAACAAGTAATAAAATAGTTATGTTAAAAAGAAAATGGATTGGAGAAAACTGTTCACCTAACAGTCCTTATTAGCACTTAGTATATACTATACTAAGATTGATTTCAAAATTTAAGAAACGACAATGCTTTTGACGCAAATACACAAAAGAATTAAGTGTGAAGTATAGTCGGCCAGCATACTTTACTTTTTGCTTCAGTGGTTGAGTTCCAACTCCAAATGGAAATGTCATGAAAAACTGCGTGAGTAATTTTCAGAACTTTATGCAGATTAAAGTTGTACTAACATTGTCAATCTTTTAACATGATGAACGAATAGAATAAATTAATTCTTTATTATTTTTAGGGAAATATCACTATTTTTTAACTATGAAATAAATTAATATTGCTCTGCTTTATTTATGTTTGTTATCATGAACCTTCAATTAAAACATTGTACTTTTGACGATTATCACTGTTTCAACCGATAAGGCACTGTCCTCCCTCTTACCAGCTTCCTTAACGGGATGTTGGACCACGTGGAACCTTCTAAAGTCTAGACTATTCTATTTAGTTGAATGTAATCAATCGCATGTCAGAATAAAAAAAAACCTAGAAAAGTTTTATCTGTTTACAATTCCTCTTCCATTTCCAGAAGCACATCTAAATTTATTTAAATGATTAGTAAGTATAATAAATATTCAATGTCTGTAGAATAAAATGTCCAAAACAGTTTTAAAAAATATCCAAAAAATATAATCTAAAATCGTTCGAAAAAAGCAACCTAATAGAATTTCGTTTTTCTGTCGCAAATGCAGCTCATTGATTCGAATAAATATAATAGTCTAGATTTGAACACGTAATTTGAAATTCCACAACATATATGTAAATATAACATTCACAAATTAATTATGGATGGAAGACGAGATATATTGAAATGGCCTTAAAGTTATTTAAATAAAAATTCGAAAAAGAAAATCTTTACTTCTTTCATAAAATGTATTTCATCATATCCAAAATTTAGAATTAAACAAGGAGCATAAAATTCTCAGTTGAAAAATGATTGAAATCTTTATTGAATTCAAATGGAACTATTTTTTTTTCACAAAATAACTCTCTTAAATAAACCTTCTTAAAGTTTAAAAAAATCATTCATGTATAAGATTTCAATTGCTAGATTTTAATGAAAGAATTAATGTATTTGAACCAAAAAAAAAATCGTTTGTACGTTAATGCTTCACTTCAATTGAATTTCTTCTCAATCTCTCTTCTCATAAATTCTTATTATTTATATATGTTTTGAAAGCCTTTCCAGCATTCATTTACTTACTTTAATATTTCCCCCCACATTCAAACGTCCATGTCTTAAAACTTTCGTATTATTATTAATCATATATTTTAATATCATACAGTATAAATAAAAAACATCGCTTGTAACATCAAGTTATCTACATAACATCAAGTTCAAGAAAAAATAACTCTAAATTTAGGCTCCATAGCGTCTTATTTTACATTTATCCATTAAAAAACATTTTTTTCTATATGAATATAGAATTCTAATATCTCACATACGATTTTTTTAAAATTTATACGGCACATATATGCCAAATAGATTGATAGTACTCTACAGATATAATGATAATTTACAACACTGCAATATCCAATATACTTATAGTTTATGGTAAGAGAAATTGAAGCGACTGTTCATTATACTCAAATGTGCTGAAGAAAAATAAGAAAAGTTTTATATGCCTCCACTGGTTTGAAGGAAAGAAATGTGTCAGAAAATCCAATTTATTTTAGAATATGAATGTTATATTATGATTTATGGTAGGGTTTAACGCTGTGTGACATCTTCATTATTTATTATGTGACGCAAAGTCTCTTATATTCGAAAGATAAATACCAAATATAATTATTACTAGAGTTTTTTTTAAATGATTTTTGTACCAATACGAGATGAAAATCAAATTTCTAGAGAATAAAATATATTTTACATTTTTTTGTTCATGAAATTTATTTTTTAAATTTATTTCTTATTTAAAATAGATTACTCCAACGTTATTTTACCTATGATAATGTGGAGTATGATTTCATAAATAGGGTTAGGAATAGAGTGCATATTTTAAGTAAATGATTTAGGTTTATGTTTCATTAGAGATTATAAACGGAGAACTGATGACAAACATCTCATTTATAGAATTCTATCTATATGTAAAAAAGGATTAGTTTTCCATTTATATTTAACAATATTTTATAATATTTTTAAATTAAAGGTAAAAGTTAAGCAAACATATTAATATGATATTCTTATTTTTTCAATGTCTTTTTTTTATTTCAAGACAGAAATAAAAAATCAGAACAATTAGAATAAATTTAAATTTGCAGCAACACATCAAAGAATAAAAAAAAAAACTTACCAATTTTTTTACTTAATAAAAATAATTTGATACTTTCAAATTAAATATTTCAAAGAAAATTTACTCAAAAAAAGTTATTTTATTCAGTACATTTCACACTCAACAAATTTAAAATTTAAGAATTACATTTTTTTTGCTTAGGCCGTTTTGCTCATAACGTAAATAAATAATCAAATTTAGAGTAATTAGTTTTAGCAACGAATTACTTCGAAAAGACGATTGCTTATCATGTATAGTTTCTAATTAATTAAAAGACGTGGAATTATTCTTGTATATATTATCTTTGTTATTCTAATTTAATATCGGAGCCACGGTAGCCTAGTGCTCATGGTCGCGGACTCACGGTCTGCGTTGTTTTCGTCGAGCCGTGGGTTCGAACCCTGATGCCACTAAGGTCCCAACGTGTAGCGGAATTGATGAACGTTAAATCAGGTTGAGGTCCCAAATCCTCCCGTTGGTGATGTGTGAAGTTTACAGAGGGAGGTTCTGACGATGTTCAAAGCTCTCGCATTGCGGTGATGAGGAATTTTGAATGTGGAATACAAGCTTAGGTATTGTTCTCGTTACGCCGTGTAGCCGGGGCTGATGCACGTTAAATCTGTTCGGGACCCAAAGTCCTCCCGTTGGCATGGTGTGGATGTTAGGAGAGGGAGGTGCCAGCTCAGGTGTCGTTCCTGTCACTTGACCGAGGTTCAAAATTACGTGGTCCGTCACTAATAGCCATGATGTTGCTTCTAGTGCGACGTTAATAAACAATTCCATTCTAATTAAATACCTCATGAATAGTGTACTGGATTTATAAATACTAGACCCATGGCCAATCGTTTATTGTGCAGTTCCAAAAAAATACATTCTAATTCTACATAAATAACAATTTTGTGTTCAAACTGTAATAAATAAACCAAGATAAACCCAGACTTTTATCAATATCTTAAATAATAGTAAGAGATAAATTAATCCGTTCAAATTTTTGGATATCAAAGCGACAAAGCTCCCCTGATAGTTAAAGATGATGCTTGCAGCCTGACCCCGTTAACACGTGATAGTCGGATCCATGGTTACTAAACCTCGAATTAAGTGAACCGCGAATTTCAACATTAATATTAATTGAGTGATAAGTTCCAAAGTCGACGAGAATTTTTGCGAAACATTTGCGAGAAGTTACAGAGTAACTGGTTAATTTGAGAAAATAAACTTATGGTTACGGATTCTATAAGTATTAAATCAATAGTCTTGTCACAAAAATAATTTATAAATGAACACACATTTGAAAGATTTAAAGAAAACTTATAAATTTTAAAGTTTTCTCTCCAATTCTTAACATATGATTGTACTTTACTGACATTTTTTCCCCAAATTTCTTGCATGGCATATCTTTTTTGCTTCACTCAATTCGAAATCCATGTTATTCAAGATAACTCAGAAATAGTTCTGTTGCTTCAAGACCTTTAGAATGTATGATTGGAATCTGTTTAGGTACATCTTCCATTTCCTCATGATCATTTTACTTAGAATTTTAGCAACATATTCATCTGCTTATCAAAAAAATAAGGATTATGACGCAACATGTCTGGGAGTGATGTCACAAGCGATTACTTATCGCGGGAGCCACAGTAAAACCGCGTGTAAAGCAAACTCGCGCGTTGATTGATTGGTTGGTTTTATTAATGTTACACTATAAGCAACACGAGGGCTGTTGGCAGAATACCCAAGGGGACCGAGCTCACCCAAAGGGTTCAGAGCTGCAAACCGGACCCCCGGGAAACAATCACCCCCGCACTCAGCATTTATTGACAAAATAACATAAGATTTACATAATTTGGAAATAAAGGTTAAACAAAATGTACAAGGTATTTGAACAACAAAAAATATACATGACAGAAACACAAGAAACAGTTGAAATTATCTTACAGAAATAAGATACACAACAGGTTAAATAGCACAATACAAAAACGTCCACAAACTAGTAAACAAAAATGAAGTATTAGGCAAAGGGGTGAACATATATACAAGACATACAATTATAGCTACATGGTAAGGGATGATAAAAATATTGAAAAATATAATAAAAGTTTGAAACAATTAATAAATTTGTTGGGTAATTTTACGAGCCGTAAGAATACAGAATTTAAGCTTAGAATGTAAGTAGGGATTTTCACACACGGACCTCAGCCAAATAGGTTTCGCTTTAACAACAGGACATTTTAAATTAAAATCTGTGGTAAAAGGGCAAGAGAAAATATAGTGGTCAGCATCTCCAACAGAGGAGGGCTGTTGGCGACGGATCTTGTCATTTTGAACCTCGGTCAAGTAACGGGGACAACACCTGAGTTGGCATCCCTTCCCCAAACTTCCACACCACGCCAATGGGAGGACTTTGAACCATGACAGATTTAACGTGAATCAGCTCCGACTACACGGCGGGTCTCAATGACACCAAGGCTCGAACCTGCGACTCGACGAAAACCGCCGGCCTCGAGTTCCCTACCATGACCACTGGGCTACCGCACCCATAAATCACGTGTTATTGAAGGGTACGTAGATATTTAATTTAAAAATATCAATGTTGAAAGTAAAAACAAAAACTTCTTTCAAATTTTCTTTCCAAGATTTCAATTAAATGTATTCATCAATTGTTCTATAACTTAAACTAATCACGACTTAAATTTAAGAACTGCATTGAAATACTCATAAATATCAATGCATCATTGATGTGTAAAAGTTTTATCGATACATAAAAAAAAAAACATATCTACCTAAAATGCCAGCTTCACGAAATAACATCAGGACTCCTACTATTTAATAATGATATTATTTGAAATGCTTTGATATTACTGCCTTCACTTTCCAGCCTTAATTTATGCATCCAGGCAGGTGTGAAACATCAATCCAATGAATAGAGAGTGACACAGAAATAATAACTAAGTTATTTTATTCAGATAAAATAATAATCAAAATTCAATCCCTAACCAACGTTAACAATATTCATAGATGTGTCAGATATACGTTTTCATATAACTTTCAACGTTTTCATTTAACTGGAATCAATCGAGTTCGAGTTCTTAAAAGATTTATGTTCGAATCTTTGACCCTTTGTAAATCTTGCATATGATCATTTTTAAAGTTCCTTAAGCTGCGCAAATAAAATACTGATGTCTCATGGTTGATAACTTCAGTTCAGTTTTTTTACCACCCCCACCAACTAACTTCAGAATTAAATTACTCGCCTCTCATTTATTAAAATCATCAAACCTATTTATTACATTTCAGTAATTCTAATATAACTTACATAAGCCACCTTTCATTTGTTGGTAGACTATAAACAACATCACAATAAAGTCCGAAAAGAATACACTCAACAGAGCCCAAGCTGTACATTTTACAAATTTTTTTTTAACATATATTACAAATTTCTTTCAGCCTATTCCTAAGGTTACGATGCAGTTTAAACCCCGCCCAACTAAAATGTCATTTATCCCAGCGTTCCGCAAAACACTTGAGTTAATGTACATACAAACAGACGAGGCAAAATTCAGGAACATTTATTCTAGATAACAAGTCGCGTGATGGGGCTAAAATACAGTCGCTTAGAAAGAGGGTGGGTTTAGCAAACGATATTATTGATGAGCTTAAGTCCATTAATCAAAAAAGGGTCGTTTACTGAGGTGCACCAATGGAAATTGAACGCCAATACTGAAAAGAATGAAGAAAAAAAAAAATTATATCCTATAAATCTTTTTTAAAGATGGGAAAAATATTCAACAGACTGTTTTTTCGCCTGATAATTTTTAGAAAAATATTTAGAGCCATTCAGTAGGTGAAATGGCAAAGAATGAGGGACCAATGCCATAAAAGAGGTATTCATCTCATTTTTGAGATAAATTATTCCCTAATGCGTTAGGGAAAATAATGCGCTGTAGGGGAAAATGGCACTTTGCCACAATGTACTGGGTCATGGAGGTTTTGTCATTAATTGAAGTTTTTGTAATCGATCGTTTTATAAGATTAGCTGTTCAGTAAAATGGAGAATCTAATCACGGGATTATAAGATATCAAGAAAAATTTGGATGAATTATTTTTAATTTTATAATTTATTTTCAAAGTAAAAACAATTTTTGATACTATTTTTAAAAAATAAACTTTGCATTTCATCAACATAATGGGATATCGGTTAGTTTAGTTACAAGGCACCATGGAATCTAGTTAAAAGGAACGAAAATGTACCAGAAGAATCTCAATTTAAGAACATCCATACTACGCCAGGAGAAATTTTAAAACCAAAAATAGATTTCATGGGAAGAGTTTCAATATTCTAGATTCGAATATACCAAGCCTACCTTATAAATAACGAAATACTTAGTAAATAAAATTGTTTTAAATTCTTCATGATTCTTTTCAATTCATGACTTTCAAGTTTATTCATTTCTGTGTTGGAAATGAATCAAAGAGAAATGAACTTAGTACTAAATTCGACAAACGAAATGATTGAATAAATATTTGCATGAATTTTGATGTCGGAATCCGAAGATATATATAAAAAAAATTGATAAAGTTTTGTTCTTATTAAGGCTCCCGTCAACCCGCCATTTTGATTTCATCAGCTTAATGTTAATCCTATGGAATTTCGACTTGAATCCTCCTATCTTTATTATTTGATCTATTTGAATGCAATAAAGTGCATCTGAAAGAGCAAAAAAATAATGAATGCTTCTATGGAATTACTTTTTTCCTCCGATTTTAAAAATATTTGAAAATATTCCTTAAAGACCGGAAAACTCAAAAACGAATAACTAAAATAAGAATAAAAATATTTTTAAAAATCTTAGGAAAAATTTAATTCCACTGAAGCCTCATTACTTTTTGCTCTTTCAGATGCACTTTTTTGCATTCAAATAGATCAAATAATAAAGATGTGAGAATTAAAGTCAAAATTCCATAGGATTAACAATACGTCCACGAAATCAAAATGGCGGGTAGACGGGAGCCTTAAACGCATAAATTCAAAAATCATTAAGAAAACACACAAATACAATAATGAATTAAGCTAGAAAATTTCTCGCAACTTATTCACCTTATTTCTTTTAACGAGTTTTTATTCCAAATTAATTATCGAGTTTTTATTTCAAATTAATTACAATTTTGCCAATTTGATAAGCTACATTTAAAAAAAAAATAACAGTTCAAGCTGCTTTTATATGTTTTTACATAGTTACTTTAAAAAGAACCGGAAACATATAACCAAAGTACTTTTTGTCACGGAAGCGCTCATTTCAAAATCATTTAAAGAAAATAATTCTTCCAAAACAAAAATAGCTTGCATTTTGGTACCGTTTCTTTATTTTTTTTAATAAACAGTTAATTATTACGGAAGTGTATCGAGAGTTTGGCAATTTTCCATTAAAATTTTTTGAATTTTAAAACAAAGTTATTCAGATGAACTTACGCAAACTGTATTATTTATTATTTTATCGCAAAGAAATACAAAGTAACATTGGAAATATTTTCTACAGATCATAAAAAAGAATTAAAAAAAAAAAAAAAACGAAAATAGTTTTTACACTACTTTCATGAGATCATAAGAAGTACGATTTGAGTCATTACGACAACAAAAGAATTCTTCCCCAACTTTCAAAAGGAGTCTCTAAATTATGCAGTTTGAAAGCTTTTGACGTTACTTCCTCTTTTTTTTTTTTTTAATCTGAAAGGAATTCTTTTTTCCCCCAGAACGAAAAGCGAGGGAGGAAGAATTTAAGACATTTCGAATCGAAAGTAAAATTGTAAATGCTCACGACAAGTTCGAAAATGGAAAAAGAAAATTTACCAGAGAAGATATTTTTACATATGCAAAAGATAGCTACACTGCATTTCTTGAGGGGAGGGAGTAAATGATTATTTTTGTATAAGGGCATGGAATATTAAGTTTTTTTTTTTTTTTTTTTTTCCAAATATCTTTGTATTTTAATAAGAAAATACATTATCACTTCCAAATAATGCGATTCAATTTCTTTTTTGTTGAATTCTTGTTAAAAAAATTAAATAAGTGCAAAATAATAAGAAATATGGAGTTTTTATTCCAGAAATTTCGTCAAAACTTAAAAAAAAATTCTTTTGTTTTGTTTTCTAAAGTAGCAATACTTTTTTTTGTGAATACCACATTAGTAAATAATGCAAATGCTTTACTTTTGTTATTTATCTAATTTGCATTACAGTGCTAATGATTATAACATTCGTACATAAGCAGAATTACTGCGTATCAAGCAGACGATTTTAGTTTTTATTTCACAACAAAATACTTAAATTTCCATTCTTCTTGGAAATACCGATGTTCGTCAGTTACATTCCCTTTATTTTTATTACCACCTGATTTCCATGAAGACATAGTGAATGCAAGGGCCTAAATTTGATTAAGTGTTCGATAACACTAAACAATAATTTTTTTTTGAGGAACATTAATAATATTTCTTGAACATTTAACTTACCGGAAGCAGAATAACGGTACAAATTAACAGGTGTAACAAAACAAACTTGTTAATCACTCAAGGGGCTATTGTTTTAGTTGGATCACTTTTGGCGTACAAGATCATTTTTCATTTTTTTACCATTTGCTTCAAATTTAATTCCATTTAGCTTAAATTTATTCAATTAAATAATTTATTGTTTACTTTAATTTTAATAATAGAAAAGTTTAATATTGTCCATTTCAAGATATTTCATCGTTTACCTTAATTCTTATATTTAATTAAGTAATTTAATAATAATTACTTAAAAAAGGCACTTTGGGGGGCTAAATCTACTCTTTGCAAAACTTTGCACAGATCTTTTTCTGATTTTTTTTATTGTTCCCTGGAAGCGGACTATTTAATGTTAGGCACTAGGAAGCTAATAACGTCGTGGATATTACTTATTATCAGTCGTTTAAACATTCACAGCTAGTGGTGGAAGGAAAATGGTGCACTGATCCAAAACGATCACTCATAGTTCAAAATGATGTGGTTCGTTATAAAAAAAAAATATGAGAGGGAATTTGCAACGGGTTCTCGCGCACATTTCCTTTCAAGTAACCTTTTGGACTACTTTATGACTTTATTAGATTTGAGAACATCGCCTTGTGAATAAACTGTGACATATATAAATCAGCATTGCCACACACACACAGTGTGAGTGAGTAGATCATCAACTAGAGAGTTAGGAAGTATTTAAGTGTGGATAGAAGATAAGCAAGATTACAATGTAACGCGCAATGTATTAGCGCAAGAAAATTAAGTAATCATCGGATAGCTTATATTTGACTCGGACTCTGTGATTAGTATTGTTCCCGATTCGGATCCAGTTATACTGCTATTGAAATAAGTAGAATTTTCAATTGTAATTACCACTCTACAAACATAATACAACATTTATTATTTTTTTGTTATTCTTAGACAGAATACACAACATTTAAAGATTTGCTTGTCTGACTATTTATTGATTGATTACTTGAGAGTTTTGAAGGATCAGAATCTGGACACAAAGTTGAAAAATTAAAGTGTGATATTTAAAACGAATTTTTTATTATATTATTACATAAAATTAAGCGCATTAAACTAATCTGAAATCACCACTTTACAACAAGGCTAACGAAGGTAACAGTTTTAACTTAAGCTCATAGTTTTAACTTAAGGTAAGATTGCAGCGACTGAAATTATTCCACAAGAAGTTTTTAAACATAATCTGTCTCGAACCGGAGACTACGCCTGTAGGTTGTTTGAACCCAAGTACATATTCCTAATACATATATTGAATATTTAACTTAATAATAATAAAACTATACACTCCAGAATAAAGTCTGATCGTGTACCTGCATGTAAGCAATCATCAAATGGATCAGTGAAATTTAAAAAGGAGTGAGTGAGTGAATGTATAGTTTATTGGAGCCAGAGCCAGATATGACTATGTTGTGCCAAACAAGATTTAAATGTGGTCTGGACGTGAAGAAATTGAGAAAAAGACAAAAATTGGTAGACAAGAATGAGGGTCGAAAATAGAGAAGGATCGCTTGGGTAATACGGGGGTACATCACATTCAAAAATGAGAGAAGTCAGCTTTAGTAATAAAATTGACATAAATCATCCTCATAAATTCACAAAGTTAAATTGTTTACGATATTAATTGTTGGGTGGAAGATGTTTATTTGATCTTGGCTATGTTTTGGAAGAATTCAATTTTTGTCAACGGGTCCACTGACATCCGCTCAAGATAACAGACCAAGAAAGAAACTACTTACCAGATTGGTTATTAGGCTCTATTACTACTGGAGAGGAGGCCGCCACACAGCCCTCTCCTGAGGAGGAAAATCTTTTTTCCCCCATCGCTTTTAGGAGACTTCAGGATATTCAGAGTAGGTTTTTTCCCCAGCCATTACTGCATTTGATATAAATTCCCAGTTGTGCTGAGTGACATTTGGAAAGTTTACATTGACGTCATTGGCAGTCTCAAAGTGAGATGGTGGGAATATTTGAAGGATCCGCCTTAGCTGTTTATACCACTGTTCGTGATTTACAAGTTAAATGTTTCTGTTGGATTCCGAGGTAATATCGCGCTGAGATAATCTAATTCAACAAACAGTTCAAAGCTCCAATATGTTGCAATCTGAAGTGTTCGAATTCAGGGTTACTAATTCGGCTACTGTTAGTCTTGGCGGGAAGATTTAAATAACCTATCTGCGGGCCCTAAGACATATGCCTAGGACAATTGAGCCAAACAGGAATTTTCCATCAGGTCAGTTACTAGGCGCTTTAGAATTCTGTGGTCTCACTTGCTTAAACAACGTCTAAAATCTAGTTTTTATTCAAATATTGTTTGAAATAATTCGTGTTACCGCTTTTAATGTACAGTTAGAAAACGTCAAATAATATTATCGCCCACTGGTTTTCTTTTCATGCAGAAAAATTCTCGGTATAAAGCAATTTCTTAATGAGCGTGATTTCGCACCATTTGTTCTATATCTTTTTCTATCAAATTTCCAGTTCGAGTTTTGGAACTGAGCATCATAGAAAGAAAAAGATTCACTATGGACAACCCTAAATATAAAATTACCAATTGAATACAGCCAGTTCGCATCACAATCTAAAGTCAAGATCAGAAAAAGAAATACATACTTGATGTTTCACAATATTACTCTTCAAGCCAACTTGAGAAAAGTATATCAAATTTGAAGGATAGCAATCTTTTTTATTCCATGTAACTCTGTTATTTTCGATTAATTCAAAATCTTCAGGTCGAAAGACTATAAGGCTGATTACAAATAATAACATAATTAATAGTGAATCATTTAAGTTCATTGAACTTTGACAATTTTTATATTTGAATTTTTTTTAGTTGCATAAAAAATTTATAATGTGGACATTATTTTGCTTTTCTTTCAACTAAGACTTTGGAACTTTAAATGATGTTGTTTGAATTGGAAATCTAACCTAATGGGGGGGGGAAAGAACGACCAATATAAATTAAAATTAGATTGGGATTATATAAGTGTAATGAGTACATTTGATGTATTGCATTTATAATCGGCGAAGAATTTAATACTCATGTTGGTTTACGGTAGAGCGAATAAGTTGTTAAGTGAGACACCTGTATTATACCCGAGATAAGCAAAAAGCTTTAGAAGCAGTAAGGTTCCGAGGAAATATCTAAAGCTCGCTTACCATTGTGCTGCCGAGGCGACAGCCTAGTGAAGCAACAACAGAAGTTCTGAAACTGTGACTGAGAAACGAGCTGGGGAAATTGAACAGGACCAAAAAAAAATTAAGAGGCGATGAAGGTTCTGGCAAATGAAGGCGAAATTGTTTTTGTTGCGATTGAAGTTTTAGCAGTTGGAATGAGTTGGAATGAGTTGGAATGAGTGAATACGGAACGGATCTACAAAGGGTCAATGAACTGGCCCCTCATCTGTAAATACAGTGAAGACAAGAAACCCGAATGGTTGAGATCAGATTATTACTAAGTTAGTACATTAAACATAAGATTCTGTCGTATATATGACATATCCACAGATTTATAAGGCTAGGGATGGAACTTAGTTATTTTACCTAGTTATATAAATGATCGAAGATATCATAACTGTATGATTTTTTTATTTATTGGACTAGTATTAGTAATGAAAAATGAAGGAAATGACAACGGGAGTTACAAATGTATTTCATTTCATTCACAAAAACACTCTATCTTATCGTAACTGAAAGAACATAGTAACTGCGAAAATAATACTATAAGGATGGAAATAATAAAGTAAAAAAATGAAATCAAAATAGCTTTTACATGGCTTCTACGAGACCATAAGCGGTACCATTTCAGTCATTAAGTAACAAAATAATTTTTCTCAAAGCTTCCAAAAGGAGTCGCTAAATTATGCAGTTGGAAAGCTTTCTGACATTTCTAGATTTTTTTTTTTCGTTCTTAATCTAAAGAGAATTTTTATTAAAAAATATTTTAGAATGTGAGACTAAATGAATTTAAGATTTTTCGAACTAATGAAAGTAAAATTCTAAATGTCCATGACAAGTCTAGTATTAAAAAAAAGAATATTGCGACGCACATATATTTTTATGCACGCGCTGATAGATCCAGATCTTTTTCGGTAAAAGAAATTTTAAAAAGTCTCTATTCTTTTCATGTAAGTGCATGGCACATTAAATTTCTTGGAATTATTGTGAATTACGATAAAAATACGTAAGTTTTGTTATCCACAAATAATACTGATTATAAGCATAAAATGAATATCATATAAACGCTTTAAATAAACATTTGGCAATGAGATTATTTTACATGAAAAAATTCTATTCAAATTAATATTTTCAAGTCATAAATTTAATGATTTAAATTTTTCACTAACGTCACACTCAGAAGCAACACGAAGGTTATTGGAGACGGACCTCTTAGTATTGAGCCATGTTCAACTGACAAGCACGGTACCTGAAATGGCATACCCCTCTCCTGCCTTCTACAGCCCGGCCATGTAGGATAGGATTTGATCAACTGTTCGTTTACGTCGCACTTTAAAAACAGCATGAAGGTGACTGGCGACGGACCTCGTGCTTTTGAACATTAGTCAAAAAACGTGGACGACACCTGAAAGGGTACCTACCTCTCCAAACCCCCGCGCCACGCCAACGAGAGGACACTTGGGACCTCAACAAACTTAACGTACACCAGTCCTACTGCATGGTGGAATCAGAAACTCAAACCTGAGACACAGAAAAAACGCTGGCCAAGAGTTCGCGGCCATGAACACTAGGCTATCACAACTACTAATTCCGACACTGAGCTACTCAATTCCGATTTTACAAACTAATCTCCACGCTAATTTTTTTAGTCACAAAAAATCTGTGACGCCCCTACTTCGCTACTCAGATTCTGAGCCATCGAAACGCAATAAATGATCAATCAAGAGAAAAATACTCTAAGTTAATTAAAACAAACCATTTTTTTTAAAATTCTATATCTAAAGAATGGACAAAAATCGACTAATATCACGAATGCTGAGCGTTGACTAAAATGCGTCCAAAACTAACTATTATAATTGAAACCTACTTACCTTACAAACAACAAAACTGGATTCGAATAGGCAATAAACACTTGTAACTATCCTAGATGCGAAATACGTATCAACTCTTAGAATATCATCTTCACCTTCTCGCACTAATATCGTGGGCAATTCAAAGTCGATATTTCCTCTAGTTGCTATATATATCTCTGATCTCTGTATCTGATTAGTTCCTATTTGCTGCACTAATTATATAATCATGCTAAATTTCATAAGTCACGGTTTTTCTCTTCACAAGGTAAGGTTCTCAATTCAAATAAAGTAATAAAGGATTAGTTGAAAAGGGGAAACGCGTGATAACCTTTATCAATGCCACAACCAATAAAAATATTCAGTGTCACGTAAACATAACCTGTCATTTAAAAAAAAAAATAACGATAAAATGATTTCAACAACACCTGAGAAAATTACTAGGATTGATTGATTATGGTTTTGCAGCCCACTTGACGAATTATCAAACACATTTTATGAATCATTGATTTGATGTTCGATTTCAATAACACGAATACTAGAATATTTCTCTGAATATACTAAGTTTTCTCTTTAAATTATTCGTAGTAGTTATATAAAGTATCTATAAAACAAGTTAAATAGGCATCACGTATTAGTTAATGCTGTAAAATAAAAGTAAAGCCATATCTGGCACAGCATGTCCATATCCATTTTTATCATATATTAATAGCTGGCTGGCAGCATAGCTATGTATTAATATCTGGAATAGCAATATCTGGCACAGCATAGTCATATCTGGCTCCTACACCATTAAACTTCAACCAAAGGGTTGAAGATGGAGCCAGATATGGCTATGCTGTGCCAAAAAGGCGTTGACTAATGTGATGATCTAGATGTGGTGATGGTGATGTGGTGTAATGTGGTGATCTAGACATTTCAAAAATAAGAAAAAATTAATTGGGGATAGAGGATCGAATTTTTTGGTTTCGCTTCATTAATGTCGCACTAGAAGCAACACGAGGGCTATTGGCGACGGAACTTGTAATTTTGAACCTCGGCCAAGTGACAAAGCCGATCTTGAGCTGGCACCTCTCTCTCCTAACTTCCATACCACGCCAATGGGAGGACTTTGGGCCTCGTGCAGATTTAACATGCATCAGCTCCGGTTACACGGTGAGTCTTTTATGGAATCATGACTCGAATCCGTGACTCGACGAAAACCGCCGGCCGCGAGTCGGCGACCATGTCCACAAAGCTATCGCGGACACGATGGAGGGTCGAAAAAAAAAGAGAAAGATCGTTGGGTATCCCGAGGACGCGTCACCCATGTTTGCCCCCTTCGGCAAACCTCAAGGGAAAAAAGATACTTAGAGTTTCTCGGGGTCGTGATTCCCGAACTTACTAAAAGAAGGCAAGCCCCCGAAGGCTGTAAAACAAAAGAGTACATCACAAAGTTACATAAAATGTGTGAAGTTCATTATCAGCAGCTCCAATTTTTTCCTCTAGGAATTACTAGGCTTAATTTATTATGGTTGAAACACCCTTGACGAATTAATAAATACATTTTGTAAATCAATGATTTGATGTTCGATTCCAATAACTTGAATACCAATGTATATTTCACATAAAAGTTTGTACAAAGATTTTTCTTAAAATTAGTAATAAGTGATTGTAAAACAAGAGTACAACACAATATAGCAAGTACAGAATAAAATGCATGGCACTTGTTATTAATAATTCCAATGACTACTTTCTTCTTCCTCTAAAAACTTTTGCATACAAGCACACGCGAAGTATCAACAGATAGTATTTTAATACAATGATAAAATTTCCTGTTTACCGCACATTAATTTTATAAGATCCAATTTGATTCAGCTAAAAATAAGTTTAAAAACACACAACGAATTCCATCGTCTAGTTTGAATATTTATGTATTATTATGATTTTTAGAAATGAAATAACTTATTTAAGAGTTAAGCATTTTAATTCTGAACATTTAGGGAAATGGCAAACTGCTAAACTTCGGTAAATTATTGTAAGAAATATACCAAATCATATTAAGAACTCAAATATAACTACACCAAATTCCACAGACGCAATAATACCTTTAATATAAATGCATATACAGGGTTATTTGAAATGATTCCTACGATTTCAAAATTCCATATTTTTGGAAATATACGACACAGATTGATAAATAATACATGAATGCGAAGGGCAAATATAAAAGTTTTCTTTACAAGTTTTTAAATTTTGTAAGTATATTTCTGCCAAATACGCTGCAAAGTGTCAGTGGTAATTGATTGTACAGCAACAAAAATCCGTTGTTTAAGTTCACATAAATTTGTGGATAATGGTAGAGCACACACACTTTATCCTTTACAAACACCCAAAGATAGAAATCGCGTGGAGCCATATCAGACGCAAACATCTGCAGTGTCATCTGACCACTGCGATAGATCCAACTGCGAGGAAGCTCCTTGAACTTCTAAAACAGCTTTCGTGAAATAGTTTCACGATGAACACTCGAGCGCCATCTATTTTTCACAATTTAAAACTTCTACGGTTTCCTTCGTATTCATGCATTACTTATCATTCTGTGTCGTTTATTTTCAAAAATATGGAATTTTGAAATCGGATAAATCATTTTGAATAGCCTTGTACAGAAGTACCAAGATTAATGCAACTCTACTTACAAACTTTTTAAGACTCAGATTTTCTTCATATTTTATAAAGTATCTAAATACGAAATTATTTTCAAGATACGAATTGTATCTTAACCTATGACAAGCTTCAAAAGCAGCGTATCACAGATTATGTTAAACATGCTGCAAAATTTATTAAAGATAATCATGGATATTTATTTCACATTCCATACAGGTATCTAGGATACGAGTTTTGAAGCTTTTTAAAAGCAGGGTATAAAATTATACGTTATCCAAGCTAGAAAATTTAATTAGTTTCATTTTCCAAAAGGATACCTAGATATGAACTTATTTTCCAGATACGAACGGTGATGTGTATCAAAAATATCATAGATTAGGTTATTCCAGCCATATAATGTACAAACACTATTCAATGATTTATGCATTACTTTTCTTAAGATTTATATTTTATTATTTACGAGGTAAGGCTAATAAATAACGAGACAGACATTGTAAAACATTTTATTTTGATATCATACATATTATAATCTTCACTAAACACCCCTCCTCTATCCCTACAACGCTCCGTCTGAATGTTCCGAAGTTCGAAACAGCATCTCCTGTCAGCTCCTTCAGGGCGCGTGCCGCTTTCTCTTTCACATTTTCAACGGATTCAAATCTTGTTCCTTTTAATGCAGATTTCACCTTGAGAAACAGATAGCAGTCGCATGGCTCAAGATCCGGAGAATAAGGCGGATGGTCTCACATTGCAGTGCTGTACTTAGCCAGAAACCTCATAACGGACAATGTGGAATGAGCCGGCGCACTGTGTTGATGGAAAAATTTACCGTATGGATTCTTGCCAATTACTACTGTCTCAGCAAACGCACTAATATTTCACCTGGGGTCAGATCGAACAAGATTACCGATTTGTTCGATGTTGCCATCCATTTGTGATATGGAAGCATGACCCGGGCGTGAATAATCTTCAACTTCTTCTCAATCATCTTGAAAACTCTTAAACCACACAAAAACACGTGCACGCGATGAGCATTCATTGCCATACACTTCTTTCAATATATAAATTTCATTTGCGGTTTGTCCAAGTTTCATGAGAAATTTCATAACAATTTGTTGCTCTATTGTTACACACATCATTTTCCCGGCGAAATAAGGGAAAAAAAAAAACTCATGCGAACGAAACTACGACTATACTGATTTTTTTTGCAGAATTGAGAGTCACTGCATTCGAAAAAAGGCTTCACGCTAATAAACAGCTGTCGGTCGCTGGAGTTTGGCGCATGCGTACTACTTCTGCAACAAAATTAGTCTCGCAATTCAATATTTACACCTAGTATTTATTGTTGTTACATAAAAATTACAATAATTAAAGAGAATTAAAAATGCTGTGTAAAAAAACTCTTGTGATATTATTAGAATATAATAACTAGGCAATCTAAACTGAGCTATTGCTTTTTTTTAGCCACTAATTTGTATCTAATGACAATGTCATCAATTATTTTAGAAAAATGCTGAGAAAAAACAATAGACCCAGACTGTCTTCATCAGATAAATTTTAACACATAAAAACACACACACAAAGGGAGAAGAGAAGCAATCGATGTGGATTATTTTATTTACTGTACAAGATTTGGAAAAGTGAGTCTCAAAATACGAGTGGGTCTCGAACCACAATGAATTAGCTCGCAAATAGAGAAACATAACGACCATCACCAGAAAAGATTTTCGCTCTGCGCATGTCACGTGACATCCGATTATTCTGCAATTTTATTTTTGATGTGCGTGTAATAATAATGAATCAGTTCAATAGGTTGTCACACTGCACTTTTAAGCGCACTTTTTCTCTCAGAAACAAGAATTAAACCTGTAATTTTTCAACGAATTCTCAAAGAAAAACCGCCAAATGGCAGAGCTATTGACGATAGCCGTTTTCGAGTATTTTCTGTTACCCCCTTATGAGATGAAATGAACTCGTTTATAAAAGGATTAGAGTCAAGTCTCTTCTCGTTGTGGTCGATCTATACAACTATACTCATAAAATAGGATCATATCCCATACTTTTACCGCATGACATTAACACATTTCAAAGAATTTTCCGATTGCAACAATTCAGCTTTTTCTACAAATAAAATACGCCTTTTTTCCGACAGTAAATAATGGTGCAAAGATTATTATAATAACTTTTTCAAATACATAATAATATTTATATTACCAAAGGATATATATTTATACTACTTTATAGTACCATCTTTAAATTTTAATCATTTTTACTTTAATGTACATCGAATTAAAATACACAGTAAAACTGCACATACTTCTAATATCAAGTAACATTGCAATCGATCAACTTATTACAACTGGCAAATGTCTCGATTATCTCCGATTGCCATAGCAACATGTCTCTAAAGCAATTTATCTGCGTGTTCACGTTGCCATATGCTTAATGCAATTCTCTTCAAAATAATTAAATTGACTCAGTTGCATAAGATTAAATACATCCATTTATCTTTTTACAATCGCGTTTAAGAGTTAAACAGACAGGAAATCACTCAGAGCACTAGACTATGTTTGGAATAGCAACGCATTTTATATCATTAAACCTTATTTAAGGAGACAGGGCACGTTTAAAACTCTTAAATTGATAAAAATAGCTATTTGCATTTTCTAAGAATTCATTATGTTCCGTATTTCTAGTGAATGAACATAAACATCCTAATTAATGATGAATAAGACGAGAATAAATTTAAGAATTAGATACGCTGCTAAATTACATTTTAAAATGACTGCATGAAAATGTTAAATTCTTAACGAAGTATCCATTCTAATATATGTGGATACAAAATAATTTAAGAGCGATTCAAACCTTTTTTCTATAACTAACTAAATTTTTAGCACATAGAAATTAAAACAGGTTCCCTTGAAAGAGGAAATAAGTACTATAATTAAAAAAAAAAAAAAAAAAAAAAAAGACAGCGTCCAATATCAGATCGGAATATTGTTGTACTCCCAATTACTGGGAATCAAAACACATCCTCAACGGTTGTGATAATTTATTAACGTCGCACTGAAAAGCAACACGAGAACTATTGGCAACGGACTTTCTAATTCCTCCTCAGCACTTGAGTGTGTTTGAAAATTACGAGGTTTATCCATTAGTAGCCCTCCTGACTGAAATAAACTTTCAATCAATATATACAAGGAATCTAATCACGAGATGGTTTGGGGGAAATCAGTATGATGGGTCGGATCCCTAATTCTAGTATAAACACACATTTCTCAGTCCTAAGTCTGAGGCAGCATTTTTAATTCCTTTATCTCCATTTTTAACATCACACCCTCATATTTCTTTCATTTTGCGTTGCAAATTTAGAATGTATTTGATCTATTATGATCATTGTAATAAATTAATATTTTTAAGTTATTAGTATTATTATTACATATTAAATGTAATTAAATTTTACGAAACGAAAGTTGGGTAATTTACTGTGGCGGCTCTCTTCAACAATGACAGAAGTTAAAACGCCTTAACAACTAGCTCGACTGGAACGTCCCTTTTGATCTACTTCATAAAGGCGCTGCGAAAAGTAACCGGTCAACTTCTTTCAACTTTCTTCTTGACAGAAGGTTCCAAACGCCACCGGCATTCTAAGGTCAACTGTCCTCCCTTTCCATTGGGTGAAAAACCTCTAACATCGAAGTATATTTTTAATACGCATTCTTGGGTATTTTTGTTACAATTCTATTTCAGCAATTTAAAGATTTTTAATTGTTTTTAGACTAATCGTCTTCTTATTTTACAGCTTAATATGTTTATTTTAACCTTATGAACATCTATTATTGTATTAAGAGATATGGCTAAAATAAGTTTATTAATTAGTTAATAATAGATTTACATACTAGTTTTAATTTTACAATTTTGATTAATTTATTTGTGTTGAAGTTTTGTAATTTATTATTAATTCATATAACATGTATATTATGTATAACTGCTGAGCTTCATTCATTAAATTCTTACTTTATATATATATTCTTAACTTTTGGTTTCATACCATCTTGTTATAATAAAATTCATTGAAGTATGATAGTTGGATCCGTAAACTGGTATTCACACATTAATACATGGAAAGTATGAAACAATGTTAATTATATTTTCTTCGGTTTTTGTTCTTAAATGTTGTTTTTCTTTTATTTTGCTATGATTTTAAAGAAACTTTATTCTTCAATAGCCCGTAATTATTAGAGTTTTTGGTTGTATTAAATAAATATATTATTCGATGTATTGAAGTAAATTGCCTTGCTTATTTTCATGAATTTTTTTACATTTGATAATATTTATAATTTGATTTTTTGTTATATATATATATATATATATATATATATATATATATATAATCCGAAGTTTGAGGCAGAATCAAATGTTACTCAGCTTTTGATAAAACAAACACATTCTAAATATTCAAAACTTTTAATAACGAAATATTACCATTAAGTCAAACCTCCCGCGCACACTCATGAAAATTATTAATATAAATTTAATCTATAACAACTTCATTCGTTACATACAATAGAATATTTTCGGAGCGACATCTACCGGAATATGATGTACACGAATACCATTATCTAGCTCCTCTAGAGAGCATTCTGAATGATTCATGTTATGTCTGAATTCTCAACAATACGCATTTAATATGTTGACCTGCGTAACCAATTAATACTGCTAAACCGATTAATAATAACGGTTTGAGCGACGGATAGCACTTGAAGTCGGTAAACTATGAAAGATTTAATGTGCAAGATCAGTTTAAAGTTTAAGTTACATTTAAATATATATATATATATAAAGTCAACTTTCGAGAGAAAATGAAGGTTGCTTGCAGTAAAATATTTCTTAAAATTATAATAGTATTATAGAAAATATATTCAAACAGTAATGTATTGATATTGCTCTCTATTGTAAAAGCAGAATTACAGATATAAATTAGCGATATACGTTTATTTGTTTCGTCACATTTTCGATTGGATTTGGAACCTTTTTCTTATATATATTTTTTAAAACATTTGTGACGTAATTTTTTTTTTTTTTTGGAAAAATAAATATAATTTTATTTCCTATAGAAAACTGATTCATTATTTTATATATAAAATGCGCTGCAAGGTAACAATTTAATAAAAGCTATAAATGAATGAAGAAAGAAACGCTAGCTATAAGCTATAAATGAATGAAAGAGTAAACGCTACTGAAATTATGAAGGTATTTTTAAAAGACATTTTCCGCTTTCTTTTTGCATTCTCATTCAATTGTAAACTTTATGTTAAATTCAGAAATGTGTTAAGAAATTTTAGGCTACCCAATAACATTTAATATCTACATATCTTTCTTATAAATAATTTCTTTTAAATCACAAAAACGTTTAAGGATACAGATTGATTTTTTTGCATACGGTTAAGTTACGTCAACCACTTATTAATTTGAGGGAGAAATTGTGATCACTCTCAACTCCGTAAATCCAATTAAAGAAGAGGGCAGTGGGAGTATGGAAAGAAAAGGAGAAGAGTCAAAAATAGAGAAAGATCGCTTAGGGATCCCAGGGGCGCATCACTGGAGTTTTCTTTGAAGACATGAAAATATTAGTTATCTCGGGGGAGTGAATCCCGTACTCAAATAAAGACGGCAAGCCTCCTAGGATGAGGGGTACAATAAATTTTTTAAAGAAGCAAATAGGTATTAATTATGCGATATAATTGTTCCTCATAATATATCAGATTTCTCATTCGTTCATTGTATTCATTGGTTCTTTAGAAATAAGAATTTTACTATTCGCTTTAAAAATTCATACGAGAGATTAAATCAAAATTTAAAGACATAGAGTTAGTGATACTTGAATTAATGAATACTATGGCTCCCAAACACTATTTCAGAAACTTTGCAATGGGTTCTCACGCGCATTTCTCGTCAACTAATCCTTTTAGAAACTTTGTTTCATTGTTTGAATTGAGAACCTCGTCTTTTAAAATAGCCGTGACATACGTAAATTGACATTTCTTTTTAAGAAGTGCAGTAAAAAGGAAATTATCAAACAGAGAGATTGGAGGTATTAAGATTATAGATAAGAGAAGATAGAGGAAGTAGCGAGAGACTGCTGGGAATATTCATGTGAGAAGGTGGAAGGGAATAATCTAAGAACGATTACTAGACTCAGATCCAGTAATCGCAGCTCTACCATTTGTTATTAAGATAATTAAGATAAGTAGAACCTTCAATTATAATATAAGGTTTAGGACGCGATTAAATTAGTGTTCTATATTAATAATATATATATTGATAATTCTTTTTTCTTTTTTTTTTTTGAGGAAAAATATCGTAGTCAAATTGTTTATGTCAAGAAAATTTTACACTTGTAATAATTTTATAGCATCTTATTTTTATTAAACGTAACATGTAAAATCAATCTAAAAACATACTCATATTTATATGGTTCAACAGCAACGTTCGGTAAAGAAAAAAATTTACGAGCAAAAGCTTCAGTTTTACAGAATTCTATAAGAATTGATTATTTATGAATGATAATTCATCACAGAATATTAAGATATATCAAAATGAGCCATTGTTATTTTTTAAAAAATAATATTAACAAATCATATTTTAAAGATGTATGCAATGTAAATTTGAAATTAATTTTAATGACAGCTTCAGATGCAATTATATAAATAACAATTATCACAAAATTCATACAATACTCGTTTATTGAACAAATTGTTAGCATTTTAAAGAAAGAGAGATTTGAAAAATAAGATGATAAATTATTCATAAGGTTTTAGATTTCTAATTATCATTTTAACGAAATTTTACACGAACAAAAGCTTCAATAACAAAATCTTAGTTAGAAGAAAGAAAATATTAATTGTTTGAAACGTACAAGGAGGAAAATTATAAATGAATAAGAAACATTTAATGAGGGAGTTCATGTACTTTTCAAACAACAAAGGAAAATTAACAACACTTTCAAAGTTACGGAAAAACGGAAACTAAAAACTTCTCACACGTGACGAAAAGAATAAAATCTTTTCAAGGAAAATGCAAACCTCACTTTGACGTACATTCATACGAAGGAAAAATTAAATTGAATTGTTTAAATTAATTTAAGGCGAAAAGCATTTTTTATTTTATTATAAGGATCTATCAACTTAGTTAAAACACATAAATTGAAAAGTAACGAGTGTTCATGTTTTTTATTTACAGGGTGGATCAAAAGGTCACTTTGCAATTTAAAATGTGAATAACTTCTGCATTTTCTTTTAAATCAGAATCTAACAATCAAGGCTTTCAACAAGGAAAAAAAATTAAAGACTGCTATGGATTAATACACGACTATGCAACAAGGAAAAATTATCTAATGTTTCTATACAAAAAACAGTTTCCTTATTCTCACACAGTGGGAATATATGGTTTGACCGATAAGTATACGGAATGACTTTTTTTTTTTCAATCAGAAGGGGTGCAAGGTGATCTCTATGATCGGAATGGGTAGCGGGTAAGTGAGTAAGCTAGGAGACCCGTGTCAATGTCTTCGAACAGTTGAAGTGAGTACATCTCACATAAAGTGAAAATGTGTTTAAGGCTCCCGTCTAGCCGCCATTTTGATTTCGTGGACGTAATGTTAATCCTATGGAATTTTGACTTTAATTCTCACATCTTTATTATTTGATCTATTTGAATGCAATAAAGTGCATTTGAAAGAGCAAAAAATAATCTATGCTTCTGTGGAATTACTTTTTTCCTCCGATTTTTAAAAATATTTGAAAATATTCTTTAAAGACCGGAAAACTCAAAAACGAATGATTAAAATAAGAATAAAAATATTTTTAAAATTCTTAGGAAAAAAGTAATTCCACAGAAGCCTTCATTATTTTTTGCTCTTTCAGATGCACTTTATTGCATTCAAATAGATCAAATAGTAAAGATATGAGAGTTAAAGTCAGAATTCCATAGGATTAACATTAAGCTAACGAAATCAAAATGGCGGGTAGACGGGAGCCTTAATTCTTTCCTCTAGAATGGAAATGTCGCGAACCATCGAGTCATTAAATTCTACGTTAAACTGAACAAATATGCTACGGAGACTTTCGACATGATTTGTTGGACTTACAAGGATAAAGTTTAGTTTAGTTTATATTAAAGTCGCACTACAAACACGAGGGCTACTGGTGACGGACCTCGTAATTTTGAACCACGGTCAAGTGACGAAGACGACACCTGAGTTGGTACCCCCTTTCCTAACCTCCACACCAATCCAACGGGAGGACTTTGGGCCCCGACAAATTTAACGTGCATCAGCCCCGGCTACACGGCGGGTCCTTAGCGGCCAAGGATCGAACCGGCGACTGAACGAAAACCGTCGGCCACGAATCCAAAGCCATGACCTCTAGGCTACTGCAGCCACCGTACAAGGATGAAATCAAGTACAGAACACGTGATTTTCAGTAGCACAAGAAACTCATAAGATGGCAGGGAAGACATCGATGCTCTGTCTTTTTCAAAGGGGCATAAGTCCAGAAGGAGCTTGTGCTTACGAGACAAACAGAACAGTAAATTTAATGCAGAAATACTTCAACATTTAAGGACGGATCCACCGTGTACGAAGGAAGTCGCCGATATCTGAATATATGATACCTACGATAATTCGCTCACGGACACGTCCAAATACGAAGTCACACCGCTACTTCAACCAACCTAAACTCTGTCTCCCTCCGTCTTTTCTCTCTCTCTCTCTCTCTCCTTTCGGATAAAAAAGAAGCTTGGAAGACAATTAATGAGATTCAAATTGTTTCTTTTGGGGTGCCTGAACAACCTTATTGTTGCTGACTTTTACAGTAAGAAATCTGGAAAAAGCGCTAGAAGAGGTGTATTGATGCAGGATAGTCATAACAGGAAAATTCTCAACTCGCTGTACATATATTTTCAATAAATTTGTTTTCATGATTTCAATCTCGATACTTACTGTACAAATCTTATATACACGTCATTTTTATTTAAGAAGATCTACTTTTCTTTCTTTCATTTAAGAGGATTCCAAGCCTTTGATATAGCTCTTGGTTTAATGTTTCGAGACACAAGGGTCTATCAAACATTCCAAGAATTGGAAGACCCCACTTATTTAGCAGCAGGTCAATCTTTACGACAGAGATGTCAAACTAATTTCTAGCGACGGGCCAGTTTAGAACAAGTAAAGTATTAGTATCTAAAAGAATATATATGAAATATCATAAAATATTAACATTTAAAGAGGATTAAAAAGTATATGGTATATGTGAAGTATTAATTTCATTGCATAGTATAAAGTCATGTGATATTAATATTTTTTCCCCAAAAAAAAAAAAAAAAAAAAAAAAATCCAGGAAATATTAGAGAAGATACATGTTTAAAACTTTTTTCCGAACGAATCATTTCAAAAAATCATTTTTGAAAGCATCCCAAATCAATACAAAGAGGGTTCCAAAATCACTTTTAAGTAAAAACAAAATCTAAAAAATATTAATTTCAATATTATCGTCATTTCCACAGATGAAAAGTTTCATAAAGCCTAAGATAAAAAATATTTTTTTTAAAAAAGAAGGAATAAAATATCACTTTAAAATGAATACACTAACATTTCTATACTGGGTTAAATACACCATTAAAGACTTATTTAATCAACAAAATATTACTTCTTAGTTTCCTAAATAAAGAAATCCCCAAGTTCCACGGCAGACGAAAAAGCGCTTCGAGCAATAAAAGAACGGTGAAAAAAGAAAACTTTTCTTCAACAACTCTATTCGGGGGAAACCACTTTTTTACTTTTCCTTTCAAAAGATTAAATAAAACCAGCTTTTATACAAGAAATCAGGAAGCATTAAAAAAAAAAGTAAATAAAACTTCCACAGTTCCCTACTTTTCCGAATTCCCTGAAGATTCCACTACTTCAAGTGGCAACACAGTGGCGAGAGTATTTATGCAAACGATTTCTACGGCGAATATTTAGCGGGAATTCATGGCAACCGCAGATAGTCACGTTTGAAAATGAATCGATAAGTTAAACAGCGTGGAAAGCCAATTGAAAGGGAAGGATGTTATTAGGGTTCAGAGGGAAAACCCCGAACAGTCGCGGTCACAGTTAAAACGAATTTAGCAGTTGCTTCTTCTGGAATATTTCATGATCGGGAAAAGAAGTGTTTCGTTGGAATGGGATATTAAATTTTGAAGAGCTTAATTATGAAAGGTCTCTTCGATGCAGGCTTTGATAAGTGTCAGCGCCGGCAGGTATTGATTGTGAAAGTTATCAGTAATAAATTTTGAGAAACTGTCCCGTATGTAATCTAAGGAGGAATCGATACAAATTATTTTTTAATGAGAGTTTTCTTCGAATTCAGATATCCTTTAATATCTTTTTTAGAGTCATAAAGTACACCACGAAACGTGGACACATTCTTTATAGGGAAAAAAAAAATAAAAGGATTTCCACTCAACATTTATAAAACCATGTATTTTTGTTAACTTTTTTTACAGACATATAATATTAATTCCTGCTCGGATTCGTAGGAGAGATATTAAGTTTTCAAAAATTCAGTGTTGTTATATTCTAGAAGTAAATGCAAAATAACTCTCAGTAACAAATAAAAGAGCAATAGTTTATACGTTAATTTTGAAATGCTCCATTATTTTCTCCTTCCCCCCCCATTCTAAATATGTAAAATTCACTAATAAATACAGTACATATCATGTGCACAGAAAGTCATTCAATGATGATAACCAAATTATTTTATTCTTATCTGTAAATCTTAAGAGTTGATCCCTAAAATAACGTATCTGTGGATATGCCCAATAAGTGTCATAATATAACGTTTAATGTAATGAATTAAATACTTTTCTTAACGAACCAATCGAGTTCGAGTCCTTGACCCTTTATAGATATCCTGTATGTTTACTCCGTGCAGGTGTGATGTACATGTCTCACATCATTTATCATAGAAAAATATTTTTTAAATAATGATAGAAAATATATACAAATGAAAGGAATACCATAAGATGGAGCGGCTAGTAATAATGTAGCTAATATATATTTACATTTATATGAACAAAATTTCATAGATTGGGGCTCATTACGAAAATCATCCGGAATTAAATTTATAATAGCAACTCAACTATCATTCTCTAGATTTCTTTATTTCTACATATCCATTTCACGAAAACTCTGATAACACACATTATAACAAACAATATCGTCTTTACATATATACAGTCGCACAGTTATTGAGAAATCTAACTCAGCAAAACACAACTACCTTTTTGAGCAGCTACTGTTAGAAATAATTTATAAGGATACCGCCAGGAGGAGCCTTGTCTCATCTAAGTGAGACCGCACGGATTCATGCGCAAATTTTCAGAATACAATTAGTTCCTTACTACGTAAAGGCGGGTTATCCTTGTTGTGGATGTAATTTGTTTTCCTGACCGCTAAAGCGGGTTAAGTCAAAGTATGGGCTGTATGGAAGTCTTGTATATTTTGTAAATAGTGTAAAACATAACTGGCGTGCAGAGACTGTAAATAAATGTGGTAGAAAAGTATCGCTCTCTTTCTCTTCCTTGTTAGATTATTGTTCTTTATCATCAGCTACGAGCTCAATGGACCTTCCCTGTATCCTTAAGCGGAGGAAACAGTAAAGGCTCATGATACCATTTATGAGATGCAAAGAAAAATACAAGTAGGTGCTTTCATATTACGCTGGCTACAAGGTTACAGATTTACTTTGATTAGATGCATAGATGACCTAACAATTTTTCAAAATAAATTCAACCTAGATTTTAAATCAGGTTTATCTTTAATGACTGTATCGTTCTTTTAAGACTTTTTTTTATATAAAATTCACAGAACATTAAAATATATGCAGTACTAAGCCAATCGAGCAAAATTAAATTGTTTATACTAAAGGTCAGTTTGAAAAGCCTTCTTACATTTTTTTTTCATCAAGAAACAATGGGTGATATCATTCGATTCTTAATAATTTGTAGACAATAAATTTAAAATTTAAAAGTTTAGAAACAACAAGAGTTGTTTGTATATATAGTTTTAATAATAAAATTACAGAATGTGTATCTTCGATTGACTCTCTCCCTCTGCATCTATTTTGGAATATTAAACTTAATCTTGGCTGCATCCGCAAAGAAAGGTATGGAGATGAAAGTTGAGGACTCAAGTGGAGGAGACATGAAGCAAGAAACAAGAATGAAGAATGTCCCCAATCTTGCATTCGTCTAGAAGATTTTATGGAATCTTTTCAAGAGGAAGCCAATAGTGAGAAATGGTCATCTCTCAAAGAATTGATTTTTATTTAAATTATTTCCCAGTCGGATCCATCGGTGTCATGCATGTAAGATTTACAAAACTATGAATTTTCAATATTTTACTTTTAAATAATTGAAAAAAAAATTTATTTTCTATTTTTAAGCAGCATTGCACAAAGCATTATTCAAAATTATTGAAGGTATTTTCAAAGGTGAAATACAGGGTGGGCTGAAAGTCAATTTACAATTCAAAATGCGAATAAATTTTATGAATTTTATTAGCCACCCAAGGGGCTATTGTCTTAGTTGGATTACTTTCGGAGTACCAGATCACTTTTCAATTTTTTTTATCGTTTGCTTCAATTTTAATTACGTTTAGCTTAAATATATTCAATTTAATAATTTATTGTATGTTTTAATTTTAATATGAAAAAATGTACTATTAACCATTTCTAGATATTTCATCGTTTACTTTTAATTCTTATATATATATATATATAATTATTAAAAAAGTGCACCATGGGTAGCTAAATTTGTTCTATGAAAAACTTTGCACAGAACTTTTTCATTCTTTTTATTTTTCTAGTTTGCTTTTAAGGAAAAATTTTTTTAAATCAAATATTGGGGATTTTAATTTATAATTAATTACATACATTACTGGGTAACAAGCGAAAATTACCCAATGTATAACATGGATTTTTCGATTAACTTCCCTTCACTAGCATCTGAGATTTCTTTCTGACTTCGTATTTATGTTTCCAACTTTTTTTCAATCAAATGCATCGTAATTAAGTTAAATTTAGGAGTGGAGTGAATCAATCAATGAAGTCGTATAATAGTGACATAAAATTGAAATGAGGGATAATGAGGTTACATTACAAGGAAGGTAGCTAGTGTGAAGTAAGCAGGAATTTCTTGCGTGTGTACGTGATTTGTTAAGACTAGGACCCATCATTGTCTGGTTTATTGACTATTCGGAAGAGTTACTCGCATCGCATTCCGGGAAGTGTATTCATTGCTGTATTCAAGAAGTTGTCAGTACTTGCAACAAGGATCTTGATATTGCTTGAGAACGTTCATCTTATCAAACAATTTTAAAACATAACTGACTGTTATCTCTGCTTGAACTAAAGTTGAAATTAAGATTTGTGGTTCAAATAATATTTCACACAACCTAGATGGATAATAGGATTCGTCACATATGTTACCATACAAATAAAGGTTGGTAACATATGAGGTTGGTAACATACCATACAAATAAAGGTAGGTAACCTTGTTACCAGAGGGTATATGTGCGTCATCTTTGTTTAAGGAGGCCTCCTTTTAGACCTATGTCATTAGACTTGGTTAACACATATCCCTATCAAAGACACATCAAGAACTAGAAAACTCCGTCTTGAGGAAAGCAATTGTTGAAAAACAGAAATATCAATTCACCGCCATTAACAAGAACAAGAAATCAGTCTTCACGTTCCCATGGTTTCATTGTACCAGAATTTTTTCCCCCTCCGGGGTTCCTTAAAGATAATGGTTCCACCCATAATCCTAAAACCATTGTTCAGTTCCTGACCAATATTTGTCAAGAAGTTCAAGGATACAGAGTGATATATTACAAGCTGTTATGAAAAATGGGATGGAGAGAGCCTTGCGGAATGGACGGTGGTGTTCATTGAAGAGATATTGTTTTCCATACCAAGATCAAAAAATTTCCAAGCAACACATTTAACATTATATATATAAATATATTATAATATAAAATATTAAAAATAATGTTTTCTAAATCTGCACAGTGAAATTTGGCCAATCCTGTACAGATGTTACAAATGCACAAAACACAAAAATTAGGGATTTCTTTCCTTCAGAATTTCAACTCAACAGATGAACCATAATATATAAAATATAAGCAAAAAACTAAATCTAGTTTTCATTTAAAGATAGACTAAAAGGTGTAAAAATTATTTTTTTAAATGTTGAATATTATATAATTTATAAAAGCTTTAGGCGCTTAACTGAGATACCTACTAAATAATTACCGATAAATTAAGTGCAATAGCTACTCACTTATAAATGAGATCGAAAGAAGTATTAATACCTCAATTTTTTTTTTATAAATCATATAATTTCTTACATTTAAAAATTATTTTTATACCTTTTAGCCCATCTTTAGAAAAAAGATTGACTTAAAAATGTTTTTTACTGATATTTTTTAAAATTCTTTTTGGTCTAATGTTATTAATTCTGTTTCATTGATTGGAACGGATTAATGTGTGTTTATACTGGTAATTACTGATCAAACCATCACACACAATATATATAATATAAATAAAAAAAAACAAGTTACATGAAAGCTAAAATACAATAAGTGATAATAATATCATACTGATCACAGAAACAATTTTGTTTAGTAACTATCGAAAAACAAACATCAAAATCAACACTAATTATCTATCCAATATGTCCGAGACGATATGTTCTATTTACACTTCCACTCTATATCATCAACAGTCACATCGATAATTAGTTTTTATCTTGATACAAATAAGTCTAGACTAGTTGCTGTTGGTCATTGCGAATTTCATTTATCGGGGCCAATAAAGAAGATATATATGGAACATATTTCTTCTCGAATAGACCAAACAAATCTTCTGTGAAGACAGTTGTATTCAGGCATTGAAAAGGGAATGCGATCGTGCAACTATTAGATTCGATTATCATAGATGGTAAGTTATTTCTCGGACATCTTAAGAAAATTGCATGACGTATGTATTCGGAAGAATTCTGTGCGAAATTTGAGTCTGCTCACAACCGACAAAAATAAATGCAAACAGGAAAATGTAGAACAAAAATATGGATATTTAATAGAGTAAATTCGGAATTTTTAAGAGGTGTTCTTTTTGTCGTGATCGTTCATTACTAAAATGAGTTATTTAGCGACCTAATTACACCTCTTTTGAAAACTAAAAGTTGAACCATATTCTTTCAAACGATTTGAAATTAAAAGATATATTTTTGTTATTTTATTAACCCTTTCGCTACCGGAGGGAGAAAAAAAGAAGTGCTTCTCTGGGCCCGCGGCTTCTTACCGCGGAATGTCACACTGTGCCCAGACGATTTTAGATATTAAGCCTAATTCGTGAAAAAAATTTCTCTAAAATCAGCTATTCATTAAAATATTTTGGTATTTATGTATTTTATTTAAAATGCATTAAACTTAATATATACAAAAGAAAAAAGGATATAATCGAAAATTGATTGTTTTATACATAAAATTACACAAAAAATTACACTTTTAAGAAAATACAAAATATATTTACATATGTTACATAAATTTCATGGTGTAATGATGTACCATTACATGGAATATTAAGATATAAAAAATGAATCTTACTTTGCTGTATGGTACATTTATAAAAAAAAAATCAATGCATAGTACAACGTCACATGTCTGACACACATATTCTGACGCTTCACGCAAGATTTTGAGCAAAGGGCACATCTTAGTCCCTTTTTTTACTTTAATGTCTATGTACAGGCTAGGATTATGTTCGCTAACATCACTGTCAGATTCATTCCTTATTTCGTAAATCTCAATATCAGATAAATACTTTCTTTTCGTCATGACTGTCGCTACAAATAAAAACTGACAGAATGAAATGAACAGCTGAGAGCATCTGCTACCTAAAGCCCTAACCCCCATAAAGGACTATAAATTATCCTTCGAACTTGCAAGAAGAAAGAAAAAAGTAAACTGAAACCAAGTGCACGCTTTAAACCATGTCATTACATTTAAAGAACCGCGCCGCAATATGTGCTTTTAACAATACCCTCCCCCCTCCTCCTGATACCCAGAAGTGAAATCCAAGCCCATATAACCAAGGTCAACATTCCAAATAACCTATCTATATAGATTTCGCGGTAATGTAACGCCATATAGTAACATTAAAAAAATCAAATAAAACATTCTCTTTAAGCGTATCACCATTGATACCTTGGTCTGCAGAAGGCATTCCGCAGCGTATCTATTGTGATACGCTGTGCACAAGAGAGCCACCACGAGCGTATCAAATGAGATACGCTGGTAATGAACGGGTTAAAGTATCAAAGCAAGTAATAACACAAAGGGCGATTCAAAAATACACGTGTTAGTTACATGAAATAAGGAAATGGGATAATTCACTGTAATTTTGTCTATGGTCTTTTTTTCCTTTTTCTAAGAAGTCAATGAGTATGACGCTCTACGTACATCAAAATATCTGGCGACAATTTTTCTGGTTGGGTTTGGTATTATTAACGTCGCACTATGACCAACACGAGGGCTACTGGAGACGGTCCTTGTTATTTTGAGCAGTCAATATCACTTATGCTCTGTAAATGTAGATAATTAAGTAAAATAAGTTCAGGAAGTTCAACTTCGCAAAAAAAAAAAAAAAATCTCCCAAAGCAAGTAAAAAATATCACAGAATATTTAAAAAACAGTTTGGACATAAAGTTTTACTTCCCCTTGAAACATTTTAAGCGAGGTATGAATATGTTTGGTTAGTATAACTCGTCCTTTTCAAATAAAGACACCTAAAAGGTGACTTCAATATATTCGCTCCTTTATCTGCATTTTCATGAAATTCATATTAGTATAAACAGGACAGTTGTGACAGTTAGACAATATGGCACAAGATGCGAATCTGGCTAAGATGCGCAGAGGATTTGTTTAATTTATAACATAAATAGGAGAATAGGTCAAAGATTTGTTGACAAGTAAAAGGTCGAAAATAGAGAAGGGCTCCTAGGATATAAAAAAGTTGCTTCACTAGTGTTTACTAGAAACAGTAAACTCCGCGATAATTTGTGATTATTATCGTCGCACTGAGAGGCAACACGAGAATTACTGATGAAGGACCTCATAATTTTGAGTCTGGGTCAAGTGACACCCATTCTGGTATCTCCCTCTACAAGCTTCCACACCACGACTGAGAGAGGACTTAAAACCTCAACCATATTTAACGCGCATAGGCCTCGAAATACGACAAGTCTTACGTGGCATTAGGACTCGAACTCACGACATGGCGGAAATAATGCGAGCCGTAAAATCGCAACACTAACCACTCGGCTACCACGGCCCCTACAGAGGTAGATAAAGATTATAAGGAAACAGAAAATATAAAAAAAAAATCAAGATATAGGGTTTTTATTTTTCATTAAAAATTATATCAAGTCTATTATAAGAAAAAGAATATTTAATTTTGTCCCAACAATATCTAATTATGTAATCGTGCTTCGAAATTATGAGAAATATTTTGTATTAAGGGTATCTTTTTATTTTCATTTAATGTATTGCGCATCGAGCTAGTACTTATAATATTACGAGAGCTACCGGCATCGTATCTTGCCAATTAGGGTTAGAGTCGAGGGGCGAAAATGGCACAAAAATGATATCTCACACGCGAAACAATTATGTCAGGCCGAATAATCAGTTTGAAAGGCCCAGCTGTATATTTAATGAGCAGCAGCCTTCTTCAATGCACCTGACAGTCCATGATAAACTTGATACTAATATTGCGACTCTTAGATAAAAACTATGAGGTCTTCCAATAGAGAAATATTTTTACATTTCTCAAGGACTTACAAATGACAATATAAACTTTTGCACAAAACAATTTTTAAAACTCACATTTAGGCATCCTGCATTCTGTTTCAACAGAACTATTGGACTCACAAAAAAAAAATCTCCAATTTCATGTGTTTGTCGTCGGCGTAAAAAGAACTTTGAATCCTCGACCCACTCCTACCATACCAAACAACCAAGCGAGACCAAAAATATATAAATAATAAAACTAAATTGACTATAAATAAATTAAATTTTTGATTTTTCTTCAACCATGTACCGTACTTAACGAAATTTATGTTTCCCCACTGAAAAATCGATTCTAAATTGGAAAACGCCCGAATGGTTCGAAAACATTAAAAAAAATTCGAAACTTTATACTGTATTAAAACAATCAGAAAATCTCAAAGACCTGGATAATATTAACAGGAGTACAGTACGCCAGTGAAGATGTATATATGTATACACTGAACTGCCAAAAGTCATTGAAAAGAAATATTAAGATGGCAATAATATCGCGTAAAAATGTATAGACAATGCATTGTCAAGGCTTTCATAGGCACACAAGCGATTGACATGAAAAGTTTTCTGACGTCATTATGGCCACACGAATTAACAGATATTGAACGTAGAATGCTAGTAAGTTGGAACATTACAAATGGTTAAAGAATTCCACATACCCTGATCCCAAGTATCACGAATGTGCTGGGAATGTATGAATATTTCACGCTCCCACCATGGACAATGAAATGGGTGACCATGTCTTATTAATGATCGAGTACAGCGACGTCTGCTTGAAGTCAGTTTAGTTTTTATTAACGTCGCACTAGAAGCAACACGAGGGCTATTGGCGACGGACCTCGTAATTTTGAACCACGGTCAAGTGACGAGGACACGGTCAAGTGACGAGTCAAGTGGCACCCACCTCTCCTAACATCCACAACACGCCAACGGGAGGACTTTGGGCCCCGACAGATTTAACGTGCATCAGCCCCGGATATATGGCGGGTCTTTGGCGCCCAAGGATCGAACCCGCGACTGACGAAAACCGCCGGTCGCAAGTCCACAACCTTGACCACTAGGCTACCGCGGCCCCAGCTTGAAGTCATACAAGCGACGCCAGCAACAGTCAATGTATGACAGACATTTCTGCGAGGACAATGAAGGAAAATTTGGTAATGATGGTTATGACAGAAGATCGATTCGAAAGCCTTTACTTATTATGTGCTGCAGCAACTTTGCTGGACTAAAAAATTATATTAATTGAACCGTAGATGACTGGTAAAATGTTGCTTGATCAGATGAGTCACGATTCCAGTTGGTAAGAGCTATTGGTTATGTTCGAGTGTGGTGCAGACCCCAAATGGTTCTGAACACAAGTTGCCGCGGCTATCAAACTTAACAAGTTTATTAGTTCCCCCAAAATCCCAACAAAATCTTTATTAAAGGCAGTTGGACTCGTGTCAAGACTCAAGCGACATTTCTGCTTCCCATGAACTTTGAGAATGAATCTTGACCGAAAACAGTCCAATCTTGTGAGAACCAGAAGCAACCTCACCTCACTAGATGTTACAGTAGCCGGTGCAATTTCCTTTCCCGGTTAGGGCTACCAGTGACCAATAGTCGATATTGTTAATTTAGCTATTCAACCAAAAGAAAAGATTGTGTCCCATGTTTTTGGAAGAGACAAATCCAATTTAATTCCCTACAAAAAATCTGAAGGGAAGGACATTAGAGATCTCCAAAAGTTCAACTAGAATGTCGTGTCTGAAGACATTGTAACTACTTATTTTAGAATGAGAACTGGCACCTAAAATATTAGATTTCCATAGCAGTTATTAGTGCAACAAAGCACGATTTCCTAAGAAAAATATCGTCCATAACATTCAAAATAATTGCAATAAATTAGTGAACTAGCACTCTCTTATCGTTTAATGCAACCCACACAAACTGGAGTATTACCAAAAAGGTACTATGCAAGCTGATGGTGGTTTCCTAATGATGCATTTCCTAATGATGACATGCAAAGGGTCCTCTGATTAAGCTGAACCAACTATTGATTGGAAATAGTTATGTTCAATTACTAGAAGACCGTTTGCAGCCAGTCATGGACTTCATGTACCCAAACAATGATGGATCTTTCCAGGATGACAATGCGCTAAATTTCAGGGCAAAATCATCCCCAATTGGTTCGAGAAACATTCTCGACAATTTCAGTAAATGATTTTGCCACATAGATTGCTATGCATGAAACTCATCAAGCATATATGGGACACAATCAAAAAGTCAGATCACGCACAAAATCCTACACGACCAACACTTTCGTAAGAATGGACGGATGTAGAGGAGCGTGGCTGAATATTTTTGTCAGGGGACTTGCGAAGACTTAAGTCAATGCCACGTGGAGTTGCTGCACTTTGCCGGGGGGGGGGTAAAGCGGCTCCATACCATATTAGGAGTTATGTCAAGACTTATGACACTTCGATCCGTGTATACACACACACATACAGTAACCTCAAGCTGAAAAAAATTTATAATTCATTCATATAATCTCCTAATCTATATATAAAAGTAAAATAATAATAATAATAACGTTTTTAATAAATTGAAAATCAATACTTTTCAGTATTTCTAAAAATAATAAATATTATTCTTCGAATAATTTAATTCAATTCAATTTCCTCGTCGGAATAACCTTAGCCCTGTCTGTGAATGTTTATTAACGTCGCTTTAAGTAGCAACACGAAGCCTATTGGTGACGGACCTCGTCATTTTGAACCTCGGTCAAACGACGGGAACGATATCCGAGCTGGCACCTCCCTCTCCAAACTTCCACACCAAGCCAATGGGAGACTTGAGATCTTGGATTAAATGTGCATCAGCCCTGTTACACGGCGAGTCAAAACTCGAACTCAGACCTGACGAAAACAACATCAGCAGTGAGTCCGCGACTATGACCATTAAGCTACCGCGGCGAACCTTAACCCCGTAATTTTTTGTATAGATGAAGTATCACATTTACTAGATTCTTTTCTAAAATCGCCCTATAAATTTGCGGCTCACTTTATGGTTCGGTACGTTTTATGGTTCGAAAAATAAGGTAAACTATTTTAATTTGCAAATCTCAATTTTTTGTTTGACCTACAGGAGTAAAATTTATTTTGCCTATAATTTAATTTAAAATAATGTACGATAAGTATATCACTATTCAAAAACATACAATTCATATCAGTTCCAATATTTCCAGAAATAATAATAAAAAAAAAGCGAAAGTATGAAAAATATTGCAAGCCGTAAAAAAAATAAACTACTTTCACATATTCATTCCAGAAATATATTTCTCCCATATTTTATTTTATTTACTCTCAAAAAATGCAACTTAAAAAGGAATGTTTGTAAAAGACACGAATCTCAGGTTTTTTGATATATGTTGTCGATTTTAACCGTATCACACGCACACGTTACTTTTACGTAAAAACACGATGTTATCGCTTTCAAAGAAATATAGTAGCAATTTTTGGAACACAAGTTTCACAATTTGATTTGTTTGTCTTTTACATAATCCATACTTGCTTCCTCAAAACAAGAGATTTATTCTGAAATCTTGAAAAAATTGTTTTCGGTGTGAAATGATTTAACAGAGTAATACCATTTGTTTCCTAGATGTATCGTTTCGAAGGATGGAAAGTGCATTTTGTTGCACAAATGCCTCCAAGCCTGACCCCCCTCTCTCTATCTCTCTATCATAAAAATAAATAAAACATTCTAAAGTAGCATATAGTTTCGAAATCCCGTGAAAAAATATGTAAGTACATGGGTAAATTATCTCATAAACACAACGAAATTAAGTGAATTGTTTTGGCAACGTGCCAAACGTTCTAACATTGTGTGAGTTGCATAGTTCCCTCGCCCCCTCTAAAAGGAACTTAAAATCAGTCTTTGTTCTCTAAATGCGAAATCTGTATGTAGAGCGTAAAAAGAAGCATTAGTTTGAAGGATAGATAAGTAAAAAAAATAAATAAAAATAAAGAATAGCTATCAGTGTAGGTTCATCTACTAATGTTGTAAATAAAACCCAAGAAAATTTAGAACAGAAATGAGACATGTATCATCCAATTCGTTAAAGAACAACATAGAATTTCGCAAATAAAAACATAGGATAAAGGCCGTTGCCTAAGTCGCCGAAAATGGTTAAAACAAATTAATCAACCGAAGAAAAAATTTTTACTTTCGCATTTAAGTTGCATGAAATTCGATTAAATTTTACTGCTTCAATGAATCATGCAACAGCGAAGCAACTTCAGGAAAAGAAAGAATTTAAATAATATTATGTCTTCAAAAATTCCAAATCATTGCCAAACATAACAATAACTGTATATTTATTTATACATCTCATAAGAAACAAAAGATAAAATGGCAATAATAAAAATAATACATCTTTACACTTAAATATATCATAAACTATATTAATTACTATTAAAATATTTGTTTAATATGGTCGAAGAAAATGATTTAAATAGATTGTAATATTAACACAGTATATTGAGATTCAATTGTCAGATTATTACTATTGTTACAAGTACAAAAACATACCAATATTGATGAACCATTCATCACATATTTCGGGATATTGCAGGAGTATCACGAAATCAATACCAGTTCCGAGAATTTTATGTATAAAGTGATCAATTTGACAAAACAACAATGCTAATAAATAGAGTTATTATTAACTAGAGTTCTTACTGACATTAGAAACCTAATATAACAATATAGAAACAGAACTGACTACCAAAAGTTGGTAAAAATCCAAAATCAATACAACTACTAGCAGAATTCGAATTGGGGAATTACAATTTTTTTAACGCATTACAATTACGAAAAAAAATCATAAAATAGCAAACGATTTTATTCAAACAAAAACAATCATGAAAAATTCATCTACCAAACGATATTTTGAGAAAAGTTATTAAAATGAATATTTCCAACCGCAAATAAATACTTATTTATTATTATTTATTTTTGAGAATATTTCGCAATTCAAGGCGGTACAATATTTAAAAACAATATTAACTTTTTGATACATGATAATAAATAATACAAATTGCCAAATTTATTCCGATTCTCGATTTTCTGTATCGTGACATCAGAAAATAATTGAAATTCGTTTCAGACTATATTCAGATTTACATCATTTTAAATAACTTTCAATTATATTATAATACATATAAAAGCTTTATTATTTAATATGATTATTATAGAAATGAAAAACATGACAAGATAAGAGCAAACAAATGCAAATTTATATTAATGAGAACGAGGTACGAAGCAAAATAACAGAACAGAGCAAATATTTAATATTCAGAAAATCATTATTATTTTAGAAATTTTTTTTCCTGGCAACAATACGTTTTCTGTGTGAATCTAATATTTATTCTTGTAACTCTCACCGGAGATCTAATTAAATGTAAAAGATTTGTAATTAATTCTGTGCTCAAATATTTTGTTTAGCAATTATTAAAGTTTATCCAATTTACAGTTTCTCCCCTGCCAGTTCCAATTGAATATTAATTGCGCGTTAAGTCATTCTATAAAATATAAGTTATAGAATAAAAATTTGATTTAATTTGTGTTAAGTGGACGGTCAACGAATAAGTTAAAATCAAAGCATTAGAATAAATAAAAATCAAAATTTTAAACTAACCTATAGTTTTTTTTTAAATGGGTTTTTGAAATCTCCAAAATGAAATAAAATCTTGTAGCTAAATGAAAATAAATTTTAAATTTATATGTGATTTTTCAAACTGTCTAAATACATAACAAAAACACATTAATAATGAAAATGATTGCATCTGCGATGAATATTGACATGTTTTTCCTAGTTTCTGGCTCACAATAATTACATAAAAATAAGTCTTATATGATTAATATTCTCAGACTTCATAGTGAACGATATTTCTCTTATAATAAAACTAGAGAATATACATAAAAATGGTTTCAAAAATAAAGGAAAGAAAAATTCAGTTTATGAGAGAATCAATTTTGTTTCGAAAAAAAAAAGTTTAAAAAAATAGAAGTACATGATATTCAAAAGAGAAAGAGCGCACACTTCTCTTTAAATCCATAAAATGTTTTAAATGAATACATAAAATTTTCAAGGGAAAAACTATAAGCTTCCACTTCTTTCGAGTCCATTCATAATATTAAATCACATAAAAATTTTATGGGAAAATATAAATGTCTATAAAAATTTTAAAGAAATATTTTAAGTCTTGAAGTTCGAAAGTAATTCAAAACACCCAAATGTGTTGCTGAAAAATATTAAGAGTCTAAGAATAATTTTCAAAATATTTTATTGAGAATTTAAAATACAATTTGAAAAGAAATTAGTTAAAAAACTATTTGAAGGATTTTTTTTAAATTTGAAGATCAGATAGCATTTAAGCGTGTTTATACGTAGCAAAAAAAAAAAAAATAAAAAATAAAAAAATCTTATTTTCGGGAAGAAAAAAAATCTGCTTTTTGAAAAGAAATTTACTTCTGAGCAAATGAATTTTTCCTGAAAACGTTTTTTGTGTAATCATCTGCTAGTTTTTGAAACAAGAATTAACACACAAAAAAAAGTTAAAAATACTCAACGTCAATATTTTTTTACGCTTCAGTTTAATTAAATTATTCATCAAACTCGAAGCTTGTTTTGCAGTAATCCTTTTATAACGAAAGAAAACATAATTGAAGGATAATTGGGAATAAGGGTAAGATTCTAAAAAAGTATGGTTTGTAAGCGGTAAGTGAAATAAAGATAACATTCCCTAGATATTATCCCCCCCCCACTTAACGATGGAAAGATTACTGCATTATTATATATGAAGTGAGATCATATATTTTTTTTTAATTCTCTTCGGATAGGTTCAGCATTATTTTTTATTTATGGATTTAATAGTTAAAGTACATTAATTCGCCAGAGTTTTGGAATTTAATCCTTTTTCTAACAATTCATCCAATTGTTCTGATATAATTAAAATATACCCACACAAAAAATGAAATATTTGGTTTTAATATGAATCGCACAAAGTAATTGCAGATCCCAAAATCAAACATACAACTATTTTAACTTTCATATTCGGCTTTCGTCTAGCGCTTTCTATGGCCGGAACAATAGTGTTGATTTTCACCGAATTTAAATGAAAATAAAAATTGTGTTTATTTTATATAAAAAGTTTATCAAATTGTGAACACCATAATTAAAAGAATTAACCAGAACTAAATGACATAACATGCCGCAGCATATTTTCTATATATGCACAAAACATACATCTTTCTCTATATATGTACACATCTAAAAATTCGTCAATTCCGCGAAAATAGCTACCGATTAGCACAAAAAAATGTTCGAGAATGAACGAAACAAATTCTTCAAAAGAACTAGCAAATACTTTATAATTAATAACTGACAATGTAATTAATAAATTGACTTAATATGCAACATGACTGAAAATATCTCAACATAATTGCAACTTCATTTTTTTCTCATCAAACAACAGGACATAGACTAGTAAACATTACAGATACATGTGTGGTGTTTTAGTTAATGTTTCAGTTTTTTTTCTTTAATTGGTCATATAATTTGGTTTAACCCCAGATATTTTTGTAACACCTCTTCATAATTCATTTCGGTTAACATTCCCGATAAACTTAAAATAGTTTCAGATGCAACAACTAATTCACAATTTAATGAAGAAACTTCAGAAAATAACTAAACACAACTTTATGAATATAATTTTCTTTAAATAACGAACGCTCTCTCTTTAAGTTTTCTTTCCCTTAACGCCCCTGAATATTAATTAAAAATTAAACAATATTCTAGTTTATCAACACACAAGTGCCGAGAGAACTAGTTCTCAAATACTGTTCGAGAACGCCTTTTACATTTTTCTCTCACCAGGAATCACTTCTAACCGAATTTATAAACAGAATATCACTTTCTGCAAATCAATCTGAAACTAACATACAAGCATCTACGATTACTCTCTATCAACTATCGACTCTCACTTTCAATTCTATTTCGCTTATATACCACTACAGTTAAATCAATTCATTGCAATTTTCACCTTCACCCGATTAGCGTAAACATGTTTCATTTTTGATACGAAAGGAGTTAAAAAATTAAATATAGAATCAGAAAATAACCCATGAAATTAATTAATATTTAAGGGCAAATAGTCTTCATTATCCGGCAAACAGTCTGCTGGTTAGCAGTTAAAAGGGTGCATACCGTTTAAATAATTATTTGATTAAATGCAATGATTATGAGCAATTCAAATATAATTATAACATTAAAAAGTAAGAAAAATGTGGGACATAAGCTCTGTTTACACAAATCAAACAGTAGTATTTGAAATAAGTATTTAAATCAAGTGACTGATTTATTTTTCGTTTAATTCTTTTAGTGTGAATAACTGGACCATAAAATATTTATCATTCTGTATTCTATCAGAATGACAAGAAAAATTACCGTTTTATGGGGCATTAAGTAGTTGACTGTTTGCAGAAAAAAGGTATAATAAGAAAATTCAGTCATATGGTAAAATTTTTTGAAATGTTTGTTACACCTTGGCTTAAGGCTCCCGTCTATCCGCCATTTTGATTTCGTGGACGTAATGTTAATCCTATAGAATTTCGACTTTAATTCTCCCATATTTATTATTTGATCTTTTTAAACGCAATAAAGTGCATTTGAAAGAGCAAAAAATAATCAATGCTTCTGCGGAATTACTTTTTTCTTAAGATTTTTAAAAATATTTTTATTCTTATTTTAATTATTCCTTTTTGAGTTTTTTGGTCTTTAAAGAATATTTTCAAATATTTTTAAACATCGGAGGAAAAAAGTAATTCCACAGAAGCATTCATTATTTTTTGCTCTTTCAAATGCACTTTATTGCTTTCAAATAGATCAAATAATAAGGATGTGAGAATTAAAGTCAAAATTCCATAGGATTAACATAACGTCCTCGAATTCAAAATGGCTGGTAGACGGGAGCCTTAAGACCATACATCCTTACAACTGCAAAAAAATAAGCAATTTCAGGTTGTATTTTTGTTTACAGCATGTACGATAGAGCACATATGTCATTTCCAGATTGTGCGCAGTAATTATGCGTACACATAATTTGAAATTTGAGTTTCTTGTAAAAAATTTTATAATCCGTTTAGATGAAAATAGAGATGAAAAGTATAAATCAGACTAATTACCTGTGATTCGAAACAGATCTCAGTTGAAATAGAGGAAACCTTGTATATTTCTCGTTTTTTAAAAATTTACTGCAGTGGCATTTTTGATAATGTGATTTTTTTGGTTCTCTTTATCGTTAACAAAAGATACAAACAAATAAACTTCTGAATCAACAAAATCAATATTCATAGTTTAAAGTAGCTTCCGCTCTCTAGACAGGGTTACAATGTACATTTTTATTAGGTCTCCAAAATTTCTAACACACCTGCACTTTCAAACTATTTGTAGTAAAAATGCAGCGTTCAAAGTTATTTCACACATTAATTTATTTCCAAGTGTTCAGAGGTGAAACAAATATGTTTTAACAAATTGTAAGATTCATTTAAATAAATTTTATTACAATCTATGTGTGAGAGGCTTAACGACAGTCTTCCTCGAGGAAAATAAAATATTACAAACCGAAGTAAGGGCAAAAATCCAAGTTATAACTCAAAAAGATGTGTGAGGTCAAGTAATAATTCCTACATGCCTTTTCGGAGAATTTACGCATAAAACGGAGGGAGGGGATTACATTGATATAATTTCTATTAAAGGCATAAATTCAACTAGTTCAATCCCTCCTTTAACTTAGGCCCATGACACAAAAGAGGAACTTTTTATATAAAACTAAAAACCCTTCATCGCCTATCTGACGTTACAATCAATAAAAAAGAACGAGAAATAAATTCGGAACGAGCTTTCAGACAAAAAACAGCTCCAATTTTCATATAAATGTGTGTGAGACATTATTACACACACACACATCCTTTTATAAGACCGCGTCTTTTAAGAAGCAGAAAAATTTCACAAGTATACAAAATTGCTCCCCTTTAACATATAATGTGAACAGTCCATTTAGCATTGCAGGACTGAAGTATGAAACGAGATTTACGCCGAAAAGAGGAAGGATAAATAATGATAGTATCGGGTGTCCTAAAAGTCCCCGTATTAACGATTCGTGAATTTACTATATAACAGCGAACTTTAATAGAAATATTTTTAAGCATACGTAATTTTTTACAAAAATTATACTAAATTACAAATTTTAACCTCTAAAAAATTCTTAAAAATAGAAACCTACAAATGTTACAGAATTAATAGAAAAAAATCATTAATTATCAAACACAGCCATGCAATAAAATTAAAAATATTATTTTAAATTTAAAACACAAAAAATTTTACAATGAAAAAAGCCACAAGTTATTTGAAATAGAATTAAACATAATAATTTTAATTCAAAAAGTATATAAACTATTAATTGAAACTACAACCTAGTTAAATACAAAGCTACCTAACAAAAGCACAGCAAATCTCAATAGAAAAGAAAAGAATTAATGGAAAACAAAACTTGTTCGGTTCGGTTCGGTTCGATTTGGTTTGGTTTTATTAACGTCGCAATAGAAGCAACACAAGGGCTATTGGCGTCGGACCTCGTAATTATGAGCCTCGTTCAAATGAGAAAACAAAAACGGAGACAATGTAATTTAAATACAGCCCCATACTTTGTAATGGGAAAAGTATGTTTAAAACAATTTCTCTCTCTCTCTCCCACACACACCGAAGAACCTTTATATTTCTAACTCATTTCAAGGACATTGAATTTTTACTGCCTAACATTTTCATTACATAAAACAAAAATTATATACATACATCGAACAGAAATTTTCGCATTAAAAAATAACGCTTATCAATTGCAGCAAATACGACCAAGATTTATTTTATTTATAAGAAGGAATATGAACTAAATAAGAAAGAAAAATACTTTACCAACTCTTTTAAAATAATAAAATTTGATAGGGTTAGGATGACCGGAAGTTATTCTCACCAAACATAATGTATGCATATATATATATATATACACACATTAAAATAAATCTCTTTGATAACTTTAATGTCTTAAGTCTTCAACCATAAAAAATAAATTGCACGTAAAAATTTTGACGAAAAGTTTTCAATGGATTTCTCGCATATAATGAAATATATAGATACATCGGTTTCCAGAGCCTTTAAGCGGTTTGATATATATATCTTAAGACTTGATTCAATTAAAATAAAATCGAAAAAAAAAGTATTTTTATTCCTTCTTTTTATCGTAGGAGATATTTACAGTGAAGCACATTAGTATTCAAGGACTAGGAAAAATTTAATGGACAAAAACGCTGCCTTTTTCAAAACGGTACGTTTTTATTACATACATAGTAGATTTAAATTAGACATAAGGCCACGGTGGCCTAGTGGTCACAGTCGCGGACTTGCGGCCGGCGGTTTTCGAATCCGATACCACTAAGGACCCACCGTGTGCAGCGGGGATGAAGCACATTAAATCTGTAGAGACTCCTTCTCTTTGGTTGGGTGTGGAAGTTTGGAGAAGAATGTTCCGACTCAAGTGTCGTCTTCGTCTCTTGACCGAGACTCAAAATTACGAAGTCCGTCGCCCAATAGGTCCAGTGTTGCTTCTCATTGCGACGTCAATAAACAACCACATATAAATTAAACATCTTTATTTCATTAAACGCCCATGACGAAAAGAAAATTCGTTATAGAACAAACCTTCATTCCTCGCGTGACCAAAAAAAAATTGTTATAAAGAAACTAATAATAGTCTGCCAATGAATCATTATTACGTGAAAAGAATAAGAATTAAAACTAAATGAAACGGAAAAAGTTTCTTTTTATTTCCGAACAAAGTTCTTTTACTCTTTCGACGTTTTTTCACACAAAATTACGTAAAAGGGTTTTAAAAAAACTCTTCTAAAGCGTGAAAATGTTTCCGGTATCTAGAATTAATGATTTCTAAAAGAGTTTTTTTGTTTTCAATTCTAATCAATAGCGTTCGTGATTAGGTCCGTTAGACTATTAAGAATTAAACGATTAGTTCGGTCTTTGTGAATATTTTAAACGCGGTTAAGGGTCTAAAATAGGGTCAAGTTCAAAATTTGGATTATTCTTGAATTTCGGTATATTTTTTTGAATAATAAAACAACCGTGATAAAAGAAGCCTGTTGATGTATCACTTACACTGAAGTGCCAAAAGTCATAAGAGAGTAATATGCAAATATCCAGATGGCAGCATTATCGCTAAGTGAACAGGGGAAGGGTATAACAGGTATTGCAAGTATCATTAAACTTTTTTATGCTAACCTTTTACCTTACGAGTTTTTGGTAACTATTAAGATAGTTTGGCGAACTATTTTAAATGCAGTATAAAAAAAGTAGCTAAAATCGCCAAACTGCACCTTAATTTTCATTTTAACCGAAAATAACATCGCTGACATGCTTAAAACATTTGATTATGTCTGCCACAATTATCGATATACGGAGGCATTTTTATTAAAACAGTTAACTCTACAGCTGTTTTAAATACTTTTTTGGTAATAATTTGAATATTTACCAAACATTCAACAAAGAATCAAATTTAACCATTCCTCCGAATAATTTTAATGATAATACAACGGTGTTCTGTACTTTCAATTAAATTCTACAACGCTTGTTTTTTTTTTTTTCTTTCCGAAGCATATTTGAAGGGGAAAAAAAAATCGAATTCTTAATGTTTTTATAACAGTCAGTAGCAAGAGAAATTTTAATAGTTACACGTGTTTCCAAAAATTGCCAATTCAGCATGTTCTTTATTTAATGACTTCAGTGTTCGGAGAGAATTTTTGGTACTTCCCTGTTATAGCGGCGCTGTCAAAATACCATTACGCCAAGGTCGTCGCCAAATCCGCAAAACCTACCTTGCGATACTATTTACCATTGTCGGGCGCCGCTATAATAGGGAAGTACCGAATTGTTTTAACGACACAAAAAGGTGACAAAATTATGTTATACAAAAGTATAGCAATTCTTTTCCGAATCTAAAAGAGATTTATACACCGCGTAGTATAACTAAACAGGTGGGAGAGTGCGGTAAAAGATATTCGCCATTTTTTTAGCAATTTTTCTGTCAAGAGAACTAGATTGTCTCACAAACAAATTTTGGATCATGCGATTGATAAGGATAAACAGAAAAAAAAAATGCTTAGTTATATTTAACTTATGTTTGGATAAAAAAGACCAGCAAAATAAAACAAAGTCCCGAGAAATAATATTTGAGAAAACTTATACTTAACCGTTTATCAATTCTTATACAATTTAATTTCTAATTTAATGTCTAATGCCTAAAATAACTTAAAAACTATAGTATTTAAAACAATTTTTTTAAAAAAATGTCCTATGCAAAGTTTTGCAAAGAGTTACTTACACATTTTAAAAATAATTATTAAATTACTCGATCAAATATTAGAGCTAAAGTAAACAATGAAATACAGAAATGGACAATAATATACATTTCCTATATTGAAATTAAATCTAACGATAAATTATTAAACTGAATATTATATCAGCTATATGTAATTAAAATTAAAGCAAACGATTAATTATTAAATCGAATATATTTTAAGCAAAATGTTCTTAAAATTAAAAGAAACGGTAAATTATTTAATAGAATTTGAAAGAAAATAGAAAAATGTAATATTACGCCTATGGATAGAACCGTAAAATTACGTTATTTGAATAATATCCTAGTTAATAGTTAAAAATACCAAGTGTTCATATTTAACTTTAAAGCCAAAAACATCAAGAATGATGTAAAAGAATATAGAAAAATTTAACAATAAGTCTATGGATAGAACCGTGAAATCGGAAAATAGAACATGGTAATAAAAATCTATTTGCAAGTTAAAAAAATTGAAAAAAATATCCGAATAACAATTTATACCCCACCTAAAACATTGGCCCTCCATGAGTGGATAATAAAAAATAAAGATCCGTTTTGTTCCAAAAATGAATCAAAGAGACTAGGATGAAAAATATGTAATCTCTAGAGTAATAATTTTACTAAAGAAACATTTTCATAATCACTAACATAATTTTTATTTGTGATCGAAATATCAGCTACATGTAATTAAAATTAATTGATTAATTAACATATTGTTATCTTCAGATAAAATATTAACCATTTATGTGTTTTTATTTTGTTAAATTCTACTCGTGCTGCTTATTAAGACAATACCTAAGAGAGTGGGGTGCCATTCAGGTGTCGAACTCGTCATCTGATAAAAGTTCGGAATTACGAGGCGTAATTTTCTGTGGTTAGAGGGCATTGTATGGAGCAGAAATAGGTAAGCAGAAAACGTTTAATAAACAGACAGAAAGGCGGAGGTCAACGCCAGTGGCGTTCTGCTTTCGCATGCATGTAAAAAGTAACAAAATAATTTAAAGCTTAAATACCCGATCGCAGCAAATTTTTTTACAGTAACTTGGGCTTGTTTTTGGAAGAACAACTATAAAATCAACAAGAACAGCTATAAACATGACATCTCTTATCCTGATGCAATTTTTCTGGCTACAAAAGAAATCTTGTTCTCATCAATTACTTTTAAAATTGACATATGATGAGAGTACGTAATTTTGGATTTAACAACAGGCTTATTTCCTTTTATGCATGTACAAAATAATTAATCGAGACGTTAAGTACTTTTAAACTTAGGAATAATTTTTTCGACTCCGGAAAGCGAATACTAATAAAATTCAGACATGCCAGTTTTACAAAATTTTGTTTACAAATTTGAATTAATCATGAACGAAAAAGTTATCATACGTTGCAAACATTTTATGCATGTTGCAGAAAATTGTTTGAATCACGAACATGTATAGAGAGTCATTTAAATAGTTTCCATTGACGTCATCGGCAGTCTCTAGTAGATACAACGGGTCTATTTCACTCATGCGTCGAAGTCTGTATATCACTGGTTGGGATTTATAAGTGGATATCTAAGTCTGACTCAGAGAGGCAAATTTTTTTTGCGAAGCAGATCTATATGCAAGTAGTATTTCTAGGCTTCGCTGCTAAAAAGAGTTCCAAGACATGGTCACTATTTCAGCGGAGATGTTTTCGACACTATGATGGATTATTTTTCATCCCCTTAGAGATCGAATGACCTTGGATGACAAATGCAGATTCAAAATACCCATTTTTCGGTCCAAACACATCTTGTCCGATTAATCTTAGTTGACATCTTAAGACAAAAGAGCCGAAATAATTCCTTGAAAGGTTAGATATTAAATGCTTCATCTCTTGTTGTTGTTGAAGAGAACCACCGTATTCTCTCTCTCCAATACATAAATATCTTCAGCCCTTGCATTAATATCCGAAAAACGAAGGCGTAATTTTTTCCATGCAAAAATAATATTTACCAAAGGGTCAGATTAAACACAGGCGGTGGAACAGATCTGGCCCACGGACCGTAGTTTAACAACCCCTGATCCAGATTAATTTCTATAAATATAAAAAAGGAAGAAAAAGCGCGAAGAGATCGATTACAAGGAGAAAAGTGGAAAATAGTGAGTGTGAACACTATAGTATCCCGGAATTGCGTCACCTGTGTTCACCAAAAACCGCAAACCCCATGGCAGAAACGAAAGATAGCTAGCTACTTCAGGGTCGTAAATCTCGTTCTCACCTCTAGAAGATAAGTGCATGAAAGACTTTTTTTTTTGTTACATCATCAACTTCTTCGACCGAATCTACATCATTTCCGGAAGTTGTTTTAAAATTTGTGAAAAGCTGAAGTAAACTGCCTTCTTGATATTGATACCTAACAACTTTGTTAGTAACAATAGAGAAGGAGATGGATACTTTGAATTGCATAATTTCTTAAAGAAAAAATGTCGCCGCCTATCATAACAGCAGTTAAGTGGATAACTCTCCTACCTTTTTGTGATTTGTTTCATAAAATCTCACTAAGAAATCAGCCATGTGAACATTTGCACAAATTTTACTATCGTTTAGAATAACCAAGAATCTATATTTGCATTATGAATGTGGAGCGGAGACTTTCTTTCGCCAAAAATTATCAGAAAATAGTACTTCTGAATCAAACACCGGAGGAAAAAAAAACGAGTTTTTTAAACAAGGGTTTCCTTTCAAACTTCATACTTTGCGTAACATAATTTTTATACCTTAAATTTTAAGTAACATTCGATCGTCAGAACATTCATTTTCAGCAACATTCGCCTGTCTTGAAGATGGGGAACAATGTTACGAACAGGAGTTGGTGCTTCCCTGCAACACTTCTCTTATAAAGGAAAACATAAATTCACAAAGATGTCACCAGTTAAGAAAAGAGAGTTTAAGCAATGATCCCTTCACATTGGCGACAGATATGACGACCATTTGGCATGAAACTTGGCGTGAAATGTAATTATTTAAACAATTAGTTTTAATCAATTATTTTTTATTAATTACAATTAAATTACCGTATTGTAATCCAAAACAATCACGTAAGAAAATTTCAGCTCATTTGAGCGCCTTAATAAGTGAAAAAAGAGCTTTTAAAGTTTTGACCCAGACACAAATGTGAGTAGAAGACCCATTAAAAACCACAGTACTAATCTAAATAACCACAAAAGTGGTTTCGAGTCAGGAATAAGTATACTGAATCCAATTCCAATCTCAGTTATCCAATGACCGTTTAATATTTTGGCATCTACACCGTGCGAATGAATATCTCTCCCAATTTCAAATTCCTCTCAATATTCAAACATATCAAATATCATTATCTTATCTATTTCATTCCCCCTTTCTTATTCGCTGCACTTCAAAATGTAGCATTGATAATTTACATAAGTCATGGTTTAATCATAAGTAGAGGTACTTCAATGAAATAACGTCATAGAGAAACCGTAAAAGGTTAGTCGAAGGAAATTACGCGTGAGAACCGTCGCACTTTCTATAAAAAAAAGATCATATAAAGGCCATCGTAGATAAATAAGGTAAACAGCTCTTAAGTCAACAGCAGTTATCTAAGAGGTTTCTTACATTAAAAGAAAAAAGGTTTACCATCGTGTGTTTGCACACCCCCTTTTTTGTACAATACAGACTGATGTAGGGGAAAATATTGATCGTTAAACATTTCTTCCGATCTTATATAAACAAAGCAAGTCGACAAAGAAACCTTAGCTCTTTTCTAAGAAAAAGGATAATAGATATGTGGCTTTTTTTATCCTGCAAACACATAAAGAAATGAATTGACACTTTGCGACACGGACAAAAGTAAACATAGATGAAGCAATCGAGTTTTCAATTGTGGCATGAGTGAATATCTCAGTTGCACGAAAAATAGAATACAAGGATGGCACGCGATTACATTATATTCATATTTAGCGAAAAAATAACAAACAATAAATACATAGTATTATAAAAATATTAAAAAAATTATAAACGTTAGTTCAGAGTACCACGACATGCGAAGAATATTAATATAATGAATTTAAAATCCCTTATTTTAGTGACATGTATTATTAAAAATTATTAGTTAAGCTTGGATTTTTCCGTGCAAAATAATGATATTTCAATCAGACAATTGAATAATAAGAGTAATTTTTTTAGTCAAAAAGCTTTTCCCCCCAAGTTGAACATGGACATGATTTTGGAGATTCAAAATATATATTTAAAATTAGTTGCTACTTTTTTAAAAAAAATATTCTTTAAATACACAAAATATTTGTAATATACAATATATTATACACGTTATTTTATACATCTCACATATAAAATAATGCATGAATAATTTCTTCGAAAATAAATTATAAAAATTTATATTATTGGAAATTTTAATTTTCTGCTTTATTTCTTGTATAAAATTATTTTGTATAGTTCAGACATTATTCAAAGCAAAAAATTTTTTTTGCTTCATCATATACATAGATATCCTTTATACCAGCACTAAAAAATTTGGAACCCTATAGCGTAATATTTTTTTGGTACTTTTCCATTTCGCCGGCACAAATCTCGCCAAGCGGACTTTATTGGCGACAACACACAGTATACATATATTCCGCTTGGCGTCGATTGTATCATTTTTGGCTACTTAATCACCTACGCCGGTGAAATAGAAAAGTACAGTTTGTTTTTAAATTCCTACTATTAACTCTCTCTCTCTCTCTCTCTCTATATATATATATATATATATATATCTTGTTCAAATTTTCAATCATTAATAAAATACTTTTTATTCATCCACTCAAGTTCAAATACATTTTTTTTAAACTTGTAGGGGATGACACTTGGTGTTAATACAGTTTTTTTTCCAATATTAATTCATTTTATTAAATTTAATTGGTGAAAATGCAGTTTAGCCCAACCACTTGGCGCGATTTCAAAAATTGCCAAATTTGGCGATTTTTTTTGGGGGGGGGATTGAACGTCCGCGAAGCGAACCAGGGAAGCCACATTTGGCAAAATACCACCAAATAGCTTAAAAAAAGTAACTAAAATAAGATTTTTCTTTGTTGACCTAAGTAGAATTGATTTAATTTTTTTTATATTACTTGTTTAAAGTGTACCTAATTGCAAGTATATATAACTCTATCTCAAAAACCCGTCCATATTTGAAAAGATTACTTTTACAGTTCTACAGAATGATTAAAATACCATTAACCTAAAGTTTAAAAAAATCAAACTGAATAAAAATTGAATAAAAATTGAGCTCCAATATGATATATATATATATATTTATTTAATATTACGTTTTAAAAATGTTATCATTTATTATTAATTATATTTTGTAATAAGATACGACTTGATAAGAATTCACAATTAACATCTCAATCAAAATTACATAAATAGCTATTTTTAAAAATCCGAATAAAATAAAGTAAAAACCAAAGTATTTAAACACTGATAATTAATTAAAACATGAGTATAAAATGTAAAGTGATTTATGAATATAAAAATAGAAATACATTCTTAAGAATGTTAAAAAATCCCATTAAAGTGGCTATTTAATTTTATTGTTAATATTTTACTTCAAATTCTGAAATCCCACGAGAAAAATCAATGGGATTAATCTAGATAATTTAAATTGAGCTTCATAATTATAAACGGAGTTTTCTAGTGAAGTAATACACATCATTATTCTTTTGTCAACGAAAATGAATTCAAATGACTAATGATACGTGATATAATTCAACATTTGAATCTGGCATCGGTTTTCAAAAATAAAATTATTATTCTTATAAAAAAAGTCAATCATTTAAAAGAAAATGATTTTCAATTAGATACTATCATAAGATGTTCAAAAAACAAGACAAGAACCTCAGAATTGTACGATTCCTGACAAGTTTTTAAAAGTTAAAATAATTTGAGACAGATAGAAGGAATATAATTCAATTTAAAATAAGTAAAAATCTTTGGGGTTTATTTAAAAGCGAATCGACATATTTATTTTTAATTTCATAAGAAAAGTTTGAGATTCTTTTTATTTACGATTATTTCTCGATGAATATTTAATGATTGTAATAACACAAGTTTAAAAAAAAAAGTTTTTTTTTTTTCACTTTTATTTCGATGAAATAAATTTTAAAGTTAAATTTAACCAGTTCTAAATGTGGCCTACAGATGCTGATAGTAAATTAAAACTGTCAATTTCAATTCGCCCTCATTTATTCAGATGGAAAGAAAATGAGATAAAATAATCAAGGAGGAATAATTTTATATTTCTCTCTTTTAATGAAACTTTAGATTGAAATTTTGATTTTATTCAATTAAACAGTTCTTTTTATTATTTTCAATAATTAATCTATGGATATTAAACAAGATAACACATTAAAGAAAGTGTTTGATATATATATATATATATATATATATATATATATATATATAGAGTTACGAACATGAGAGGGCGCTTCCCTGCAGCGATTCTCTTGTGAAGGGAAAGAAAAATTTACAGAGAAGTCATCAGTCAGCAAAGGAGCTTTAAGTAATGACCCTTTGCCTTGGCGACAAATGAAAAGTACCCGAATGTGCTGGAACCTAGGCGAAATATTGATCGGGAAGAACAATACTGACTTTTCGTGAATTATCCATGTGACCGGCACAGGTATTAACAAGCCGAGAGCAGCATTCTAAAAAAGGAGTTTATTAGTTATCATCAGTCTGCCTTTGGAGTTTGTATAGCGGAAATCGACTGGAAGCTGCCGGCACTTGGAAGTAAAGCAAGCAGGGTGAATTTGTCGAGAAGTAGCGTGTTTCTGCTGGGAATTGTCGGAACCTGCCCTTTAAGTTTTGAATATTACTGCGGAGGTCATCCGTAGTTGAGAACTAGTAAGCTGAGCTAAACGTTGCTGTTATAATTGTGACTGTCCTTGAAAGCGTTGTTTTGTTCCTGTATCTGTGTCGCTTAACTGTACAAGTGCTGTGTATCTGTTTGTGCTGTTATTGTCCAAGATCTGCTATCTATGTGTCATCCTGAAGGTTTGTGGATAAAGAGACATTTTTCGTAATTTATATATATATATTCAGCCCCTCCCCCATAAACTCACGTTTTTCCATAGTTTCCTTTTTTACGATATTCAAGTCGTTTTTATTTTCAGATGACGTCACAACTTCCTATTAAGTGCAAATATTAATATCTGTTTTTCCATTCTATTTTACATACTATGGAATTATACCGTGGAGTTTCAATTTGTAATAGCAAACTTATATTCCTGATAAGAGAAATTAGAAACATGAGAGAGAAATAAGTCAAAGATGCTCGTGCACCTAAACACGAGCATAAAAGAAGTGCTGAGGTAGAGTAGGAATCTTTTAGGAAACCAGAACACGCCAGTCCCCTGATCTCAAATACTTTCGTCACAAAAGGGAGAAGATAAACTCCAAAGATTACTGAATAAAAGATCATCTTTCGAGACGCATCCTTTGAAAGTTTGGGGCTAAGAGACGATTGACAGTTTTAATACTTTTTTATTTATCTTTTACTTGGGGTTTGAATTTTTGTATCGGATATGAATCACCATGTAGCATCAATAAACTGAAACGTTCCTTTTGGATTTCTTTTTCAAAGAAAATTATTTTCCAGATTAATCGATCACATATGCATGGTTAAACCATATACAGACCTAAAAATAAAATAGGCTTCTACGGGTAATATTAGACAAAAAAAAAAGGGAAAATTTCAATGCACATTTCGTTTATTAATCGCTTTAAGAACACTAATCAAGAAAAGGAAAGGAAATAGAAGGATATGATAATCACTTATTTCACTTCAGTTCTAGTTTCACATCAATAAGATTATGCATTGTTATTTGGCATTGTGTTTGAACATTGTATTAATAAGCTTTATTTTCCCGTTGTTTAATTTTAATGAATGGCACTCAATGGATTTTAGCCAACAGGTCTGGTCATTTTGAATCAAGTTCAGATAATTAAAAACAATATTTAAGTCTGCATCTCATTTTTCATACTTTCACCTCACGTCGTATGAACACGACGGATTGGATAGCTTCCGAATGATAATATTCGACGGAATTCTCTTTGGAAAATGAATTAGAATCTTCGAAGTTAAATTTCAGAATGGAGAAGAAACACAAAAAAAAAAGTTTAATTTTCAATCAGTTGCATAAACGTAGTGCGCGTTTGCCCTCTCTACTGACCTTATGGGGTATTTTATGACATTATTTGATTTGAGAACCTCGCCTTGTGAATAAACCGCAACTTAAGTAAATCAGCAAATATATAAGTGTAGTAAATAGGAAAACGATCACGCCGAAATTGGTCGTGTGAAAGATCTGAGAGGAGATCGTAGGTTAGCGAGATTGTAGTTCACATGATATTGGTGCAAGAAGAATGAGTGATAATCGGATAGATGATATTTGATTCGGAACCAGTTTATATGTATTGTTCCAGACTTGGAACCAGTTTTACAGTTATAGAGATAAGAATAATTTTCAGTTATATTCATGGGAAAAGGACGCAAGTTAGTAATCGCTCCACATTCATAATAATAATGGCTTTGTGACTATTCCACATAATATAGAACAAAACTAATTTGATTTTTTTTAACCTACTCTTTCTTAAAAACAACATTTATTGAGGATTGAGGACATTGTGCCTCAACACATTTAACAGATAATAACTACATTATGGATCAGGACTCGAACACATGGCTTGATTACAACATTAAAGTCCACGATATCTCTGCCTTGGCCACTTCATTAATTGTGTACAATATTTTAAAGCTGGCTTTGTAATCCAAACCAAGCACCCTAAGAGTTTTAGTAAAAGTTTATTATTGTATTAAATATTTCCGACTGTGCCATTTTATATGACACACGGGTCCGCAAACAACATCCAACACGCTTCGTAATTATGAGCCACGGTCAGATGACGAGGTTGACGTCTTAGATAGTCCCCATCACACCAACGTTGTTAACAGTTCTCTCTCTCCTTTCCCTTAACTAATCTCTGGAGCTGTTTTGTTATGATGCTTGAATGAGAACCTCACCTTGTGAAAGAACCGAGATATGGGCAATTGAGATTTACTATATAATGGAATGAATATGAGAACATCAGATAGGCAGATTGGACGTGTTAAAGTTCTGAGAGGAAATACAAGGTTAGCAAAATAGTACAAGATATTAGTACCAGAAAGTTAAGTGATGGTTGGATAGCTGGTATTTGATTCAGTCCCAGTTTTGCTGAACATTTTCTTACCTCAAGGCAGGAGAATATTCATTTATAATCTTGGGTTTAGAACGCTAGTTATTAACCATTCCACTTTCACAATAATAGTTGCTCTGTGGTCATTCTATAACATAGAATAAAACTGGTAGTTTGATTTTTCTTTAGCCGACTCTTTCTGGAATGAGCATTAATTGAGTTTCGATGGCTCAGATCTTTGGTAACGAAGCAGAGGCGTCAAGTATGACACACACAACTCCGATAAAGTTCAGTTACAAAAATAATGTGACAGTTACAGTTACGGTTCATTGGCACTAAAACTGAAGAGAAATTAAGAAAACATTCACAAAGTCTTATTCAGAATTAATTCCAGAAATATTTAGATTGGTACTAACAACATACCAGATCGGACGTCTGTCAATGAACTGCAGGGCAAATATTATCAATGGTCTGAGTTATTATCGATCCGATAGATCATTCTTGAAACTAATACAACTCAGCGTATGAGAACTTCGGAATATGATAGGCTCAACACGCACCAAACTTCATCACTTTATGTCCTTTACTGTATTTGGATATGCGAGTCTGGAACGCATGACCGAAAATATATTGGTAAGACTTCCCGATATTAATAGGAAAAATCACAAATACAAAAAAATTTTGTTGTATAAGAATTATAAGTCATTTTGTAACACCCGCTGTTTAATATATTCATTCACCATCACTCATTTTCATTAAGAGAATATGAGTCCAATGAATGTAAATTCACACAGAGAGAAAACAAATTTATTTTAATTCAATTTATGAATACTTTCAATTATGATTATAATTTATTTCCTCAATGACTACTTTGCCTGAATACGCATTAATTATTGTTTGGAATAATAATATAATATCTTACCGATTCATTCGAATTCGAGTGAGTGAATAGAATTGCTGAAATTATGGGTTCGATTGCTAAATCTTTTTTCTCATCTCTTCAAAGGTCTCTCTGATCGCTTCTTAGAATACGAACGAATTTCATTTGGATTTATTCACTACCGCCAACTAACTAACTTCAAATTTCAATTTTAAGTTCTTCGCAGTTTATATATGCATAAGGTGAAATCTATTCATTACACTTCATAATTTCAACGCAATTTTCAAGAACCAATGCAACGATTGAGAGCTTACTCCCCTTTAACTGTCCTAATAGACTTTTTCAGATATTACTTGATTCAAACAACTCAACTTCCAATTATGTAGAGCCAAGTTCATGTATAAATTGAAGTGTAGAGAGAGAAAGGGAAAAGGAGATGAAAAGTTAAGAATAATAAAGTTTTGGGAATAAAAATGGTGTTAGTGCGAGGAAGATTTCTGGAGTGAAAAGTTTATATTTGTGATTAGGACAATTGAAGATGGTACTCGCATCGTATTCCGGAAAGCGCATTAATTGATAGATCATAGAAGTTATTAGAACTTACGGAAAGGGACTTAACTGTAGAGAGCATCCCCCTTATTTCAGGAATAAATACAGATATTTTGTACATAACTGACTATTTTAATTAATCGACCTGCGCTTGAACTTCAGTTCGATCTTGTAATTAGAATAACAATTAAGATGACAGAATATATGGGTAATAGGATACCGTCCCATCCCATTTCATTTTATGGGCAAGGTTTCATTTTAAATAATTCAATAGAAAAGTCCCCAAGGTTAGTTGAAGGAAAAATAGTGATACAGGGCCTTATGTTACAGTATTCTCTTTTTATTAGGAAAAGAAATGTATCACATTTATATTTCTTTTCAAATAACAGATATGTTTTTATTTAAAAATTTTTTATATACATTTATATTTCAAAATAACAAAGAATTGAAAAGTAATTTGCATCACACAAAATAAATACGGATTTTGAATTTATTAAGTTTCCATACCTTATAACGTTGCAATGAAGTAACTCCCATTAAATCATTTTTTAAAAAAATCAAACAGTTAATCTTATATTACAAAATATAACTTTATTTTTAAACATAAGCTTATTTAAGAAAACGAATTTTCAGTTCCACATAGCAATTACCTTCATAACAATAAAGTTACTGCAAATATTATTTAAACTGCATAATTCCACTATAACAAATCAGTTAATTTTATATTTCAATTCCTTACAATGTTATTTATTATTCACAGATTATTTACATATATAATTCAGAAATAACATTTTATTTGAAATGAAGTTAAAAAATTGGTTAATATCAGCTCTATGTGTATACGTTTTAATGTAAATATTTCAACTAATTTAATGAGACATTAAACGCTTAAAAAACGATAATTTACAAGAATGTATATTTTTAATTAAATATTATTAACAAAATTAGAACAGAAATTTGTTCGACATTATTTGTTTGTGTAAGAATATAGTGTTTATATGTATTGGTAAGAGAGAAAAAGGAAGAAACACACTGATTTTAATATTGTGAAAAGCTGAAACATACAATAAGAGTACTTTGAAAAATTGAAAATATAATAAAGACAGAGAAAACAAAATGCATACATTCATCTACAAATTAAGTAAAAAAGGTAGAAATTATTAGAAAAAATTGTTAGTTGGTTGGTTGGACTAATGATAAGATAAATACCAAATCACAAGATGCAATTTATTGTAAAATGTATTTAATTCAAAATCATTCCTGCATTCCTTAGCAGTAATCACTTGATTTCACAATTTACTCCATGCATAATTAATTAAAATAATTATCATCATTTAAAGACTTATTCAAGAGGAAAATAATCAATCCTGAGAATTTATATGGAAAAGCGTTATAATCACCATGTGCCATTCAATTAAATAAAGTTTAATTGAGAAGTCAGTTCACATTTTTCAACAATGAATTAATTTTAGAGTAATTAGAGTCCCACATGGCGTATAAGTCAATATAAAAACAATGCTATTAAAATTATTGATATAAATATTGTAACATCCTTTCATAATTCATTGACATCCCTAATTACTACAATATTACTCTTCTAAAGAGTTCACATTTTAACGAAGATACTTTGGAAAATAACTAAATCACTTTATTGGTAATTATTTCAATTAATTCTCTATCTCTGCGTTCACTTTTTTCCCACTCGGCTGAATCTTCGTTTAGAATTAAACAGTAAAGTACTAGCTTACCAACTCACTAGTGATGAGAGAGCTACTACTCTTCAACTGAAGGTTTGAACGTCTTTTACAATTTAATATAACCAGGAATAACTTCAAACTGAATTTAATCATATAAGATCACCTACTGCAAATCACTCCAATTTCTAACATACAAACATCTACCGACTACTCACTATGAACTATTCCCCTTCCCATTAAATTCTATTTCGCTTTATTTTACAAATTCGAACTAATGCATCACACTTCTTTTCTTCATCATTTGCGTAATCACATTTCATTGGATTGGAAAGAAGTTGGAAATTGAAGTATAAAATTAGAAAGTACCACCAGATGTTAATCAAGGGTAGGTTTACGAATAACCCAATGTTGTATGAAATGAAGAGATTTCTATAATCACCAAATCACGGCTCTTAGCTTCAGTAAATAACAACGTAGAACCTTTTGGAAAGTTTACCCTCCACTAAAGATGCTCGTTTAATGTCACCAACCTTCAAGGTCTAATATTGGAGTTTCTTACCTTCACCTCAAAAAATTTCAATTTTCTAACCCTAGCAGATTGTATTAGTTGAATTAAAATATCGGCTTTATTCAAAAGTATTTATTAATCTACTGTTTATGAACTTCAACAGAATTTATAAATTTTGAAGAAATAAAATCACTGAAGTAATCATAAAATGTGAAAAATTTTGAGAGGCAAGTACACCGCATGTTTTGGTTTCATGTATTTAAAATCTAGTTATAGTTTCAAATTCATTAATTTGACTCTGAAATAGAGGACTGAAATTTAAAACAAGGCATACATTAAAAAAATGCAGAAACAATAGTAAAAATATACTTAATAATTTAGCTTTTTATCCAATACATCACACAAAATAAGTATTGTTGAATACTGAAATATTAAGACAAACTTTTTTTTATATACTGATTCCCCCTACCCATCACCAGAAAAAATTAATATTCGAAATCCTCTATTCCATATGCAAAAAAAAAAAAAAAAAAAAAAAAAATCTTATACCTTGAAAACAATGAAATTTGAAATTAATTTTGAGATACGAGTTGAAATGAGCCCCTCCCCCCCTCCCCGTCTACAACAAATATCTCTCCTCTGAAAATCCCCTCTCTGAAAAATTTCTTCTTGTTACGCCTCTGCACACACTTTATAGTGATAGCCGATAGCAATAATAATCTGCTTCAAAAGTTATATTTTTTTTAACATAACTGATAAAAAATTCTGAAAATTTTAACAGAGTATAATTCGTTTTAAATACATTTAAAATAATTTAGAAACTAAAAAAAAAGTTTTCTCAAAAGTACACAGTTGTGAAGAGTCAAAACATAAACTTAATAGTTTTTGAATATCATTATTTGTAATTTAATCGTCATTAATATCAATTAAGGCTGCAACATTTTAAACTCAGTAAAATTAAACATATATTAATTGAGGAATGCTAATCAGAACAAAAAAAAAACTGAATTAATACAGAATGATTTTTTAACCATGTTTATTTTATTACAGGAGATCGATATACAATATAACTAAAATCTAAGAATCTAATTCATTCTCAAATTTTCACTACAACAACATTTATATGTATTAACAGAAATACCCCGAAATATAGCACAAAGCTCTATTTCAATTCAGATCAATGATAAAATTAGAATTAGAACCATTAAAATTCATTTAAATTTATTGAATCTTTTCTAGATAATTACATTCTATAAAATTCGAATATATAACAGTAGTTTTTAAAAATAATTTACATATTCCAATATTAGCACGTTTTTTTTACTGAAAACATTGCGCTTTGTTAATTTCATTACATCGTCCATAATTTACCAGAAGGTACTAATATATTTTGTTGAATTACGGGACAAGCAAAAATACAAAAATCAAAATTGTTAACACTTTTGATTGTGTATATACCACAAAAGTACTTTATACTCGTACTTATAGCTGAAAATATAGTAACTGTTAGTATAATTTGTCTAAAACGTTATTTTTCATTGAACTGTTAATGTATAATAATTAGCATTATAACAACTATCACAATTTAATCATCGTCTTTGACAAAAAACGAAAAAAAATATTCAAAATAGTTCTAAGTGGATAATATAAAAATTTTGAGAATTTGTAAAATAATGTAAATTATAATCCACAAAAGCAATACTAATCTACAATCTAAGAGTAGAATTATAATCTACAGAAACAATCTAGAATATAATAAAGTATAACAAATTATTTTGTCAAGTAAATGTATATTTTCCCTAAATTATCCAACATTTCATATTCATTAATATTAATATAATTTAATGTGTTAAACATAGTATATTCTGTATTTTAAATTATAATATAAAGTGCCAAAGGTTCATAATTTTTTTTTAGATAAATTATAATTTTTAAACGGCACAAAAATTAACTTATTCGAATTCATTTTATATCGGATAAATTAAGATATAATTATTATGATTACAAATCGTAAACAAAATATATATTTTATTGAAAATTATCGATATAAATTAGTCCAAAACATATGTATCAATAAAATCATTTTTTTTTATTTATTTAATAAAAGTTTAAAATCTTTTAAAGCTATAGTGAAACAGTGTTTCATGCATGATTATTAATATTTTAAAATAGACTCACCTATAAACAGTATAACTGGATATAACATTAATTATATCAAAGATGACGCAGTCATATTAATAATGAAAACATTGTACAACATTAAGAAGATTTTTTACTCCCTAATTATTTATTACAGCAAAAATAGTTTGAATTGTTATAAATGGTAAAAAAAATATCGCCAATGAGTGTTTTATTGTATGAGTTACAATAATTTTCTTAAATATTTCTTTTATCCAAAATTAATTTATAATAAGTTATAATATATCATAAAATTCCCACACCCACACAACTTTGTAACATTCCTCGAAAAAAGAAAAAACTAAAATCTAATGTACTATGGATTTTTGATCTGTATATAATGTTCGTATCAAACACGATAATCGAACATAAAAAAGAATATTTTTAATAAAACAAGAAATTAATACACACATGCACGTGATTTTAAAGCGCCATCACCAGTGACATTAATTGCATATTAAATTACACTCGATTCAATAGAACACAATTTATCTCATGACAACAGATCTATAAGAATCATATTATGATTAAAAACATTAGATAGCATCATTTTGTTTGATAGTCGTTTTGTATTAAAAATTATAATCTGATGTCTAAAAACTTTTTTTTTAATTTTTTGTTCAAATTATGGCTTTCATATTAAATCTGACAATCTAATTAAATCTAATATTGTAACATTTTTTTGAAAAAAAAAAAAAACCCAAGACATACTGCACATTGTCATAAATAAATTCCATGCGCAAAAAATAATACAGGATTACAGGATAAAATTTAATATAATATCAATATTATCATAGATCAGATAATTAAATTAGTTTTAGACACACTAGATAAGATTTCAAATACTTTATCTACAATTATATTAGATTACGGCGACATTTGTTTAAACTGTTAAAAGAGGTGGAGAGTGGACAAATGTTTGTTCAGCAAAGCGCCCTGACGCCCACTTTAGGTTAAACTAGGCGGCTAGGGAAACGCCCGCACCCTAGTCGTTGCTTTTACCGCATGGTCGCAGCGATTGCAGTGAAGCCAACACCGTTAAGCCTACTTTTAGCCGGGAAAAAACACTCTAGCAACGATTCGTCACGAAACTATAGAAACATCTTTGTTATTCTCTTTTACTCACTTGACACCGGTGGACTTCAGGCCCGAGACCTTTCGCTGCTGTTATAAACGATGGGTTTATATATTCCTACAGTAGTGAATTCGAAGAGACACACGAGTCACGGAAACTGCTTCGTTTTCGTCTGTTTCTTGATCAATGGTAGTGGAATTGAGGAGAAACGAGCGCGAGAGAGGGTTGTTCCATTTCCAGCCGCGAAGGGGTGAAGGGTAACGGTTGGAGGGGCAGTGTCATGGGGGGGGGAGGGTCGGAAAAATGGGGTGAAAAGGTGGATTGTCAATAGCGATTTCGGATCATGGTACCGAATTCCACCACTGGTCAGAAAAAGGGGGAAATGAAAGGAAAAAAATATATAAAAAATAGATTTCTATTTTTCTTTTATCAAGTTTGGAATGTTTTAATACATAGGGAACCTAAAAATTGGTCCATTGGCTTTTTTTAGCGGAAATTTATTTTAAGGGACATTCAATTAAATAAATTATAATTACCTCATCGATTGTAAAAATTAATATAACTAAACACTGTTTATTAAAATAAAATTTTTGCAGATATTAATCATGAATGAGAGAGAGAACCACATACATATTTTATGATTATGCCCAGATCCATACTTAATTAACGTAACTATTAGAAAATAATTTAATTAGCATAAAAATTAATTAAATAACTTCCTACAAAAATGAATTCACATTTCAAGAGAACTTTTCAAATTTGATGAATTTATATGATCACACATAGTGTACTTTAAATTATTTATACTGTTTTTACAGGAAATTTTTAATAGAGGGAACAAATTTAAGGGATGACGTAATTAACTAATAATAAATACCTTATATTGATAACAAAAATTGATGTAACTAAACATACCTTACGATAATAAATTTATTGCATATATTGATGGGCAACAAGAGGTAGAGCCTGAAATGCATTTTAAGAGAAGTACAAATTAGGAGTATATTAAATAATATTTAATATAGCCTCTCGAAAACAATTTAATTATTATTACACATTAATTAACTTCCTCCTAAAATGAATTCGCATTTCAAGATATCTTTTTAAGTTTGAAGAATTTATCAGTTTTTCTCTCTCACACACAGTGCATTGATAAACGACATTTTCTTCAAGGTAACCCATCTTTAATGTTAATTTTATGAAGTCTGAAAAAATTAAGTATCAAAATGCCTATCCAAGGTTTTCTTAACTGAAGTGCTTACACAATTTCCGGTGAAGTCTGTATAATAATTATAGTCATAACATAATTATAAATACACATAACTCTTTCTTTACACGGTAGATAAGTTCCTCAGAAAACCGTATAAAAATACATGCGACATTCGGTAAATTTGGGGATAAGTTCTACAACTTTAAAAAATCGTGCAAGATGAAAAAACTCTAAATATTTTCCCAAAAAGCCGTTCAAAAAGTAACGAAACCCATATTACATATTTACAAGACAAAAATAATTCCTTATTATAAAAAAAAATTTCATTAGCATAAAGTGAAAATTCAATTTATAAGTAGATACAACATATAAAAATTCAAATTTAAATTAGGAATAAAATTACGAACAATTATTCATCACTAATTGATAACAAGCGTACACATTTCTTTCAAACTGGATAAAAAATGCTATCATCAGTAGATGTGTCAGATATGTCTAGCACAACTGTCGGCTTTGATTCAAATGAAGAATTTCTATCGTTACTATTAGTCTCTGTAGGGTTTTTTTGTTGTTTCAAAGTCTGTTATTAGCGGTTGCTTTTTTGGTTTCCCAAGTTTCTTATATAATTCTTGATATCCTGCTACACAAAACTTAAGATTATGTTGAAATTTTAATGCACGCTCTATGTCAGGATCAAGAGTAAGAAAATGTTCCATACTTGTAATACATTTTAAGCCCTCGCTAATTAAATCAGCCGTTAATAGCTGAACTTCACCTTCGACTTTGTCATTATCAACTTTTTTTATTATCATAAACTTTCATAAATTCGATCGAAGCCGATTTCTCTTCTACGAAACTTCCACTTTTGACGCAAGTTGGCAAATTTCTCCTTTTTCCAACAAGCATTTAAAGGTCGCTTGGAGCAACTGTTTGATGGCAAAAGAAGCACGTGTAATACAATCCATAATCATCAGCTTTCTCCTTGTTTTCACAACAATCAAATTTCTTTCTTCCACTGAGTTTAAAAATATATTTAAACGTTTGCTTTATGTAGTACATTTTTAAATGCTGTTATAACACCCTGATCAAGAGGATGAATGAAAGATGTGGAATTAGGCGGTAAAAACAACATTTGAATGGTTGGAAATAATTTTGGAGGGATTCGAGTTCGATCAAAAAATTCGTATAAAACATTATATTGGCGAACCATGTTATTTCAAAATCGTGTAAAAAAAGAGTTGAGTGTATGGAAATTTATTTTATACTTATTACTTATTTAGTAAATAATTTTTAATCCTTTTTTATAGACCTAACACATAATGAAAGTTATAGCAATCATTTATTCAATAATTATAGTATGAATTGCTGGATATTTTTAAGTATTCCAGTACTGATGATTCGTGAATTTATAATACAAAAACAACGAACTTTTAAATAAGTAATTTTATGCTCATAGTGAAAAGAACTTATAACGTAGAAAAAATTGTTGGACCTACATTTATAAAGAAACATTTAAAATATCCATCCTTTTCTCTAGATGGTAAAGATGAGTTCACACATAATTTGACGAACGAGTTTCAAGTCGCTAGGAAAGATTTCTTGCATTCTTTGAGTAACGGTAACTTTCGGATCATCTATTGTTTGAGGATTATTTTCATAAATGGTATTCTTTAAATATCCCCACAGGAAAAAGTCAGGAAATGCTCATATGCCAAGAACAAAATTCTTGAATTTAAAGAAGATGGTGTAATGCGTCATTCGAGTAATGAAATCATGGGCATGCAACAAGATTTTTTTTTGGCAATCAACTCATCTCAAGAATCAATTCATCCTCATCACAGAGGAATTTCTACAAAAATTAAGTGTAAATAACCAAGAAGGGATTTTTAATCCAATAATAAGAAGGGAGAAAAGCCTTTAGTATTCCAAAGTGTCTTCATTTTATACCTCTTCCAAAGTAAAACATCAGAAAATACTTATATAGAATTACACTAGTGCTACATTTTGTAGGGGGGGGGACCTTAAATTAATGAGTTAACACAAAATATGAGAGAAAATAATGAAAAAAAGTTCTATGCAAAGTTTTGCAAAGAATAGATTTAGCCTCCAAAGGTGCGTTTTTTTTTATAATTATTATTAAGTTACACAATTAAATATAGGAATTAAAGTAAACGATAAAATACCGAGAAATGGACAATATCGTTTCCTTAAATTTTAATACCCGAACAGTTTACTAAATTATTAAAGTAAATATATTTAAACTAAATGCAATTAAAATTAAATCAAACGGTAAATTATTAAATTGAATATTACATCAGCTACACGTAATAAAAATTAAAGCAAATGATAAATAATTAAATTGAATATTATATCGGCTATGTGTAATTAAAATTAAAGCAAACGATAGATTATTAAACTGAATATATTGAAGCTAAATATAATTAAAATGGAAGCAATAGATAAAAAATTGAAAAGTGATTTGGAACGCTAAACCGTCTCTCCTAAAACAATAGCCCTTTAGGTGGCTGATAATTCAGATGCCTATCTTCCCGCTTCACACATTGTGCACTAAGGGTTTAAAATAAGATAGAGCACAGGAGAAAAATTACAGATAGGATTGTTATATTCCTCGAAATACAGTTAGAAAAACCGGAGACATATACATAATTATTTCATTTCATTACACATTTCAAAATTAAAGCAACACAGAACTGCCTCACGAGGGAAAACCTTCCCTCGAATTGGGTGAAAAATCCACCCCACAACAGTAACTTAGTGTTAAAAAGATTAGCAGACGCGGCTGTATGCATGTAAAAAAAATATAAAGCCTTATCTTGTAGTGGATCTTTTGCAGCTTTCAGGAGTCGATTATAGGAAATTGTTCTTGATTGGTAATCCAATTAAGTTATTAGGAGTATAAGAAGCATTGGTTCATTTTTGGAGCTTCGTCGAATCTAATTAAAGTTAATTAATTGGCGCTGCTGCGGTTAATGTCAAAATGAGCTTGAGGTTACAGTTATGCAGATTATTTGGCTTTAAAAGCTGTGATTTCAGAGCAAACAAAAAGGCGACGAATATGATCGCGTGTTGTTGAAACTATTGCTGGAATTTTATTTAATTGGTAAATAATGCCGTTTTGGCATAATGCCAAGTACAATTAACTTTAATCAGTTTGCTTATAATTGTACGATAGAGTTGAATATTTTGTTTTTCGAATATTTGAATGAGGGAATTTTAAAAACGAACTTACATTGCATTTATACTTAACAAATCCGTTTAAATAGCGAAATTATTTCCGAGATTAAAGATAATTTCAAACAGAAGCATTTTCTTCCAATTGTTTTACTAGTTAATTAAAATTTATATTAGATGAAAAAATGAAATGGGCAAGCGATTCAAAGGACGGGAGGGGGGGGTGAGAAGTAATTAGAACACTGATTTTTTTTGAAAATTTTAATATTTATTGTTCACAAAATACACTAGGCTTTAATTTTTGGAATCAGCATTTAAAGATAACACAAATTTTATTCACAAGAAGTGATACCTGCGAACTAAAAAAAATATTTTTCAAGCATCCTTTCCATTCACAATTGCTCCTCGCGATTTAAAATTTAAAATAACGTTTTAATACAATTTCTATTCAGATTTATTTATAAAAAGTTTTAACCCCCCAAATAAATAAATAAATCTCCAAGCATTTTTAGTTGCGCAATTTTGGTATAAAGTATCACTATAGCCAAAAACCATAAATGATTTTTAATTCTAAAGTATAAAGAATTTTTAATTTTTTTTTTTTTTTTGGAATTTAAGAAATATTTGAATTTATTGGATAATTTCGAAAACACGAACTCATTTTTTTTAAATAAATGTTAAAAAAAAAAAAAACGAATTGCAATTGAAATACAGGGTGCTTACAAAAAATATCCCAACTTTGAAAAGTCACTATTACAATACTAGAGGTAACAACCTTTTTGGGCAAATTAAATTAAAAGCAATATTTTTATAAAATTTTAGGTATTAAAGGTTCCCGTCTACCACCCATTTTGATTTCGCCTACGTAATGTGGAATTTCTTGTGGAATTTCAACTTTCAAACAAACGTCCTGTGGAATTTCAACTTTCGTACTCAAATTTTTACTACTTGAATGCAATAAAATACATTCGAAAGAGCAAAAAAAAAAAAAAAAAAAAAAAAAAAAAAAAAAAAAAAAATGAATACTTCTACGGAATTACTTTTTCCCTCCGATTTTTAAAAGTATTTTAAAGACTGGAAAACTCTCAAATGAATCATTAAAATAAGGGTAAAAATTTTTAAAAATTGGAGAAAAAATTTAATTTCGTTTGAGTTTTTATGATTGATTACTTTTTCTGATGCACTTTTTTGCATTCAAATAGATCAAATAGGAAAGATTTGAGAACGGTAGTCGAAATTCCATAGGATTAACAATACGTCCACGAAATCAAAATTCCCGGTAGACGGAAGCCTTAAGAATAACGCTAATACTACATTTGTAAAAGGGGGAGGGATCCCAACTGATTTTTGGTTTTTCGACGCAATATGGGAAAAATAGCGTGACCACCACAAGAATTACGAACAATGTTCAGTTGATAATAGAGCTCACTTCACCTTTTTTCAGTATGTGCGATGTTACAGTTTGAATGGTTGTATTTATTTGCTCCTTCAGTTCGTCAACGATCGCCGGTAACGGCTGAAAAACACCGTGAAGAGCCCCCAGAGAAAAAAATATCAGAGAGTCGAATCAGGACTTCTTGAAAGTCACTCATTAAGGTTGTCTAATGTCAAAGTATCTGATTGAAACTTAGAACACGTTTCCAAGCAGAAAATTGTACCAATTTTCATATAACCTCCTCAGTCCCGGCGTCGAATGTAGGGAGACACTTTAAAAAATTCCGCCAAGTTAAATAAAAGGCTTCATTGGAATCCATAATTAGTTAATTTTCTTGTTAATAGATGGTAGTTCTGAAAAAAAAATGATTTTTAGTGAACATTTCGCATTCGTAGCTTATTTATGGTAAAATGAAAAAGGTGTTTTTTGAGAGAAAGAAAATTATATGCTTGCGCATCGCTAAGTATTCATATTTTTTTATTATTTGTGTAAGAAAAAATTATTAAACACACTGTTGAATTCCTTAAACATGCTGTTTATATATAACATTATTAATTTCTTACTCAAATCTTCCCACTTCTGACATAGAACGCAGTGTCGCCTGCAGGAGACATTGGGTTAATGGCTATCAAAATCACTGGATTTGAAACTATAATTATGGAATTTAATTCAGCTCGGAATGACACTCTTTCATTGCTAACTGAATTCACAGAATGTAGATATTTAAAGGATCCAGGAAAGAATCTGTATCTGTCAGAAAATGAAACATAATTAGTGATCACTGTAATTATGTCTAATTTAAAATTTCCCAGAATTCGAATGCATTGGGCAGAAAAAAACTATAACTACCGTACTCGCAGACAACATTTTTGGAAATCACGTGTTTTCAATAAGAATCAACTTAAAATTGAGAAATTATTTAATAGTATAAGATGAAGTGAGGGAGAAAAAAAAAACGAATCATAAATTTTGGAAATTAGGACTTTTCTGCAAACAATTCGGACAGAAATATTTTGTGATTCAAATTTTACATTATGCTAATTATTACGAATTACTCATTAAATTAAGATTAAAGAAATATTTTAAATTAACATTATGATGTCACTTTGTCCCAATGTCTCCTCCAGGAGACACTTAATTTCCGAAAAATAAAAATTATTTTAATTTTTTTTAACATTTTTTCAGTACTTTTTCATGTATTTAGAACCGATTCGTACACATTATTCTAAAATTTATGGTTCAAAGTTGACCTTGGATCTGAGGAGGATAAGTTTGTTCCAATATAAGTTTGTGACTTTATAACACATACATCCTTTCATGATACAGTATTCTTAAAATACAGGAACATTCCAAAAGTAACCAATTTTTTTCAAGTAAATGCGTGTAGTTAGAAGGTCATTTAACATTACAGTGTAAGAGATTTAACATGGAACACAGTTAACATCAGAAGAAAGATTCATTCCGATAGAATCGAGTAGTATTATAAAACATTCTGTTCTCTGTAAAAGGACGGTGATGTCAGAATATAAATTTGATGTCCAGCGTTTTTTTTTTAAATCGGGAAAAAAGTTTTCCAATTTCGGGTTCCATTTTTAATGGGTTGTTTTTCTTCTACTCGCATTGTAACTATGGTCTGGGTCAAAACTTTTAAAAGCTTTTCAAGCGCTCCATTAAGCTGAAATTTTCTATACACGATTGTTTTGAATGACAGTACGATAATTTAATTATAATCAATAAAAATTAATCGAGAAAAAAACTATTTATTTAAAGAATTAAATTTTACTCATAAATTCCAGTTGTTTACAACGTTAAACAGTTCATAATTGAAACCAGCAAACATCTCTGTAAATCTAGTTTTACCTTCATCAGAGAAGAGTTTTACAGGAAAGCCTCTCTCAACTCTTTAAAAGAGAGATATGTATATATTCCCTTTAGCTCTTAAAATTTAAGGTATCAAAAAAATTATGTTATGTTAAGTGTGAAATTCGAAAGGAAACCCATGTTTAAAAAACTCGTTTTTTACCGGTGTTATTTAACATTAAACGAAGATAGCCTTTAAAGCAAAGTCGTCATTTGCTCTCTTTGCACATTTTCAGGCAGATAATTGTTCCCAATTTTCTTGTATGTTTGTGACGTTGTAATACGTGCATCCGTTCATGATACAGTATTCTTAAAATTTAGGAACATTTCAAAAATACTCCATTTTTTACGTGAATGCATATTGTTTAAAGGCCATTTAACATTACAGTACAGGAGACAAAACACGGAACATATTTACGCCAAAAAAAGGGAATTGATTGAGATAGAAATGAGTAGGATAATAAAATGCGTTATTCTCTAAGGAATAAGCGCTACATTTGTGGGGGAAAAAGTGTTCTAATTTCGACTCCAAGATCTCCTTCGTGTTTCTTGAGGTATGGTTACACTTAACATTTATAATTATTTAAAGTTGAAATCGTTATTCTTAATTTAGTTTGACAAAAGGGCTGCAACTTTTTTAGTTTTATAATCGAAACTTTTCACAAAGTTGAGATTTTTTCCCCAAACATCATGTAAGTTAAGCCCTCAACATATTTATATATTTATAACATAAAATTATAATATTTTTTATTATATTGTATACGCTTTATTTGATATAACATATAAGAATAAAATAAAATAAAACTTTAAAAAGTTCTATGTAAAGTTTTGCAAAAAACAGATTTAGCCACCCAAGGTGCGCTTTTTATATAACTATTATTAAATTAATCAAGTAGATATAAGAATTAAAGTAAGCGAGATGAAATATCTAGAAATGGACAATAGTAAACTTTTCCGATATTGAAATTAAAGCAAACGATAATTTATTAAATGGAATATTATATCGGCTAGATGTAATTAAAATTAAAGCAAACGATAAATTATTAAATTAAATATATTTAAGCTAAATGTAATTAAAATTGAAGCAAACGATAAGAAATTGAAAAGTGATCTGGTACGCTAAAAGTAATCCAACTAAAACAATAGCTCCTTGGGTGGCTAATAATAATCTTGTGTTATATAAATACCCACCTTATTATGTTTTTTTTTGTATTGTAGCACTTAGTAGCAATCCTATTTAATACATTTCAAAGTTATATCTGTAGAAACATATCAATAAATGTTTGAGTGTTTGTAATTAACTTCTTGAAAGAATAACTCAGGAAATAAAAACTTTTTCAAACAACGAACTTCTGCGACTTGATAAAAGAAAATATCTAACCTGAAGCTATGACTGAGATAAAAATAGATTTCAAAATAAATTTAATGAAGAGAAATATACCGATAAAAGGATTTCTTTAAAAAGCTTCAACTACAGGAAAAAGTAATTAAAAAAATATAAGCTTTCCTATAAATATAAAAACATATTTTATTTATTTATTTTTTGTCTAAATAATACTAGACCTCTAAAAATAACACTGATCATTATTTTTCTGTTTATACAGAAACGCCTGCAGCATCAATACAACATTTTTTTTGTAAAAAAGATTCTGCGTTTATCCATTCAATAAACTCCATTTTCTGGAGGAATTTATATAGTTATGTATCTTAATTTCGAAGAATGAGAGGAAAAAAAGTTAAGTGCAGATTCTTTTACTTTTCATTTCATTTCTGATTTTTTAAAATTACAAGTAACGAATTACCTCTAAATGAAAGAATCTAATAAAAATTTTATGAAAAGGATTGAATTTATATAAAGCTACCTCTTGATTCTTTCCCCCCTCGTTTTAATTTCTTTCAGCAATACTTTTGATTTGAGATACGTTGAAAAATCGTCTGCCTTTCAGAAATCTTATTTAGTAGCTAATGCATGTATCAAAATATCGTCTGTATCAAATAATTCAATAGTATATATATTATTTTTTATGCATCTTGAAATGTAACTTTATTCCACTTTTTAAAATTTCAAAGTGAATTGATCTAGTTTTAAAATTGGAATAGAATATTGAAGTTCAGTTTATGTTTCTTTCTGCTATTGGAATATTGGTTACATTATTAGAAATATGGTAAAGTTGATTTGAAATCTAAATAATTTTCAATAATTGATTAAATAAATTTCTTAAACATAAAAAGAAAATAATGACTTCTATTTGCCGACATTTTTATTACATGAATTTTGTATTCCTACATTAAATGCAATGAGATTAACTCAATACCATTAAAAGTTTTAGAGAGAGAGAGAGATTGGGGTGATGGGTGATGGAGATTGTTCATCCCGAATCTACGATGATTTGCTCTTACGCAAAGGGCTGGTTGTCTAGGGGGGTAATTTCGGATTCCATGTAATGTTGTTTATGATATTCAAGGATGAAGCTTGCAGTAGCTTTACTTGTTTATTAGGAGAGATGATGAAGAGTGAAAAGTATTTACACTATGATATATATACAGGTAGTAAACAGTTCTTTCGAGACGGATAGATGGCTGCCTCATTTAACCCATATTATCGATGGGCGTTGGAACGCGCTCGAGCGTTGAAGTTTACTTCCGAAGCGGGTAGCGAAGGAGAAGAGAAGCGGAAAAAGTGGCAGCAAGAGAGAGGAGAAGAGAGCGAAAACAAGTGTCACTCAGTTTTGTTCTGGGATAGGTGGCGCTGCATGAGCTTATCACATGATTCTGATTCGTGGCGACATCTATTGAGTGTCGGAGGAACTGGTTTCACAGTAAATTGGAAAATAAAATTAATTGCTTAATAATTAGCTGGAAAATTCTCTCTCTCTCTCTCTCTCTCTCTCTCTCTCTATATATATATATATATATATACTTTAACTGAAGTGACTAAGTCATGAGATAGCAATATGCAAATATCCAGGTAGCAGGAGTATCACTTAAGAAATGTATAAATAAACATTGCTATGACAGGGTACACACAAGAGATTTGACGTGAAAAGTTTTCTAACTTGTTCATGGAACGTTAGTTGGAGTTAAACTCAGGGGCATTCCATTTCGGAAATTGAAACAGAATTCGACATTGTCAAATCAACAGTGTAAATTCAGGTACTATTTCCCATCATGGACAATGCAGTGGTCGACCACGTCTATTTAAATAGCCGAGACCAGGGACGTCTGTGTAGAGTACTTAGCGTTACCAGAAAAACAAAACTCCGTCAAATAATACAACAATCAATGTAGAATAATAATACTGATAGGACGTGGCAGCAGATAACTGACTGTATTGCCTTTATTAATAGTACGTCATAGGCTGTTGCTCATCTGCTGAGCTCGTGATCATTTCGGATGGACATAAATAGCTTAAAACCTATTTCTTGATCAGGCGAGAGACATGATTCCAGTTGATAAGAGCTCACTGTAGGGTTCGAGTATTTCGCAGTCCCCACGAGGTCACAGTTTAGTTTAGTTTTTTATTAACGTCACACTAGAAGCAACACGAGGGCTATCGGCGACGGACCTCGTAATTTTGAACCAAGTGACGAGGACGACACCTGAGCTGCCCCCCGTCTCCTAACTTCCACACCACGCCAACGGGAGGACTTTGGGCCCCGACAGATTTAACGTGCATCAGTCCCAGCTACACGGCGGGTTTAGTTTAGTTTAGTCTTTATTAAAGTCGCACTAGAAGCAACACGAGGGCGGCTACACGGCGGGTCTTTGGCAGCCAAGGATCGAACTCGTGACTGAACGAACGGTCATGAACCCGAAACCATGACCACTAGGCTACCGCGGCTCCACTCGAGGTCATAGACCCATGTTCTCAAGGAGACATTTTATAAGCTGATGGTGGCTCCATAATTGTGTGGGATGCATTTTCATGGTATGCCCTGGATAATCTGGTGCAACTTAAGCAGTCACTGACTGAAATTAGTTATGTTCAGCAATGGGAGATCATTTGCAGCCTTTCACGGACCTCGTGTTCGAAACAATGACGGAATTTTCCAGTAAGAAAAAGCGCTACATTACCAGTCGAAAATTCTTCGCCATTGCTTGGTGAAACATTCTGGACAACACAGCCAGTAATTAGGCCAGATAGATCATCATACAAGAATCTCATTAAAAATATATGGAGCATTACCGAAAGATCAGTGCGTAAACAAAATCCTGCACCCGCAACACTTTCGAAATTATAGATGACTGTAGAAGCAATACGAACGAATATTTCTTCAGGGGTCTTCCGACGACAAGTTGAATCAGTGCCACGTCGAGTTGCAGCATTTCATCAGACAAAAGGATATCCCACATGATATAAGGTTGTATTTCATAACTTTCGAAATTCTATTCTATAATTCGTTACTTATTAGAGTAAAGCTATATAAATATATCATGTCGAATTTTATAATAACGTTTTATACTTACCCGTGGCAGTCATAGTGTAATAAGGAAACTCGATAACAATGACATTAATTTATATTATCATCACACAAGAATAGTGGTGGAGGATATTTGTTCACTTACTTTGATAATTATATAAAAAGTGAACGAGAATTTTCCCTGTTCATTTTTCTCAGGGAAGGTTATATAAATCACATGGTAAGAGATATAGGGATATTTAGGTATTTTACAAAGAGGCTGAGTGGCGAGTAGGGGAAATATCCTTATTAGTTCAGAGCCAGAGAAATGTTGATCTTAGCAGATTTGGAAATCACGTGAGTGCATAAATTAAAGTTAAAGCTAACAAAGATAATTGGGATATCAAAATAACGATAAATTTACAAAGTATTACTATGACAGTCAAAATATAAGATAAAATAGGAAATTTAAGGGGGAAATTAATTATAAGAAATTAATTTTGAGGGATTTCCCATTAAACTTAAGGGAAATCATCCCACATACATGCATGTAAATTTAAATAACTGAAGACGAAAATGGCGACTCTGTGCGAAATCTTCTTAAACCTCAGAATAATTCCTTCCCATTTTAAATTATTTCTTGGTTACTTATAAATTAAGATTTTTAAAAAATGGAAGGGTTAAAAATTAGTCTTATTATTGCCATAATTAAAAAAAGAATTTTTTAAGATGAATTTAAACTGTTATAATACATACGAGATATAGTAACGAGATTGACGCTGCTACAAAAGAACGACGCAAGCGCCAAACGAAGTTCGTAAAGTATGGGGATTCCAGTTCAAACTACGTTTTAGTGACAGAACCATAGTATAAATTAATCAGTCTGTTGCTAGCTTCATAGATAAACATATTCCAGACAAGATAATGATTCAAGTAACAGTACGAATATTGACCAAAATGATTAATAAAGGAGATTAGAGCCCATTAATTAAAACTAGGGCTCAAATTCTTCGTGTAATATGGAATGATGAATGACTGTTTAATAACGACGCACTGAGAACCAACACGAAAGCTATTGACAAGAATCTCATAAAGTCGGTCAAGTGACGAAGACAACATCTGAATTGGCACTACCTCTCCTAATTTCCACACCACGACTACGGATGGACTTTGGGTTCCGATAGGTTTAACGTGCATCAGCCCCGGCTACATGGCGTGTCTTTGGTGGCATCAAGACTCGAACATATGACTCGACGAAAACCACTGGCTGCGAGTCCACTACCATGCCCACTAGTCTACAGCGCCCGACCCGAAAGGTGAAACACCGGATTATAGAGGGAATACTGTATTGTATTGTATTGTAATGTAATCGGTACTATAACATACGTGTGTGCAAAATCTCATCTCGATTGCATGATAGGAAGTTGGTTAAAACTCGAATACAAATTTTGAAATCTTTCTAGAAAGTCATACATAAAACTACAGCAAGATAAATAAATGTTCGTAAAAAGGTACATGATCGTACAATTTTACTTCTTGTTGCTCTTTCTTTATATATTTTTAAATTTATTTTTATGTGCTTATTTGCACTCCCATGAGACTCTACCCTCCCTTTAAAGTAACTTTATTACGATTATATGACAGGCATTTACTTATAGATGCGATATTATATGTTGTTTACATTACTTGTTTCTGCACGAATAAATGTAAATAAAAATAATGATAAAAAAATATTAGTCGTATATTGTGAGTGTAACGAGTATAAAAATGATTTACACCGAATAAGAAAAGTCACGTGCTAATTCCAGAGATTACAGATCCGTTTTTCTCATTTCAGACCGATGCGTGCTACATTTTAGATTAAAAATAATTTTTTTTAAAAAAAATAAAATCTAGAGTTCCTGTAATAAGTTTTCATTTTTTTATTTTAAAAAGGATATTATAAAAAGAAGAAAATCGAGTCGCATTTATCTTATTTATGACGCGGAGACATGCTCCCTTCTGATGTTTATGTCACATTAAAATAAAGTACACCTTGTGTATGCCCCTAAATTATAAGGTCAGTGTTTGGTTTAATTACACGGCATCGTTTAATTAAACGGTAATGTCTTATATGTATAATTAGATCGTATTATTTCAGTTAAATTGTATCCGATTAATCGATTTTAATTGAATGGCAAATTAATAAAGCGTTTATCTTAATTAAATTGCATCCTTAATTAAATGTTTTTTAAAAACTTAATGACATCATATCGATTGAACTATATCATATACATTAAGTGATTGTTTTAATTAAATTGTATTTAAAGGCATGGTATGACATTAAACTGAAGAACTGTTCACAATTAAATTTCGAAATTGGAGTACATTTAAATAATAATAACGATTTAGTAAAATTCTCCCACCATCTGCATATTTTGTTCTTAACTCAATGTAAAATAAATTACTTTTCCATAGTAATAAAAGAAGGGGGGATTACATTTTCCTAAGAATAGCAAGAAATGTTTTTTTTAACCGAAAATTAAATTGCCTACTCCAAAAATTAAATTCTTACTTTTATTGATCTGACTTGTTATAGGCTGAATTAGATCCATATATTTTCATATATTTAAACTAGTTTTACATTTAAACAGATCAGTTTGCTTTGACGTTTCCATTCTAATATAAGATAAGTCACATTTTAATAGCTTTTGAATCATTAATTTATTAATGAATTTATTTTTAAAAGGTTTATTTAATAAATTATAGAAAAATAATTAATCTTTTTAACTCCAATCTTTGAACTTTGGGATGAATTTATTTGCAATAATTATCATTAATGTCTTATTGAAATTCGTTATTTCAAAATTAACAACAAATTATTGTGTCTTCCTCATCATTTGATGAGCAACGTTGCCAATAAACCTAACACAACTATTGTGTGATTCAAACTCAAAACAAATAAAAACTGTTTTGAAACAATTAATTATATATAAACAACTCTTTAATGAAAGATATTTTGTTGTTTGTATAGAAGGGGGGGGGGAACTTAAATTTTATAACTTTGCTAGAAAACTTATATAATATTTAATAATACTTTTTATACATATTTTTAAGTATCAGGCTTTTAATCAACAGTGATTGTGTACAAATCGCTTAATTAAGCCTCCCGTTTACTAGCCATTTTGAATTTATGCCCATAATGCTAATTTTTCGAAATTTTTACTTTTATCATTAAATTTAGCCCAGTTGAATGCGATAAAATACAACCGTAAGAGCAAACAATAAAGAATGTTAATTACATTTAACATGACGACTTAAGTGTATTTACGTTCTGTAACGGATTCTCACGCGCCTTTCCCTTTAACTAATATTTGGAGCTACTTTAGTATGATGTTTGATATGTGAACTTTCCCTTGTCCTAGAAACGTAATATACGGATATTGATATTAATGCTATGTTACGATACTATGTTGATATTAATACTATGTTAGTAGGAAGATATAGAAGAATTACATAAATTCACAAGTACATTATATTAGTTCGAATACTTAAAAGGCAATATACTAAGCGTGTACTTGGATTACTTGACTCGATTCTTGTCACTGGAAGTCTACTCGACTCGGATTCCGTCACTAAAAGTCTACTCGACTCGAATCTCTTCACTATAAGTCTACTCGACTCGGATCTTGTCACTAGAAATGTACTCGACTCGGATCTAGTGATTTGAAGTTTATTATTTAAAGTAGAATTCTGCATTATAGTAGTTATTTGGCAAAAGATTCTATTTGTTAAACATTCAACATTATTAGTTCTAAATTGCTTATTCGAAACTTGAATAACGTTGTTAAAGATTTGTGGTTGATTATTGTCACGTAACTTTTTCTCTTAATCATAACGGAGATATATCGTTAAAGTTTTATCTTCAATTTTTGAAAATATTTTTATGTATATTCTAACGATTCCTTTTAATATTATTTAAATAGAGAAAAGAAAATAGCATAATATCGAAAAATATTTTTAATTTATAAAAATTCAAAACAAATTCAATAGTTCAATTTGGAAGCTCAGTGTATATGTAATACCTAGAATAATAATTGATATCCAAAACGAATGTTCTAACATTTACAAACGTACAGTTTGTTAAGGCGTAAATATATTTAATAAACTCTTACGGAAACTTATAGAATTCTATAAGAAACAATTTGTATATTAGGATTTATTACACTTTTCTTTTTGATATTTAATTTTACACAAATATTAAAGGTTTTGATACTTATTCATGAAAATAAATGATGATGTTTTTCTTACTCAGCTATATAGTTATTAAGAAGACATGTAAATTTACTCAGAAGACATTCCAAGAAAACTGAACTTATGTACTTACAAAAAACATGTAACATTTATGAAATTGATTTTTTAGTAATGAATCCCATTTTTATTTCGAATTCGTGAGGTTTTTTTTTTTTTAAAAAAAAATCATCTCTAAAGAAAAAGTCTATAATGAAAATGGTAACTAGTTGACTGAGATATTAAATTTAAATATACAGAAAAAATAATTATTAAGAATATTACTAAAATTTAACAAATGCTTAATGGATTGTATATTCGTGCAATAATTTCCTAAAAATTATAATCTTACATTTATTAATGCTAACATTAATTGTGTGTAGAAGTGATGCAAATAATACATTTAAAGGATAGTTACATATGAAAGGAAAATAATGCTACTAACTTCAAATCAATTTCATTTACAGATTTCCTTCTCCAAATTTACTATTTAGTCAACTGAACATAAATTACTTCAGAGCAAATTTTCATTTTTACGAATTGAAATACACTTCTCGCAAAACAAATTTTCATTTTTAGGAATTGAAATACACTTCTCGCAAAACAAATTCACATTTTGACCAAACAAGAAAAATCACTTTCCAAACAAATTCATCTTTTTACAAAATATTCAAGTAATTCAATAACCATTTGCAAAGAAATTATTTTCAAACAAAGAGAAATTACTTATTAAGATTTTATCGTTAAAAATAAATATTAGAAAAAGAACTTAACATTTTACGAAATGAATGAAAAATGATATAAGTTATATCGATATTTGATAGTTCTGATATTTATACGCAACCTAGAAATTTCTTTCCTTTCAGAAACAGGAAAAAAAAAACATTCTTACCATAAATTGCAAAATAAAAAATATATAAATGCATGAATAATTTCTCCAAATTATAGCTTTTCAAAGAACAGTCTTTTATAAAAATTGATTAGAAATGCAAAATTCGACTTTTTTTTTATGTTATGCCTATTCTAGAAATCGAGAAATAATAATTCGAAGAAACGAAACTGTAGAAAAACTATATTAAAAAAAAAAGAATGAGTGAAAAACTAGTAACGCTTGAGTTAAATAATATCATACTTCAAAAATTTCATTACTGAAAAATTTTCAAAATTAGAATTCCAATTAAATATCAACAAACACTAACAATTAAAATGCTTCCAATGAAACCATTCCAATTTCTATTAAAAGTACGTATGATATATTTTTACGTGTCTAATAAAATACAAATATAAGTACACAATTTCAATAAATAAAACTCTAATTACTTTCCTTATTTTTGTTTAAAATCAAAGTTAAAAATATTTTCAAATAATTATTTTATAAAAACTACGCTTATGTAGTAGAGAATCTTTTTTGAGTAATAAAGAAAGACATTACCAGCAAAAATGTTGCAGAAAAAAAAAATCAAAATCATTAACTGCTTTCTCAAATATTTTGTCAAGAACTGAAACATTTGAAAAATAAATGGAATATTTCTCCATGCATAAAGACATCAGAAAACTGTAATAAACAAAAATTATATATATATATATATACAATCCTAGGCGTAAAAGCTAAAGTTTCATTTCTGATTTCAAGCAACAACACAAAAAAAAAAAGAACAAGAGAGAGTACTTACTTTGATTAAACTCGCTGTATTTTTCCGTTTAAAAAGCGCAAAATACTGAAATAAGTAAAAAATAAGACTCAGACAACAAATTTGTCTGAGAACATTTTCTTCTGCTTCGAAATTTATTTATAAAAGGACGTAAAAAAAGGTTACAAATTCCGTGAACATATCAATTTCGAGAGAAAAATGCGACTTAAATGCAAGCGTAATGTTTCATTCTTTATATTTATTTCATTCATCAAATACTTTCAAAAAAGTGATTTTTAAGAGCATTTTAGTCGAATAAGACTCGAATCTCTCCTGTTTCCCACTTTCTTCGAGATTTTAAAGAGAAAAAAAAAGACATATGCATGCATATTTTAATAATTGTATTTATTTAAATGAAATAAAATATTCTAATAATATCTTTTTCGTCTAAAATTACATAAATGCAAATGTTTAGATATAACTAGTAGAATAATAATTATTCTTAAAATTTAAAGTAAAATGTTAAATATTTCATTCAATTTTATTTTAGGACCAGCAATGCGAATGGGGCTTGGACTTTGATATATTTCTTCATCTCAAAACCCCCAGACGATGTGTACCATTTGTCATTTTCTACGAAAAATACATAATGAAATGCATTACGTATTACTGACAGGAAAAATGTTTATACTTAAAATATAAGAGTATTTAAAGTCCGTCTGTAGAGGGCGTTTTTGTAAAGGGGCGAGTGTAAGATGTCACTTTTTTTTACCCGATCCCCTCAGATCAGAACGAATCTCCGATCAGTCCCTTAAGACTATCTTTTGCTTATATTAAAAAATAGGTCTCAAAGTTCGAACATACTTTCTAGTAGAAGAAATGCTTCGGTATGAATATAAATTACTATGGATATAAAACGAATATAACTATTTATTAAATAGCTTTCTTAGAATTTTGATATTTCAAAAATTTATAAGCAATATTTTGCCTTTATGTAAAATGGATATTCAATTTTCTATGTTATAGTATAGGAGACGAAATAGTCAAACACATTTTTTAAAAGAAAAAAATTATTGGTTCAAGCCGAATTGAATAAGTTAAAAGTATACGCTTCTCTCTATCGAATAGCGTAGCCAGAATATAGTATTATGTTGTTATTAATCAATTTTTTAAGATTTCAAATTAATTTTTATTAATTATTGATGTACTTCGGACTGTCTGCAACAGATGGCGCCAGTATATTTTTCTGATCTATATCAACTGGTCTTTTTCTATATCATCACTTTTCACCCTGACGGCGAGAAGATACATAGCCATTAAGGCTTAGCGTCGACCAACAACCATTGTAATTCTTCTCCGACGAGATTGGTCACGCATTGACGCAACAGTTTCTCGAGCGTTCCCCCCTTCAACTATAGTTTGTTACTTTACAATAGGTGCTTCAAGATCACAGATCCCCCCTACCCATGCCGTCTGCAACCATGGCAACAATAATTGAGAATGGACATCGCTTCCCCCCCTCCACACACACTTTGCTTTATTTTCGTAAACAGACTTCTAATGAAAATGAAATTTTGAGTTTCACGATCATCGATGTTTCTTTTAAAAAATTTGCATTATTAAAATATGCGCTTAAAATCTGTATATTTTATAAATATTGTTAACATGTAAATAAAAACATTTAATTCTCTAAGACCTTTATGTAAGAACTAAACAACCATTAGAACTTTATTAATTAATTAAATTTGTTTAAGCATAGATATTATATTCTGTAACACAATAATTACATACTGTCATTCAAAAATGTTTGGTAAAAACATGTTATTTCTTGATTTTCAAACAGACTTGACAAACAAAAACAAAACAAAACAAACCCATCAAACACACCAAAATTTCAGACCTCAGTGTTGAAAATAAGTAGGTGTCGATAAGCATATTAATCGCTACCATGGCAGCAAAATGGAGAAACGAAAATGAATCACTGTGATACATATTCAAAGTAGCTATAACATTCTGGGCTGCTTCTTTTCTTATTACTTATTTGGTTGAACCTTGTCTTCTGAATAACGGTGGTTTATATGAAATCAGCATTGCCGTAATTTGCAGTGGTGAACAAGGAGGATGAGATCAAGGGCAGGGCGTGTTCAGCTTCTTTGAGAATATAGAGGTTAATTTGGTGCTTTCTCTCATGTGATATGATGCAAAAGAAAAATAGAAGTGGTGATCTCGGTGCTGATGTGACTCAGATTCATCTCATTGGTACTGTTTTGAAATGGATCCAGTTGTGCTATAGTGGTGAGACAAGTGAATCTTCAATTTCAATCTTTGGCTGAGATGAGCGTTATCACGATACCATTAATATTCCTTTGCGACTATTCAGAATAGATAGTTTGATTTTCGGTTCTTAGCTGTTATGTGAGCTCGACATGGTCATCAAGTGACTAAGAAATATCGCCAAGGCATGTGCTGTATTGCAAGATAGGCTTCACCATTTAGCCTTGACATAATCGTAATTTATTGAGGCCGATATAACATGGGGCACCGATTTTGTTGACTCTTACTTGGATAAACATTTATTGAGTTTCTGGTGGTTCAAGAACTTAACAGGCTGTAGGAAGTAGAAAGGTTGGAACTAAGCCGGAAAGTGGTGTACGGATGAGTAGCCATGTAGCTTTCTGGCAATTTTGAAATCGGGTAACAAATAAAGCAGTCATAGCGACCTGGGTTTACTTTCCAATTGGTCTATATGTGACATTTATGTAATTTACAAGAAAGATTTTAAAATCTTACAAAAACATTTATTTACAGAATTGTCTGCTTTCACATACAAATTATAGTAGGTAACAAAAGTAGCAGTATCCAGTATTTCGGCATTTATCAATAATTTAAGGAAGATTTTAAAAACCTTACAGTTTTTAAATTTATAGTAGATGCATCCCAATTCTAAATTAAAGCAATTAAATAAGACAAATAATGTTTCTT
>BMAW01040763.1:485732-533468 GCA_019974015.1 Nephila pilipes
TTTATTATATAACAGCTCCTTTTCTCAATTTATATTTTGTTCAGGTAAAAACTCGTACTATAAAAAAACAACAACTCTATGTATAACACAGTGTTTTATTTTCTGGAAATGACATACTAAAATATTTTTATAAGATGAAACTGTAAAAGAGTAGTATATCTTACAGAAATAGTTTACAACAAACATTGTTCGGGATTGAATACAACATAATGCAAAAAACAGAATGTAAAAATAAATATGTAAATATGAAAGCAACGTTAAAATGTTCTATAGTAAAATAGAAATAAATAAGAATCAAAATTCCCAGAGGTTCTTATTCTTAAGAAGTAAATCTTACCGTATAATTTTAAAGTCTAAAACGGGTCTTTGAAGTAAAAATCTCAAACATAGAAATAGAATAACAGTAAATCTAAAAAGTAGAAATCTATTAAAAAACAATTATAAATATAAAAGAAGAGTAACAGTAGTAGAGAGAGTGAAAAAAGAAATAATAAAAAATTAATTTGTATCCACGTTTTAGTATATACACCAATTACAATTCTAAACAAACATTTGAGAAAACATTTTTTCCTTTTGAAAAAGAATTCTGATAAGAAACGACATAAGAAAAAGGCAGGAAAAAATTACTTTCTAAAATTTCATGATTAATTTCGTAAAATTCTTTTGCAGAAACTGAATTCTTTATTCTGTTTTATTTGAATCTTTAAAATACTTCCATTTAAACCAAACGTCTAATTATAAACAAAAGAGTCCATTTGTTGGCAAATCACGTAATGAATATTAAAAACACGATGCCTTATCTATACTCTGGTCCAGTCCTCATTTATATCAGTTCGATGAAGGACATATCGCGAAAACCCACCAATATATCTTGCTTTGATTCCAATTTTAAAATTTTAAATAAGTATTTCTAAAATATAATAAACATTTCCTTTAAAACTTATTACAAATTTTCCGGATTAAACGTTCTTCCTTTTTGGAATAATGTTAAGAAGCAATAGGGATACTAGCTCTCGAGCTCTATAACACTTCCCACATACTTTCAGACAAATTTTCCCTCTTTATATTTTCAACAGCGCGAGAAGTGGCTCCCTGATTGGCTGATTACGTAAAGTTTCCCCTGGCATCAGTCTAATTTCATTTCAATAGCATACTGGAACTGATTAAATTTCTCTCATAATTTAATTGTGTTTTAACTTTTAATTAAATCTCATTTTTAAGTTCTTAATTCATTGAGACGTAATATCTGTAAAAATTTTATTGATTAATTACATTCCTGGGTAAATAACCGGCCGAAGTAATTCATTCAAAATACTTTCGACAGGAGATTAAAAGGCATTAGGTTTAAGTATTCACGATTAAAACGCCCAATCTCTGCAAGGCACGGAAACGCTATGTACTTCAATTAGTACTATTTAATATTTTCAGTTCAATACTCCAAGGTTGATCATTATTATTAAACAATGATTAGTGGAAATAGAAAAGAAAGCGGAAAATTAACGATTTCAAAAAGTGATTCATACACTAAACAATTTTACCTTTAAATCCCCCAGAGACCCGACAAACATTGAGCATTAAAATAATCAAAATCACAAACTTGCCAAACATTAATGAAATCTAATTAACGTAACTAATTCTTATCTTGCAAATTTTTCGGCTTATTAAATTTGACGTTCTTAATTACGATGTTGCCACTTTATGTAACTGAATGTTAATAGAATATTATCTTTTTTGATTAATATTTTAATAATAGATAGCAATTTTGTTAATGCTAGGTATTACTAAAATTATTTTGCCTCGGAATAGTTAAGTTGAAAATCATTCGGTAGAAATTGTATAGATAAGACATTATTTCGATAACTTTGTATTGACAATTATTTTTTAAAGATTCTATTTAATTTCAAGGTTCAAAGATGCAACGTGCCTTTAGATAATTAAGACATTTGATACAATTAATGTTTCTAAAATTAATTATTATTTAAAATAGGAATTATAATATTAAAAAATTAATTTGCAATTATCATTTAAGTTATAAAACTAATCTTCGTCTAAATAATCCTTTTAGCCACCTAAGAGGCTTTTGTTTTAGACAGATCACTTTTGGCGCACCAGGTTACTTAATAATTTTTTATCGTTTGCTTTATTTTAATTACATTTAGTTTTAATTTTAATTACATTTAGCTTAAATATATTCAATTTAATAATTTCCTTTAATTTTAATATCGAAAAAGTTTACAATTGTCCATTTCTCGATATTTCATCGTTTACTTTAATTCTTGTATTTAATTGAGTAATTTTAAAATAGTTACAAAAGAAAAAAAAAGCGCACCTTGGGTGTCTAAATCTGTTCTTTGCAAAACTTTGTATAGGACTTTTTTATTATTATTTTAAAAAGATTCTATTAAATTTCATAGTTTAAAGATGCAACGTGCCTCATCTTTAAATTTTAGCAAAATCATTAATTAAAATTTTGGATGATTAAGACATTTGATGCAATTCATATTTTTAAAATTATCGTTTAAATCAGGAATTATAACAAAAAAATTGCAAATTAATTTTTTGATAAGTTATAACACTTAGTTTCGTTTTCGTTTTATTATTTGCTTGCATAAAATCAACATCTCAACATTAAAATCAATTTTTTCTATATTATTTAATAACTAAATTTCAAAGTCATAAGTAAGTCATATCTGATATACTTTTGTTTTAAATAGATTTCATTGAATATTTCAAAAATTTTATAAAATGACAATTTAACACCTTTCTACAAAGAAAAATAATGGCGTTAAAAACATTTGTCACATTTTTTGAGTCACATATGTCAAGTGTTTATCACATTTATATGTTTTAATAATCAATTATATTTTATTAAATACATATTATAGAAATGCTTTACATAAAGTAAATAATCACATGACACTTAACATAAGAAAGCACTGACATTGAAAGGACGAAAAAAAAAATCTGCACGAAAATGATTTATTGTCACATGTAAACATGTGACAATAAATCAATTTCACGAAGATTTAAAAAAAATAACACCATAAAAATATTTTAATAAAAAAAAAGAAATATTTTCATTTCAAGTAATTTGAAAATAATTTTCTCAAATCCAATACCAATACTCTTCTCACACTTAAAAAACATTAAATTTCGCAACATTTTTACTTACTAATTTTTTTTTACCGAATATCTATCTATACCGCAGTAAACAATTTTCAAGATCTCAGATGCATAAGTACACATGCGAGGCCCATTATATAATCACGAACCTAAAGCACACTCAAATAAAGAATGATTCATAAAAGAACTTATTTAAGACGTCCCTCTTTTTAAAAAGGGCTACGAGAAAATGTTTATCCTATGCAAATGGCGCGCACGACAAACTCTTTCAGAAGGTTTTAATGCTTTCCCTTTCAGAATTCTTTTTTCGGGTGTCGTGAAGAACATGTAATTTGCTTCTGCTATTATGTCCGAGTCCTGCTAAGTCGCGTGCCGTAAAAGGCGTTTAGAAAAAGTCCATTAGTATTAGGAAACTGTTGCGTTTCATGTAGGGAGTTAATGAAGCCTAAAAACCGACTCCAGGGGTTTCCGGTCCTAGAGTGGAGTCTGAGATATGCGTCATCTCAGTTTTGAATGGGAAGTTTTTTTTTTTTTGTTTGTTTGTGACTACACAAGAACAAATTAGATAAGTTGAGCAGAAACTTGTTTTTTGATTTCTTTGCCAATTCTTTTTGGATACAATGCTGTGTCCAAAGAATTGCATACTTTCATGTGAAAAATAATAAACAGATAAATAATATGAATTCTTCCAAGGTCATGACATTGGGCTGTTCGCGGTTTTCTTTTCACTAAACTTGGGGACTTTTAATTAAGATAGATTGCTATAAATAACAATTTCTTCCCAACCAAAATGAAACGTGATTAGTTAAATTAGAGGCAGGTAGAAATGAAGTGAAGTGCTGTAGATAGGAAAGTATATAAGCAAAGAGAGAGTCGCACGATAGAGGTTGAGTGTCACTAGCGTTGAGTATTTGTCTTATGGGTGATAGACGAGATCAAGAGTGGCTACGGGTGAGGGCGATTGTGGTAAAATCAAGAATCAAGCCAACTTCAACCGAGAAGCTTGTGGTAAGCTAACTTTAATTTGATATTAGTGAGACAGGCAAATATATCTAGGGTGTTACTTTGGAGAGCCGGTGTTCATTTATCGTTATAGTACAAATTTGTGGAAAAAACATTGTGTGTGAGATTTGTTTAACATCTTCTTGCATGAGTTATTGACTCTTTAATGTTAATATATTTAGTTTAGCTATGGCACAAGAGGCGAATAGGAATATGATGTCCTCAAGGTTAAGTTGATATTCACAAATTAATGGAGATACTTCTACTTCATTTGACAAAATGAAAGCCGATCTTAAACTTTCTAGCTAAAGCAACCTTACAATTATCATGAAAAAGCAACCATCGTGTACTACTAGAGAATAAAGTGCAATTAACCCACCGGCATTCAATGACCGATGAAAAGAAATTGCTGCTCCTCCAACGATCGAGTACTCTTAATTAAAATTAAAAATAGTGATTATAAACAAAACTGACATATTTGACGTGATATCGGAAACTAGAGAAATTAGTTTAGATGCAAAATTTAGAATATGCAACTCTTATAACATGGATGCAGTCGCGGTTCCTGGTGAAGAAGCTACAGCTATTTTATAAAATTAATGCTGTTTATTTTTGTGCAAGATATCATACATTATGAACTCACACTCAAGGATATAAGTCAAAAACAAGCAAAGCAAAAACAGATAATACAGAGCGCGAGCAAGTCGAATTCAATTGTATGAATCAATGAGTTGGATGAATAACGGAGCACATAGGTCTCGGGACCTTTAATCTCCTGTCGGAAAAAAGTGTTGGATGAGTTGCTTCGGCCTGTTACCCACTCATGAAAAAAAAAGAAAACTGATTGAAAAACATATTGCCTCTTTAAAAGATTTAAAAGTTAAGAACATTAAGTTAAAGAATGTCATGAAATCTTAAGAGAAAAACAGATATGAATTGCTGTTGATTGAAAATGATCTCGTGTCAGGAGAGAAAATTATCTGACTAGCTAATCAGAGAGCAGATTCTCCCACTTGTATTGTATGAAGAGTATTTTCCCCAAATCTTGCTGATTGTTACACAGTTATGAACGATCTCGGAAGTTCAAAAATAAGATCACCTGATCGGAAGCTATAATATAATTGGTTAACCCCCGCTGACGTGATACCACATCAAATGGCTAGGTTTGGTTTTATTTTTGTCGCACTAGAAGCAAAACGAGGGCTTTTGGCGACTGACCTCGGAATTTTGAACCTCGGTCAAGTGACCAGGACGACACCTGAGCTGGCCCCCTACTTCTCCTAACTTCGACACCACACCAATGGGAGGACTTTGTGCCCCGATAGATTTAACGTGCATCAAGCTCTGGCTACATGGCGAGTCTTTAATGGCACAAGGTTCGAATCAGAGACTCGACGAAATCCGCAGGGCGTGATTCCGCTACCATGACAAACAAACTACCTCGACCGCCCTCATCAAAGGGCAGTGTTGCCGTTATAAGTGAGTGAGCCAGTGCGTGAGTGAATGTAAAGTTTATTGGCGCAAGGGCCAGATATAGCCATACTGCGCCAAACAAGGTAAATCTGTGATCTAGACGTTAAAACAATGAAACAAGATTGGTCGACAAGTAGGGTCGAAAGTATGAGTGAATGTAAAGTTTATTTGCGCAAGAGCCAGATATGACTAAGCTGTGGCAAACAAGATCTAACTGTGGTCTAAAATGAAGAAAGTGAAAAAGACAAAAATTGGTTGACAAGAAGGAGGGTCGAAAAATAGAGAAGGATCGCTAGGGTATCCCGGGGGTGCGTCACTCGTGTTTACCAAAAACAGTAAATCCCATGGAAAAGAAAAGATCACTAGGAGGTTTCGGGGTCATGATGCCCGTACTTACTTAAAGAAGGCAAGTCCCTGAGGTCCCCTGATATAATCCCCAGGGGTAGGGTGCCCGGCTATACCCCCAGACCCTGGGTACCCATTTTGGTCGCCTCTTACGACATGCTTGAGCTGCAGTGGGACTATTCTGTCATTCCCGGTCACCACATGGGTCTGCAGTTATAAGTGATACTTTCAGATTTGCAGTTAATAAACACTATTAGAAAGCGATAGAGCAATCCTCGAGAATGCTCAAGATCAAAATGAATCAATGTCCTCGCGGGATATGTATGGAAAAAGAGTGAGAGATACATAATATTAACTACTATGAAATGAGCTTTGGCTACGCAGAGATCAAAGGATTTTACAGCCTCAGTTTCAGTAAGGATTGAATAATGTATATTTTAAAGGTTAACACATAGTTTTTACTATTTCGTTACTCCCTGAGATAAAATTAACTTGTTTATGGAGGGAGGGAGGATCAAGACATGTCTGCTCTGGTTCGATCTATAACGAATGTGCTAATTTTAATAGCTAATGAAATTTTAACCTTTTGCTATCCGGGAAAAATAATTGCGGAAAAAGAAAAATATTTTGTCACATTTTTTTGTCCTTTTTTATCACATTCATACTCAAATAAGCAATTATATTTAATTAAATATATACGGCAAAGATACAATAACATGAAATACATTTTCATTTGACACATAAGACAATATTACACTGATAAGTTCGAACCTGTTTTTAATTACTGTGATTTATTACAGATCGATTTTCACTTGGAAAAGAAAGTGGGAAATGGTTACTCTCAATATAATATATACTCCTGTATTATAAAAGACTATACAGTAAGCTGAATGCATTTAACTTAGTTTTTAATTACAACAATACCTGATTAATGGTTAAAAAACTGCATTACAACAATATGTTGAACGTATAAGAAATCACAAGTTGTTTATCTTGAATACGACAATTAACTTATCTATGGCATTATTTTTTATTCACATATACAACTAACACATCTGCAATTTATTGGTTAATTGAAAATGCTTGATTTTTTCATCAAGTTGAAGAACCTGCTAATATTATTCCATCGTTCCCTAAGGATTCCGCTAACACCTGATTAACACAGTCCAAGTTGAGGACCTTACTTTAATGACTTCATCAAAAGATATACAATTGCTTTTTCTGCCGTCAGTCAGTTCAAGAAAATTTTATTCGTGCAAAAATGCTATTCATGTACAATAAAAGTAAATATAATTCTGAGGATCGAACCTAAGACTACCAAGTGGAAGCTGAGAGAACAACGGTCTAGAAATAAGACCGAATTTAAGTTTAAGCGTGGAGATGAAAGGATGTAAAAACTTTTTGAGGAAGTTAACATTAGTATTAGTTTGAGAGAAAAAAAAATCACGGGAATTAGAGTGAGAACCCATGAGAACTTTCCTATGCCTTTTGAGTGTGGTGTTGATATTATAAATTTCTAAATTTGGAAGATTTGCTTTCTGTCCGCCTCTTATATTTTGACAAGAAGGCTTGTCGTATCTCGAGAACAAAACTTCGCCAAGACTATCAAGCAATCATTTGGCGCTAAATTTCATCGCCAAGTCTCAAAAAGTGTCACCAAGTCCCGAAAACTTTGCAAACATACTTTTCTGCGATCATTGGTTTGATCTATTAATTCCTCTTCCCCACTTCCCATCCTAGTTTCACATCTTCTATATATATATAAGCGAAATACCACTGACTGACTCATCACGATATCTCTAAGACTATACAACCGATTGACTTGAAATTTGGTACAGTTACTCATTTTGCAATGTAGACGCTCACTAAGAACGGATTTTATGGAATTCTTAACCAAAATGTAGTTATCATCGGTTAATCTTTTCTTATCCATCGGTTATGTCATTTTGGCGACTTTATCGCCAAAAATTACATGACCAACGCCAAACGGAATATATTTTTTTAAATGTATACTGTGTATAGCTACCAATTAAGTTTACTTGGCGAGATTTGCACGTGCGAAATGGAAAAATACCAAATAATTTAATATTGAAGCGCTGATGGATGATTGGCAAGATTTTGGAGAAGAGGCTCTTTTTTGCAAAATATCACCAAATATCTTCCACCGCCAAGTCGAAGCATTTCAATGACCTTGCATTGTGAATTTTAAAAAGCTATACTATGGTAACCCCAGCTGATTTCGGTTTTGCTGAGCAAACGATAATTATTTATTGTTGTGGAACCTAGACGTATGTTTTAAATTTATGAGAAAAGTATTTTATTATTAATAATGATTGATAAATTACATTTGTAAATCTAAACGCAATCTAAGGAAGATATTGAAGTTGGCTTTTAACAAATGAATAATAACGGTATGTTATTCATGTCATTAATAAAAAAAATAAGTAGCTATCAGAATATTTATTTTGATGTACGCATTAATTGTAACCTAATGTAAATATCATGCAAAAGTTTTGTTTCTGTATTTTGGTAATTTTTAGTTTTTGTTTTCTAGGAAATAAACATTTTTCATTTTTTAAAATGGCTGGATATTTTATGGTTTTCAGAATAGAGAATTATTTTTAATGCTATGATTTTTAAGAGCTATTCTGTCTATTCAGTTGCAGTTCCAGATATGCTGCTACCGTAAGAGTTATCCTTTTGCAAAAAGGATCACGTAATACGGGTGACTTTTTGCTAAAAATTTTTATTATACATTTTTTTGTTAGTATTTTTTGTTGAATTTTAAAATAATTTGATTTAAAAAAGTTAATTTCGGTTATATTTTTTAACTTGAAAAGTATTTCATTGTAAGTTGATAAAAATTGATTTTTCATATTTACTTTTCAGTTATAGTTCTTAATAATGGATGTTGAATATATTTGGATCGATGGAATACCTACTCTTTTCAAAGTTTTTAAAATTCTTGGCTACGGAGTATGTTTATTTTCGTCTCTGTCTTTGCTGGTGTTCGGTGACATATCGATGGCGTATAAAATGAGAAATATTATTGTTTCTCACGTGTTTGACAACTGGGATCGGTTTAAATGCTACACTCAAATGCTATCTGGCGCCCCTTATAATACTAACGATTTATATTTTACCGAAATGTGTAAACCAAACACGTATGGATCTATTTGCTAAATTATGGCGGGGGCAGAGCTATTTCCCTATCAGTTCGAAGTTTATCAAGGTGGCTGCCTTATAGCTTCTGTTGGGGAAACAATTCAGGGGGGAAAATATTACGTTTTACGGGAAACTGTAATAGTTGTCATTTTGATGTTTTATTTAAATAGTTGGATTAACAAATAGAAGTAAAGTTAATCCTGGTTATGATAATGTGAAACAAAATGAAGAAAATGTGTCATCTTTAGTGTTTCAGCCTCAAGAAAATGTGTCTGTGTTAGTTTCAAAGACTCAATCATTATCTAACATTGATTTTTCAAGTTCCAAGTGAATCAATTATTAATGATGTAATATCTCTTCAACTAAATAAAGGTAAAAAAAGAAGAAAAATATTCACAAATTCAATTAGATATAAACAAGTAAGACCAGCTGCTACAAAATATATTCAAAGTCATCCTGAAGAACATAGAGAAGCTGCTTCAAAATATACTAAAAGCCATCCTGAAGTACATAGAGCGTAAGAAAATACTTTTCTAATACCCCCCACGTGAATCAGGCAGCTGTAATTAAATACAATGATAAAAGATCAAAAGTTAATTTAGCGCCATGGACTTCCAAAAAGTTGTCTGGTTTTAAATATGAAATATATATTGACTATTCAAATGATAAAATTGTCAGTATCGGAAAACGTTTGCCCTGTTCGAGGTGCCGTGCTTTAAAAGGATAGAAGAACCTCCAGGAATGTGCTGGAGTGGTGGTCAAGTCCTGCTTCCTGTTATTAGATCCTTCCCTGAACCTTTGAATAGTCTTCTTAGCCATAAGGATCAGCTTTCAGAACATTTTCTTTCTACAATTCGCAAGTATAATGGATGTTTTCAGATGACGTCATTCGGAGCAAAAGAATTGAAGGAAGGAAATTTTATGCCAACATTTAAAGTCCAGGGCCAGGTATACCACAGGATAGGTAGCCTATTGGCTGAGCCTCCTCAACAGCCTTCTTTTCTTCAGCTTTGCTTTCTATGTGATGATGAACGTGAAAAACACATTCATTGTGGTATTTTCCTAGGTGTTAAGCCAGAATTGGCCAATTACAAAAGGCGCTACATGAACATAACAGGTATATTCACGATTTCAAAGCTGCTGTTGATTCAGTTCCTAAAGACCAAAAGGAGTTCAAGGTTATAATTAATGCCGATAAAAAACCATCTAGAGAACACAAAGGTCGTTTCAATGCTCCAATTTTCTTGATATTTTAAGTATAGGTTCCAAAATATAATATTATCGTCTGCCCAGCGAAGCGGGAGGGTATCAGCTAGTTTCTCTTATATAAACGTTTCTCTGTAGAATCCTTAGCAATTTGAATTGTTTCGTTCTTTCGTTCATCCAAATCCTAAGGATTCATCCGTACTATGACCTCTGTTGCCTTCAATTACTAATAAGTATTTTATTTTAAATAAACTTCTAAAAACTATGGTTCAAAGGAGATGTAACCTCCTTTCATAATGTACCCGAAACTATAAAAATTGATTTCTCAAGCAATTGGAACTAACAAGTAAATGTACAAATGTACTTTGGTCTTGTATGTTGAGAGATTGAATGTGTAGTGAGATCATCACATCAACAAAAGTAATAGCCATAAAATACATACAATACATATATTTACGAATGATCCAGACAGATGTGGTGATTCTTGCAAGAGTCCAATTTTTTTGCACAGTTTTAGAAAGTATACAAAATCAAACAAAAGCAAAGTAAAACTGTCGAGTCCAATTGGTGTTTTTTGGTTTATTTACACATCTAAGATTCTTAACCCAAACTTTTTTAAACAGACTAAGAACTGAAAAAGGTTTTTTTATTTGAAAAAACAATACAATACATTACAAAGTCTCAGTTATAGAAATATAACATATAGAAGTCTTCAATTGAGGAAGCACATAAACACTACGAGTGGTTCGTAAAGCACCCATTTTAGGAATGCGAAACGGGATTGGAATAACATTTTGAGAATCATCCAAAAATCATTTTTCCTTTTCCTAAGGTGTTCATGAGGATGGAGCTCTTCGTATCACAAAGAATCATCATCGTCACTTTTCCGACCGTCTCCGTCTTCTTTGGAGCAGAAACAAACCATTGTTTCGATTATTGCTCGGAGTGTGGTGTATAATGCTGAATGCCCGTCTCATCATCGATGACAAACCAATGAATCAATGCCATATTTGATTTGGCGCCTACTAACAGATGGCAGTACACAATGGAAACACAAAGTTGCCTCAGCAACGACATCTGTCGTCAAAAAAGGTAATTTTGAACAACCCTAGTAACAAAAATCGTGAAAATAATCGCAAATTGAAACTCAGATGTTTGGCCTTTTTTTAACTATAATTAAATCCATATCGATGTATCTCAAGTAAAATCCATATCGATTAATCTCAACGTCAGCAGCTATATAATGAAAAAGTACCATAATATATTCTACATCATTACTCAATCATTACTCTACATTAACTCAATTCATCCGATCTCTTCTTTAATCTGTTCGAATATTGCTATATTTGGATTCGATAAAGTATGGAGGGAAAGGTCTAGCGAAGAATTGAATATGAAGTATTTTTTATAAACTTTTGTAAAAAAAATGTTTTGCAGTAGAACATACAAGGAAATGAAACAGTTCGGTCAGAGATAAGAACTTCACAATTTTATTACACCACTATATTTCTATGGAACTTTTATTCTTTCATCCACCTAGCCTCGTTCTCAACTTGTCTTCCATTTCGAGCGCCCCCTATCTCTCGATTTGTGCTTGAGACTGTTAGAAGTTTATTTCGTCTACAGTTTGATGTCGTTATCTTGTAGTCTGTAGATGTGTAAGTTAGCTTCAATTGAGAAAACTGCGGTTCAGTGCAAAATATACAAATAATTTTAACTTTAGTTGAAAATATTCGCTGAATAAGTGAAATTGTAAAATATCTGTTTAAGTTTCACCAAGATAATGATTCTTAAATACATCAGGTTATAGTTTTCTCAGAATTATACAGAAGTTATAAAATTTCCTTTACATTCTCCCAGACTTACATTCCGCAGAATAAACGAGGGATTAATTATAAAACAGCAAAAGAGAAAATATAATATTTCTTAGAAATTTCAATTGCATAAAAACGGGCCATAAAACATAACATTCTTTAAAAAAAATAATTATTTCATTCTGCACCAAAGCAAAATTTTATTTTAAAGATACCGACTTCAATATATTGAATGTTTTATTAATTGAACATTTTTTACTCAAATTAACAGTGTATTGGTCAGTTAAAACATATGCGAGTTGATATGCAGGACTTTTTTAATATTTGAATGTATGATATGTATGTGTAATATAACTGTGTATGTAACTAATTCCATTACAATAATGTCATAAAATATACAAATAATAGCATAGGTGAAAAAACTATTCAAGTCCATCTTTTAAAACTCAGTAAATAGTTTTTATAACTGAAAATAGAAAGCTCGAGCGCCCGAATGAACAATATAAAATTAACTAGCTGATACCAGCCCGCTTCGCTGGAAAGACGATAGTATTATATTTTGGAACCTAAACGTGAAATATCAAGAAAATTTTCAATTTTTAAACGATAATGAAAATCTAAATTTAAAATTTTAGAAATTGTCTGTAATAATGGTTATCCAGAACTTTTTAGTGATATTTCGCTTATATAGATTGTCTTGCGTGTACTCTACTCCGTAAAAAGTCATCATTTTAGTATTTTTCAAAATCCTGCAAGTTTTGGAGCTAAATTACACTTTCACCAACCGTAAGGTTCCACACTGATTTATTTCTATCGCTAAATATGTACGTTTCCTATATTCGACATGCACGGAATTTCACATTAAGAGCTCCTTCGCCACAATCTTGCCAATCCTCCTGCAGCGCTTCAATATTAAATTATTTGGTATTTTTTCATTTCGCAACGCGCAAATCTCACCAAGTAAACTTAATGGGTGACAATACACAGTATACATAAAAAAAATATATTCCGTTTGGCGTCCTTAAAATCATTTTTGGCGATAAAGTAGCCAAAAATCACATAACCGAAGGACAAGAGAAGATTAACGGATGAAAATTACATTTTGGATAAGACTTCCGTAAAATCCTTTCTTAGTGAGCGTCTACATCGCAACATGAGTAACTGTGCTAAATTTCAAGTCAATCGGTTGTATAGTCTTAGAGATCGCTTATATATATATATATATATATATATATAGATAACTATACAAGTAAATAAAAGAGATGCGGGATTAAAATGTAGTCATATATGTTACTGAAAATGGCAAACTGTTGACATGAAAATCATAATTTTTACAAGATTATTAACTGAAGTTTTGGAACTATACAATGTACAACAAACTAATAATACTATATTTCAATCGTAATGAAACATTTTACAAACAAATACAGTTTTTGTAAATGAAGCAAAACATATATTCCGTGAATCAAATTCTCTCTTAAGCGAATAAAGATTTCTTTCCGAACTTATTTATTCCCAGTTTTCGTCAGCAAATTTCTTAAATATTAATGAATAAAGTAGAATTAAATTAACGTATTAAAATCATTCAATGAAATTAAATTAACTGTTTTGCAAAAGTTTTAATGCGTTCATGTTTTTACCCTCAAGATTTCACAGACAATTTCAGTAAATGACTTTCTTTCAAACATTATTGTTCTAAAAAATCTGGTTCTTATTAAAATTGCTCTATCCAAAAGAGAGAAGAATTCTAATCAAGTTTAATGTCAACATAATTGGATTTATTTTGAAACTACCCATTAACATTGTAAAAATATAATTGGTTTGAAGCTGCGATTTTTACTCACTGGATCTAAAAAGAAATTAATTTCGCACATCGATATTGTTATGAAAGTGGCAACAACAATTGCCAAATACGTATTTCGCAATTGTTAATTAAAAACATTAGAAAAATTTTAATGCACGTTAAAGCATTTTTAATTTTTTTTATATATATATAATTGTGCAATTTGAATAAAATTTTAAGTTAATGCCTTCTAAGTTTGGAGAAAAAACTTCAATTACAAAAAAACCATATCAGTGTTTTTGGTTACTTTTAATTCTTTCGTTTATGTTTATTTTTGAAATTAAAAGCAGCAAGGAATAAGGCACTTAAGGGACTTAGTAACTTTGCACCTTCAAAAATTCGATTTTTCAAATTTGTTTTCAGAAAAAAGTGTTGAATGTTAGGAGCGTTTTAAAGCAAACCGCGTCAAAATCCGATAATTATTACGCCCTGTGCAACAAAAAATGTAAATGTCTAAAGTGGCTTGTTCTATGTAATGAAATGTAAACAAACCTTTTTTTCCCCGTTTATTATTTTCACACTTTCCCACAGGATTAAAAAAAATGTTTTGCATGCAGAGCTTTAAAATTTTACATGAGTGTTGTACTTGTAGATCTTTATTCTGTGAACCTCAATTTTGTTAATAGGATGATTAGATTTTATTTTACACGATACATGAAAAAAAAGCTACTAAATTCAAACTTGATAACTTTTTTAATTTTTAAATTTTTTTAATGTAAGATAAATTTAAAATTTTAATTTTTCAGAATAAGGTCATTATTTAGCTTTAATTTGGTATAAGAATTATGGCTCTACTGTACATCTTTCAAATGTTATCTTGTGGGTAACGTAAGGTAAGCTAATTTATTTTTTAAATTTTTGTACGCATATTTCACGTTGCATGAGAAAATATATTAATTTAATAGCAAAACCTGACCCAATATTTTAAACTATACACTGTGTTACACAAACTGGCAAAGTTTCATATTGTAATGAGCAAACATTCTTGATTTATGAAGAATCAAAAAAAGTTTGTCAAAATGTTCTATTTTTGATTTCGAGAGGTACTAAGTCCCCTTAAACAATTCGAATATTGAACAAAATATTAGAAACAAAATATATCTATTCTTCTCACAAAATACAATATTCTAATAAACTAATAAAGAATAAAATAAACATATATGCTTAATATTTGTAACACAAATATATATATATATATATATATTCTTACGAACCACTTATTATCACAAAATATATATTTTAATAAGCCAATGAAGAAATAAAACTATTTTACTATACCCGCACAAATAAAAGCCCCATTTTAAATCTTTGAAAAACCAAACCTAAAAATGGCCAATTTAAAATCGCGTTTTACAGTTTTCTAAAGCAATATCTCACAGGAGTACAAAATATACGATAGACTACACATCAGCATCAAAGCTAAAAGTCATAGAGGGAAAATTAGTTCTCGCGGTACAGATTAGGGGCGTAAAATTATCACCATAATTACGCTTAATTATGGCTGTATTTTTTCCACTTAATTTGAGTTTGGAAATGATTTATAACTTTCTCCCTCCACCTCATAACGAATAACAAGGCTATAATGCCTCTTCTCATGTATATTTTATTACCTTACAACGACAAGTAGGAGTTTATATTTATAGCATGCAAAACTGCTGATTAAGATGAATGGAATTCCATAAAAGAGGTAAAAATAGTTTTATTGTAAGGAAATTTTAAGTTTGTGTATATAAATACTTGCTTACTTTATGATACGTAACGACATAGATAAAAAGAATGGATAAGTGATAAAAAAAATTGTTACAATTACTGGATGAAGTTTGTTTCACGGTGTATAATACTAGTGGAAAGAGTTTTGGGGCAGGGTTTAACATGTTAACATGTACCACATGTTCTTGCGAAAGGAAAACGCGATAAAAAAAATAAAACTATAAAGTAGCAATTTTCAGTAACGTTAAACTTGCACACAAAAAGTTTTACTTTTTAAAATAAAATTTATCTTTAAACTGTGAATGGACTGAAATAGATGAAAAAGTCAGAACATTTAGTGTGTGACGCCCGTCCGACCCGGGCTTCATCTTGCGCCATCACTAGATTCAATTATTAAACACTACGACACAATAATCAAAGAGACACTAGAACAATCTTTACGGAATTTATTAACATATATTTATTATGACAACAACTCACTATGCTCTCCCGGGGAATATAACTATTAACCCCAATTCAACCCACCTATAGTAAACTAACAGACTCTTACCACTAATCCTTCCTCGACTGCAACTCAGACTCTGGATGAACTGTTGAAAACAGTAGTAAAGGAACGTCTTGCAACAATCTTTAATCTAATCACCTACTTCAGCCTCTCTTTCCACTTCTCCTTCCGCTTATCTATAGCTTTAGCTTCACTTATCCTTCAGCCTCTCTCTCGCTACTCTCAGTCGGAGTTTATATATTTCCTAACTCACCCACTTCACTTCATTTCTACCTGCTTTATTTACATAATCACGTTTCATTTTTGGTTGGGCAAAGGTTGTTTAGCATAAGCAATCAATCTCAATTAAAAGTCTCCAAGGTTAGTGAAGAGAAACCGCGAATAGCCCAATGTCAAAAGCGTAGTAAGTACTTATACGTTATGGAGCCCATTTAGACGAAAAATAAAACAGACTTGGCCTAATCATCATGATCATACGGTTGAAGTAACAACTCTATAGTCCGGCATCCGATACAGTTTGGCACATTCTATAAACAAGGACGCTTTCGGATTGGGGAGTCTGTTAACCGTCTGGACCACCAGGTCGCAACAAAGCGCTAATCGCCTTTTCACACGCTTTTCATTATAACAGTCAGTTTTTATTCCAGAGCAATGTCTCTTGTTTTCTTTATATATATCACTTTTCACAATATTAAGACTTCGTACATAGAGTGTACAATACAGTAAAAAGTTCTCCAAGCCCAGCAGATATTTTTCAAGCGCTAATGAAACAAATAAGCATTATCGTGTGACTAGAATATCTCGTTATAATTTTTTTAAACTAGCTTTGTAATGTATACATTTTTTTAAACCGTATCTTTTTACCCATAAAAGAATATTCAATTAAATTAATGTCCAATCTTTGAATTTAATATTATAATTGGCAGAGTGAGACAAAATACTTTGTCGGTTATTTAAATTGCATACATATATCCGGCCGTGGCGTATTAAAGAAAGTTTATTATTCTAAATGCATACCATCTATATTGCATACCATTTATACGTGTTCCGTATTTATACGTATAAGAAAAAGGAAAAATTAGTTTTGTTCAACATTTATCAGATCTGCAAAAAATATTTCTCGAATATTTCCTTGTTCAAAAAGAAAAATAATCTTGGATCCAAAACTCTTCTCAAGACTATGAAACATCCAAACTCCCAATAAAAGGAGAAAAAAAATTGATACATATCGATCGGCACTCAGTTGAAACTAAATTTTAGTCAAGTTGATATTATGCATTTTTGGATATACATCAGAAAAGAATACCCTGAAATTACCAAAAGAGTTATGAAACGTCTAATGTCATTTGTTCAACCTATGTATGCGAAAAATCTCTCTCTTTGCACGCCGCGACAAAAGCAAAATACAAAAAGCAGATTGAATGCTGAAGAGGACATTAGGTTGCATTATTATGTTACAAAACAATTATTCCAGACGTAAAAATACCCTGCAATAAAAGACAATCACAGGCAAGTCATTAATTTTTCCCCTTCTTTTTATTAATTTGTTGTAATTTAAAATAATTGTTGCTTTAGTTAAGTATTCATAGAATGTATTTTAGACCCCCCTTCCAATACCCATTACCTACCTTTCCATTCTTTATTTTATAAATATGTTTGTATTGTGATAAAATAAACATGTAATAATAATTTTGTAAATTTGAAACGGATAAAACTTTGATATCCTATTTTTTCTTCTCTTTGACCAAGAGGTTCCTTCAAGAAAATGGTAACCTCAAAGGGTTTCCTAAGGTTTAAAAGGTTAAATACCCCCTGATCTAGAGTAAAGTAACCAGTATACAATTTAAAATAGTGCTTTTAAATACAAACTCGCAACTTACAATGATTATCCTTGTGGCACGTCCAACATGCTTGTAAAATATTTTTTACTAAATATGCAGTAGCTTGATCTAGAAATTTCTCGTTATTCAAAATCATTAATAACGAAGTACAACATTCGCTGCGAAATTAATACTAGTCGTGTTGAATTCACGCACCATTTCTTCCCACCAATTCCAGAAAGAATTTCAGCGGCTGATGATTAAATAACACCATTAGTCTTCCACTGCATTGCTTGTGGTATATTAAACATTCCGCTTTTTCAGAGAAAAAAAATTTAGTTTATTTAAGTTTCACTCATTCATTTTGCAATTATTCTCATTGTATAGTAAGATAAAGTTCCAAGAAAAAAAAATACACATGTTTATTAAATTTTTATTCCTTTATGTTAACGATCACTCATCTACTTAAGATCCTAGTTGGTCGTTATCAGAATCAAGTGTTAGGATGAAAATTAATACCAAAGGAAAAATGGTTGACGAACGTTGGTATTTGCAATAATATTGGTCAGTATATTGCACCTTATGGGAGAGAAAAATATCGCTAGGGAACCTCAGGGTCATGAGACTCGTACTTACCTAAAGACATGCTCTTGAGGGATGCACAAGACGTAGAGAAAGAGATTAGGAACAAAATATACTAAGCTCTCTTTAATCCTGTTCGATCGTGCCAGTTTATCGATTTTACCAGATCAACGGGCGCCAATATAGTTTGATCAGGGATGCCAAAGATAAATCACTCTAGGTATAAAATTTTCACGATTCAAACATGTATTTAATAAGTTTATGCATATTCTGAACTTGTATTGACAATGAAATATCTGACAAAGTATTTCGCAACTCACAAAATTAAATTCAAACATTGAACATTAATGTATGCGCCTATCTTTGGATCACTTTTTTTTTTCAAAATAAATAAATAAAAATTGTGAAACACTTATGTTTTTAGTTAAAAATTGTAAATTCAAAAGTCATTTTAATGAACTTATTTTTATTTTTCAAATTCTGGTCACATCTGCTTAAAATTTATTAAAAATTGACATTTACGCTAAAGTTCATATAGCAAATTCTAATCAATACATTTCCCTTTTTAATTTAACAATATATTTAATATACATATATCTGTGTAGTGAAGCAGAAAAAAATGCAGTTCTCTCTTAAACTTACAGAATTATACCGAAACTTATAAACATAACATGATTTTACAAAAAGAAATATATAACTCTTTTAATTAAAAATAACTCCAAAATAAATAGTTAACATACTTAAAAATCTATGTTAGAAGTTCACAAAATACCTAGAGATGTACAGAATATTGTGGTAAAGTTTTATTGGAATATATGAAATGCTTTTTAAGAAATGTGATTTTGGTAATCGGAAAAAAAAATTAAAATCGCAATTCTCTAGAAAATGAATGATAGAACAACAATCCTCCCTGTTTGCCATTTAAGTTACGAAAAATCCCGATTATTTCCTAAAAGGTACAAGTAGAGAATAAATAATGAGAAACATTTTCATAATGGTGTTTTACATATACACAACAGATGTTTCAATTGCAGATGTTTTGTATCATTACATCGCTTACAAATAGCAGTTGTTATTATAAAGAATTGAATCTTGTTACCCAACAGATGTTTCCACATGTCGTTGAAAAAAGTCCTAAAATTCTTTTTAATATAGTAGTTTTAGTTTAATAAAAATCTCTTATCACGAAATTTATTACAATTTTTTTAATCTCACAATTAATCAATCATTGTGTTTTGTATAAAATTTGATACATAAAAAAATTACTCAGTAAACAATCAATTTACTTTCTTTTATTTAGCTTGAACACTTGGCAACCATTATGCTGTTTAAACTTTCAAACATATTAATCATAACTACCACAGTTTCACGAGACAGATTGCCCAACATTATAATAATTTATCGTTTTCTGTATGACATTAATCTAGTTTGTTCTGAATTAATATTTTGATTTCACAAAGTTTTCACTGTTTTGTTACATTTTTACATTTTTGTTCATTTTTAACTAATATAAACTTGTAACGATTTCTACGCAAAACATGTCAGATAATGCGAAATACATGGTACTTCCAAGAAGTATGGGGACAATTTTCTCCAGCGAATGGGAATGGGTCCAGGGTGGTCTCTGTGGGTAAAGTGGGTAGCGGGGTATGTGATATGAGATAGGAAACCCTTGTCATTTGAATCCGAACCATTGAAGTGGATAGGTCTCACCCAAGTGAAAGTGTCCTTAGCTCTTACGTCGAAAGTGGAAATATTGCGAAACATCGAGCAGTATTGTGTCCTCAAATTTTGCGCTAAATTGAACAAATCTGTTTTGGAAACTTTCCAAACGATCTACCAAGACGAAATCATATCCAGAACGCGTGTATCTATATACCACAGAAAAACTCAAAGCTGGTAGGGAAAGGTGGATACTTTTTCTTCTGTGAGAAATATGTTGCCTACAGAGAGTTTGTGCTTGAGGGACAGATAGTGATTAGTAAATTTTATGCAGAAGTACTCGAACGTTTGAAAATAAGGGTACACCACGTTCGAAGGAAATCACCGATACCTGAATGTTCTCTCACGTCAAAGTGCCTAATCACATGTTGCGAATATTGAGGGAAGTACTGATTAAACATGACAATTGTGGTGTCGTCCCGACACCGTACATTCCAGATCTAACTCCTCCAACTTCTTTTTATTTCCTGGTATAAAAAAATACCTGATAGAACATTGTTTTGGGATAATTAATGCAATTGAATAGACTTCGACGGGGTGAACGAAAAGATTTGCGATTGTCGACTTCCAGAGCATATGTGACAAAATAATACTCACTTTTAACCTTATAACCCCCCTCTTTCCTGCATAGTAAAATGTTTGCGACAAGGAATAAAATCAAAGATTGCACACACAACAGTTAAAGGAAAATGAAGCCATTCTACTTGCAGAACGCTCCCCAATTATGAAACTGTGAGTTACAATGGAAATCAAAAGCGGAGTTTTGGATTCCATATATAATGTATATTTTATGACTTAATACGGTAAATGGATTTTGATACTTTTGTTTATTTATTTTTCTTCAATTCAACTAGTTTTTTAGAATTTGAACTGTCGTGTAGAATTTAATTTTTACAATTTTACTATAAATAATTATGCTGAGTGAGATGGTTGGATCCCTAATATAATATTATACACGCCTTTCTGTCCGAAGCCAGAAATAGCACATAAAATTTCCATTTCTTGATTTCATTGCCTTTATAGTTTAACTAAAACTCCTTATTTTGACTTAGTTGAACCGTTCCTTTTTTATTTCTTCTTTGTATCTTTCAGTAATTGTGTTTTTAACAACATCTAATAACATATTATTCTATTTACTTAATTTAATTTTAAATTTTAATTAGCCACACAAGGGGTTATTGGTTTTAGTCGGATCACTTTTGGCGTACCAGACCCCTTTTCAATTTTTTTTTTATCCTTAGCTTCAATTTTAATATCGGAAATATTTACTATTGTTCATTTCACGATATTTCATCGTTTACTTTAATTCTTATATTTAATTGAGTAATTTAATAATAATTATCTAAAAAAAGTCCACCTTCGGTGGCTAAATCTGTTCTTTGAAAAACTTTGCATAGAACTTTTATTATTTATTTAAGGTTAATTTATCTCAGCTATATATTAGCAACTTATTAATCCCTTATAATTACATAATAAACATGCATATGATTAATAAGTTTTATATATATATATATATATATATATATATATATCATAATATATACTTCTTAGAAATAACTCCATATAAATTCTAATTTTAGAAACATTTTTTCCATTTTTTAATATTTTACTATACCAATAAAAATCAATAACAAAAGACTTAAGTAAATAAATCACGAATTTTCTCAGCAATCAGAGAATAGCGTTATCTAGAATAGAATGCAGCATATACGCCAAGAACTAAATACATTACCGAGTCTCTCTTACAAGTCGAGAACTCTAAGACAAAAATTCTCATGGCAAGAAAGATCACGTGATAACACCATAAGCGGTAAAGAGAAGTAACATTAATGACTTAACCTAGCTGGACGCAGGTAGCCCAAAATAGATAACAACTCCTTCTCACGTTCTAAGGAAAGGGGGAGGGCGTCCAATTAGTGGTCAGAGGCTCAATGTCGTTTTAATGACATTCGATGTTACCCTTGATGGATTGAATAATCGATCGTTCACGAATGTCTTACTGAGAAGCAACACGAAGTCAATGGATCTTGTAATTTTGAGACTCGGTCAAATGAAGAGGACGATACCAAATTAGCACCTTCTGCTTTATATTTCCAGAGCGGTGACCGGGAATGACAGAATAGTCTCACTGTAACTCATGCATGTCGTAAGAGGCGACTAAAATGGATACCCAGCGTCTGGGGGTGATAGTCGGGCACCCTGCTCTTGGGGATCATATAGGGGATCTTCTTCAGGTAAGACATGCATTATGACCCCAAGGCACCCTAGTGATATTTTTCTTTCCTATGGGTTTTACTGTCTTTGGTAAACACGGGTGTCGCGCCCACGCGTTATCCTAGCGATCCTTCTCTATTTTTCGACCCTCCTTCTTGTCACCCAATTTTTGTCTTTTTTTTTTCAATTTCTTCACATCTAGACCACAGTTTAATCTTGTTTGGCGCAGCATAGCCATATCTGGCTCTTGCGCCTACAAACTTTACATTCACTCACTCACATCCCACACCAAGTCGAGGGGTTTAGTTTAGTTTTTATTAACGTCGCACTATAAACAACACGAGGACTATTGGAGACGGACCTCGTAATTTTTGAACCATGGTCAAGTGACGAGGACGACACCTGAGCTGTCACCCCCTCTCCTAACATCCACACCACGCCAACGGGAGGACTTTGGACCCCGAACAGATTTAAAGTGCATCAGCCCCGGCTACATGGCGGGTCTTTGGCGGCCAAGGATCGAACCCGCGACTGAACGAAAACCGCCGGCCGTGAGTCCACGACCTTGACCACTAGGCTACCGCGGCCCCACCACGTCGATGGGAGGATCTGGGACTTGAATCAGATTTTAAGTGCATCAGCTCCGCTACGTGGCGGGTCTTTAGTGGCATCAGGACTCGATTTGGATTGGTTTTATTAATGTCGTACTAAAAACAACACGAGGGCTATTAGTGACGGACCTCCTCATTTTGAACCTCGGTCAAGTGACGAAGACGACACCTGAGCTGGAAATCCCTCTCCTAACTTTCATATCACTCGAACAGGAGGACTTTGGGCTCCGTCAGATTTAACGTGTATCAACCCCGACTGTGTGGTAAGTTTTTAGTAGTGACGAGGCTTGAACCCACGACTCGACGAAAACTGCCGGCCGTGAGTCCTCTACCATGACCACTAAACTTCAGCGGGCACCCATCAAGACTCGATCCCATGACTGGACAGAAACAACCCCGGTGGCAAGCTCACAACCATCTCCACTCTGAAATCACAATCATACTCTTGCAGAGAAGTATATATTTATTAAGGTCCAAATTTATGGGTGTAACCACCAATAATCAAATGAATTGCTTCGTTACCGATTATAGAAAAATTAATCATTTTCTTTAAAAAAAAAAGCCATTTAATTTTATACCCTTGAAATGCTCATACAATATGACATAAAAGTTACATAGATTTTATGGCGAAATATTTAATAAATTAACAAAACATTTGAAAGCTTCCTACTCCGAAGATAAAATCTACTTTTACATATAACACTTCCCCCCACAGACTCAATAAATTCCCAAGATTAGTTTCAACACTAATCCCTCGCTTCCAAAGCCAAGTATTAAAATGTAAACCTAAAATAAATAAACTCTTAACTCAAAAATATTTACATCAAAGATATTGCAAATTTTCTATAGAAGTTAATTTTAAATTCATTTTGCTTTTTAATACAAAGACGTCATTTTATGGAGGGAAATTAATATTGAAAGCACGGGAAGTAAATATTTGGAGCTTAGTATTAAAGAACTTAAAAACACTCCAATATAAGCCAAAAATATATTTTGCTGAATAATTCCCCCCGGCGCGAAGTCTATAAAATGCTTCTCCCGAGACTGTTATTGATTTTGTTTTATTTTCCAGCACCGGAAGTATATTTTCCTTCAAGAAACAGTTACTTTGTAATAAATTACTTTAGCAGATTAGAATACCCAGGAAACCCTCCAAAGCGTATAACGTTAATTTAATGCACAGAATTTTAAATTTTTGAGTTGATTAATATAATAATGTAGTCTATCGTAAATATTAAATAACGAAGAAAAGAAGGAATTCATCATAAAACTCCCTCTCCTCAGGATTAGCCAAAAACAAAAGTGACTTTACAGTTTTAAATTAATATTTTTAAAGAGTTTTGCAATAAAATATATTTATTTATATAGGTGAGTGGATGAAATACAAACTCTAGTTCCTTCATATATATATATATAACACATCGATCAATAACTCCCGAGTCTAACATTGAAAACAACATTTTTTTTGCAAAATTTTTTTTTATTCATCAACATAACACCTTTTGTTAATCACTTTTTAGGGTGATACAATCGTTCCAACGCTTTTCAAAATCTTTTTTTTTTTTTCGCAAGAAATCTTTTTTGTTGCGAGTAAATAGCGATAAACAGCTTTCTGAATCATCGACTCGTTGCTCCATCGAAAGCAATCGCGGTACCCACTTGGAAAAAACCTTTTTCACTTCACTTCAAAAAACCTTTTTCCTGGTCCGATCGACTTAAAATTTTGACACGTTTCAAGCAAAGGTTAGTACTCTAGAAAGACCTGGTTACTGGTTTACTACGAGCGCCATCTCTGGGTTAGTCTCGGGAGTTATTGATCGATGTGTTATATATAAATGAGAGACAGAGAACAACACTCTGCACTTTATGTTACGGCACATTATATAATCCGGTAATGATAGATTTGCTTTCCTTCGGATAGATTCTGTAGATTCCATAATTCACTGAATACGACCGATAGATTGCGAAGCGGCACTACTCGCATTTTCGCAAGGCGTTAATCGTAACAATCAGTTTTGATTTCAGTATAGTGTTTCTTTTTTTCTATCGGGTTACATATCACGAATGCACAATTTTACAGATGTGCGCACGCACTGTGCTTACAGTAAAATGTTCTTGAAGACCAGCAGATATTCTTCAAGCGCCAATAAAATAAATAAGCATAACCATGCGACTAGAGTATCTCATCGCAACTAGATTTAACTGTCATTGTACTGTGTAAGTTTTTCGTTCCTGTTGCGGTTTTAATCAATTCGAACGTATTCAATTAAAATAATATATAATGTTTGAAATGTATTTTGTAATTGACAGGACGACGAAATGCTATATCGAAAATACACAATTTGAGATATGTGCGTATACGTATATTATTTCTCCATACCATACCTCTTAAACTTTATGTAATCCCGCGCTCTTAAAACCTGCAATGTCTGTGCTTCCCACGAATTCAGACTTATAAGGAGAATACCTACTAAACTTTCTGTCAACAGCCAAAGTCCCTAAAAATCCCTTCACTTATACCACGTGATATATTACGTCTAAAAGAGAAATTCTCTTCTGTAAGACTCAAAGCAAGAGAAAATTCTCTTTCTTCATCTTTTTCGCTTCGGTCTTAATGGACGGAAGCCATGTTGCTCATCTCTTCAAAATACATACAATGTAATTTACGGAATCTAATGGACGTAGTTTGTGCTGCGTTCATCACTATGATATTGCCTTTCATTCAACATGAAAATAAACCGACTTTACTAGGATATATATATTTCATGAATTTTCTGTATATATATATATATCATATGTTTCAATTGTTTCATTCATTTTTATCAATAGTGATTTACCGTTACAGCTACAATAATAACTCTTGTAAAAGACACAGCCGAATATGGAACAATTCTGTTGGTCCTCCCGGTACCTTTGAATAGTTTATATATTTATCTCTTATTAAGGGATATCTCTATATAAGGGACAAAATGTTTGTTCTAGTGGGTGTCCCTTATTGGGAAGTAGTATGGTATATTGAAACTCGATAATGAAGCAAGATCGCTAATCCGGGCATGACCATACCCCCGAATGTGCTGCGTTAAAGACCGTTTACTAGACTTATTACATGCAAGGGGATTGATTGGTTTCATTAGCATCGCACTAGAAACAACACGAGGGCTATAGGCAGAATACCAAAGGAGGCCTAGATCACACAAAGGGTTTAGAGCTACAAACCGGTCCTCCAGGAGACAATCACCCCATCACTGAACATTTGTTGGCAAAAAGAAGAAAATTTTTTAACAATTTTTTACAACAAGGTAACAATAAACAGTACGTGTTGGAACAAAGAACAAATGAATAAAACTATATATATATATATATATATAAAACTTCTCGCAGATACAATAGTAAGTATAATAGATAATAATACTTACTATTGTACTACAATGTTATTTTTCTGCATCTCCTTTAAGATCAGCACATTTCTCCTCCATTGCATTGCGAGATTTTTTTTTTTTCAATTATGTACAACAAAAAAATTCGGACGTGTACGGAGATAATTTCGTACAAAAATACTTTTTCATTCGATAAAAATCTTTCTCCTCTCAATGCCGCTTTGAGGGTCCAAACAAATAATAGTCCGACGATTACGAGGAGGATCTTCTAGTGTTATCCAGGGATGTGTTTTAAATCTTTTTTTTTTTTTTTTTTGTTACTTCAGCCGAGTGGAGTCGTCTTGCATTATCTTGGAGATAGAGAACATTGCGATCCGCAATAGAAATTTTTTTTTTGGACGGATAAACCACTTTACCTTTTTTCGATAAATTCCTGGTATACTATATTAATTGTACGCTGGTCGTTAAGAAAATTGACGTACACAATACCCGGTGTATGAATCTTAAAACATTTATTTATATACTAACAAGAGTTAGAGTTTCCGAAATAAAATGTATTGTTTAAGGGACTACCAACTAAATAAAGTAACATATGCTTAATAAAATTAAGCGAATTGATTATTTAAACTTTAAATATTTAATCATTACAGAAATATGTATAAAAATCGTCTGTCACTATTAAGGTTGGTTGGCTGGTTTTATTAAAGTCACAATAGAAGCAATAGGAGGGCTATTGGTAACGTACGTCGTCATTTTGAACCTCGGTCAAGTGACGAGGACGACATGTGATCTGGTACCCCCTCTCCCAACTTCCACACCATACCAACGGATGGACCCCGATAGATTTGTAGTGCACCAGCCCCGACTACACGGCGGGTTTCAGTGGCATCAAGGCTCGAACTCTCGCCTCGGCGAAAACCGCAGGCCGCGAGTTCGCTATCTTGACCACTAGGCTCTACCTCGGCCACCTGCCACTACAAAGAAAATTAATTTATATTTGATTCAAATTCGTATAGAATATTTTGCATTGTTGGATTTTTTTTTCTTCGAAACTAAGTAAGGAAAATATTATCTCTGAGACGAACAACATTTTGTCCAGTTCACCAAGACGCCATGTCTTCCCATGACTTTTTTCATAACAGGTAGCAATATATCTTGCTGAATTACATGCTTTTCGCGATCGATAGTGCTCTTGAACTATGAGTGGGTGTTAAGGATGCAGATTAATGCAAAAAAATACAAGAGGTTAGGCCGTGCTAAACAAAGTATAACTGTGGTCTAGACATTTGAAAAAAGCAAAAAAAGGTTAAAATAGGTTAACAAGAAGAAGGGTTGAAAATAGAGAAGGATCCCCATGGCATTCCTAGGAGTAGGTGCACATCAATCGTGTTTACCAAAGGCAGTAAACCCTATAGGAAAGAAAAGATCATTGGGTTGCTTTGGTGATTGCCATATTTACCTAAAGATTTGGTTTGGTTTTTTAACGTCGCACTAGACGAAATACTAGGCTATTGGCGACGGACCTCGTAAATTTGAGCCTCGGTCAAGTGACAAGGACGACACATAAGTTGGTATCTCCCTCTCCTAACTTCCACACCACGCCAATATTTGCCAAAAGAAGGTTAGAGATTTAGACTTGCACTGAACACTGGTTTCAGGGTTTTTGGAAATAAAATCTTTAAGGATCCCTTCCCCCTTTCCTCCTTCTCCCAGAGCGAAAAATTATGGTGCAATGGGATCAAGGTAAAGAGTGACTTGTTTACGAGTTCTGAGGAACGGCATTGAGTCAATGTTCCTGGTCTAACAGCGATGCATTCCACCACAAGATGAAGACTAGTATGGCTGTAATCCGAGCGGAATCTTCTATTTATTGAATAATCTCTGTCAGATATTTGTGTCAAGAAACACTTCAACAAGTTTAACTTCATACACCTAAAATGGCCTTCTTGAATGAAATGATGCACATATGCCCTCTACGAGAGATCGAGACCTTTATTTACGTGGCAAAGTTGGATATATCTTACACTCGGCTCAGTTAAAATGGGACTGTTGAAAGGCATACATATTCACGAATATTTGTAAAGTCCACGCTCCTGTCTTAGGATTTGATCCATCAAAACACCCTAAGTAATCAGTCCATAAATAATCAGACAAGTAAATCTTTAACCTGTGTTTGATCTATCTTAAGAATTATCAAAAATAAATATTAAGGTTAGAAATTCAAAAGAAATGTTAATGTTGAATGTATTACGATTGTGAAAAAGTTACCAACTCGCGTCCTCAACTACAATTATAACTGAAATTTCTATTTACCTCAACTACTGCAAAACTGGATGCGAGTCGGAAACAAGACTTATAATCTGGGATCTAATCAAATCTAAGCTATCGAACAATCACATAACTTTCTAGCATCAATATAATGTGCACTGTTAAGTCCGCTAACGTCTTATAGCCTCTCAGTACAGCAACACACACATGATCATTTCCTATAGAAATTACATGCACACATACATGTGCAGCAACTCTCGTCAACAACAACGTCAGAAGTTAAAACGCTTTACTTAACTAGCCAGATGTGACGTCTTTTCAGCCTAGTTGGTTAGAGCACAGCAAAAAGCGACCAGTCAACTTTCCTTCGGACCCACTGGTCCAGGATTCGAAACAACGCTGTCACATCAAGGTCAACAGCTACTTTCTCCATCTCCACAGGACACGGAGTAGATAGCAAAACAGCCTGTATCTATTGGTTGCATAAGTCCCCGACGCAAAACACTTGCCTCTGTATGTCTAGCTAAAGACAACCTCACATAAATCACGACACAGTTCTGGGGCACGTATCGACGAGACCCGTCACTCAATACGAGACCCCCGATGTCTCGGAGTAAAATCGTTCAGCACCGAACACGCATGCATGCATACATATATATGAGCCAGTTTAAAGCCAAGACAGTCATAAAGTAGCCAGAAAGGTTAGTTGAAGCGAAAAATGCGCTTGAACCTGTCACAATGTAACAGAGGGGATTTAAGTTAATAAGGCTCAAACATTAAAGATGGTGTACTCTTCGCCAAGTGAAGACATTTCAATTGAGATAGTTTGATTAAATGTGCATATTTGACATTGACTTGAAAGAGAGGCTATGTTAATTTGCTCAAAAACCCATCTGTTGGTACCTTCTATTAACGAAAGTTGGAACTAAAATTATAATGTCAGTTTAATATATCTCAAAAATAAATAATTTTAGTGGTTGAACTCGTTACAAAAGGCTGCAATCAGGAATATCATTTTACTTAAGAAATAGTTTTATTTGATCAATCAAATATAAATATTCCATTCTGGGTAATGGGGCCTGACGCTCGCTAAATAATTAACAACCCTCACACTGGTATAATACGCAGGTGGAAAGTTAAAAGCAGGTGACAACTTCTTTGTCTGATTCGGACTTCTAATAATAAAGATCTTTAACTTTGCTCAAAATTCCTTAGGGTCAGATTGAAAGTACAACCGAAAATAAAGAAAATAAATAAAAAAGGAATTTTAACAAGTGATTATGGTCAGATAAAATTTTGACCTTAATTTATTTTTCAAAAGACGTAGTTGTAATTGTGCCTGCAATTCAAAACCAAAAATTCCTCGAAGAATGATAATGCCCTATTTTACCGAGATAGGCTTGTAGATGAATATCTTGAGAATTAAGATTTGGAATGAATAGAATCTCTAGCTATGAGCCAATCTAACCAACCGAGCTTCAAGCCTTAATTTTTTTGGGACTGCCTCGACAGACAGGTAGCTGGATTAAGTCCTTGTTCCGAAATCGTTAAATGAGCTGGGTTGGCGTTATATATGAACATTAATTACATTTCCGATGTTCGACAATTTAATAGAAAGTCAATGTCACCAAGGCATTAGAAATGGGGGGGGGGAAGGGAACATATAACATGTTAAAACATTTTTACTTCAATATTTTTTTCACAAAACTCGGCGACGTTTTTTTTTTTTTATCAAATAAATGGATTTTTGCAAAAAAAATATGTATTCCTTTACTTATTTATTATGCTTAATTACATTCTTTAAAATATTGTCTGAAACATAGTTCTCTTTATTTTTATGTTCATCTGGTTTTAAATTAGGCACAAAAGATTGGTGGGACCTTAAAATTTAGAGGCTAGTGTATTTAGCATAAAATTATTAGCACGTCCCGAGTTTATTTAAGTATACGAGTTTAAAAATACCACCGGTAAAAATAAATTGTTCTGAACATGGGTTTTCTTTCAAACTTCACATTTTGCGTAACATAGTTTTTTTTTGTACTCTAAATTTTAAAAGCAAATAGGAATGTTGAGTCAAATATAATTTATTCGGTAATTCATTTTCATAATTTATTTTATTATTTGACGTTTATTAAATTTATCATCTAAAATAAATACGTGTAATTATTTTTAGCTCCATTAAGCATTGTAAAGTGAACGAATAATGACTTACAAAAGAAGTAAAAAAAAAAATTATTGCATTTATTTTATTTTTCATTTTTTCCCAATAAAAATAAAAATTAAAACAAAAAGTTTATTTTTCATTAATTTTAAAATAAAATAATACTTATAAAGAGGGAGTTAAAGCAATGAGCCATTCATCTTGGCGACGGATTTGGTAACCATTTGGCGACTTGGCGAGAAACTTGGCGTAAAGTTTAATTCTTAAAATAATTAGTTTCAATCAATTAATTTTTTTCATAATTAAATTATCGTTTTGCAATCCAAAACAGTTTCAGCTCAATTGAGCGCTTTAAAATGCGAGAAAAAGCATTTAAAGTTTTGATCTACACATACAATGTGAATGGAAGAAAACCCATTAAAAATACGGGGGTTACAGTGGTAAGTGTGATCCATCCAAAAACCAAAGCCGTTTTACTCAAACAAGCCTTTTTAACTACAGAAGGAAAAAAAAAACATTGATCCAAACGATCTAGACTAAGTAAGTTAAAACACCACCAGCCACCGAAACATGCATATTTAATTAGAGAACAAAAATGGGCGGTCCACGAGCTTCGCGTGATTCAAACAATCACGCTCGGATGTGCAAGCATTTGAATGTGCAAGTTCCCGTTATTTAAATGTGGAATCAGATTACCACCATTGAGAGTTTTTTTTTGGCGAAACGCCATACATTACAATGACATCAGACTACCAACCATTGTTGAACATTTGTCAACCATCACACGGTTTCTTCGAATGTTGTGACGGCGATCATTAATTCATTCCAATTAAAAAATATATGCTGTAATAAAGTCATATATCTGGACAGAAAATGGTATTTTTGTTCTCGATTTTGGCAACAATTCATCGAGGGTTAGATGAGAAGATTACTCAAAAAAAAATCCAGAAATGGAGTTTGGATGTTTCCATTTGTGTGAGTCCAGCAGATTAAAACGTTTTATTTCATTTGTTACATCAAATGAAAAGAAATGCTGTGAATCATGCCTCATAATTTGTTATTTTGGTGGATTATATTTAACGTTTTATCAACTATGTTTTTATTATGAGCAACGAACTCTCTTTTCAAAGAATTGCATTATATGGAGAATAAACAGAAATTATAGGTCAAATTTTTGTTACGATGCCAATTAGTGATCTTGAAAGATCTCACGAATTTCGGCTAGGATGCTTTTAATAAATTAAGTTAGTGTGGAAAATTCTTTGAGTTAAAATGATTTCTTTATAATTATTGTACGATTGGTTGAAATATTTCTTCAGAAAATTCCACAATTTGAAACTGTAACGAATCTCTTCTACAACAACGCCAGAAGTTAAAACGCCTTACTAACTAGCCAGACGATACGTCTTTTCAGCCTAACTGGTAGGAGCGCAGCAGAAAGGGACCGGCCAACTTTTCTTCGGACGCATTGTTCCAGGGTTCGAAATACCGCTGCCACATCAAGAGATCGAAAACTCTCTCTCTCTCTTCCTCCAAGGGGTAGAATAACATCCCACGATGTTTCAGAGGAAACTTTTAATTCCAAAAAACTTAATTCAAACAATATACTAAATAAAAACAAAAAGTCTATACTCATCCAAAATAAGGAAGCTGAGAAGGATAAAACAGTTAAACTTTTCTGAGACATTGACACAATTACACAAATAAGGAAGCCAAAATGCGATAATTACTAAAAATGAAGATAAATTAACTTAATTTGCTCACGCTCTTTGAAACAACAGCTAGCAAAAGATACAAGTACACAAGAGTTGATAAAATAACACTTTCCTACAACTGAACAAAGTACCATAAGCAAATATAAGTAATATTCTTGGCTTTGTGGTTTGATTCATACTGAATTCAGTTCCCACTTCTAAGCTTATCAAACAAGTATCGTAATTAATTTTTTTTAGCCAACCGGAAGAGATGTAGGGGTGGAGAATAGTAAATTGTTTCCTACCCGTTGGAGAGTGTAGTTTAGTTTAGTTTTTTATTAACGTCGCACTAGAAGCAACACGAGGGCTATTGGCGACGGGCCTCGTAATTTTGAACCATGGTCAAGTGACGAGGACGACACCTGAGCTGGCACTCCCCTCTCCTAACATCCACACCACGCCAACGGGAGGACTTTGGGCCCCGAACTTGGAGAATGTAGATCTCACCCAAAGTTTTTAAAAGTTTGTTTATTGACTGGGTCGAGAGTGAAAATAATAAGAGTAACGTAGTGCCATCAAATTTTACTTTAAACTTAACAAATCTGCAACGGAAACCTTTTATATCAGCAATCAGACGTACAAAGACAAAATTACGTCCTGAACGCGTGTTTTTCAGTGGCACAAAAAAACAAACCTAAAGGTGGTGCGGAAGACGTTGATACTCTTGTCTTCTTCAATGTGAAATATTTTGTTCCAAAGAAGCACGTGCTTTGGCGACAAATAGTGAACATAGAATTTTTTTTCTGAAGTACTCAAACCTTTGAGGATCCGGGTCCATCGCGTTCAAAAGGAAATCGCCGATAACAGAATGCTGCATAACGACAAAGAATTCAGTTGCACATAACGAATCGTGAGGGAAGTTCTGATCAAATGCAACATCACCCCAACCACCCTTCATTTTCTATCGGGTTTCCCCCACTTACATATATTTTTTGGGGATAAGAGACCTGAAAAAAGGCATCGCTTTGGGATGATTGATGGGATTCGAGCGGCTTCCGTGGGTGCCTACTTCAAGGTTGCCGATTTCTAAGCAACATGTACAATGGAAAAGACACTGGAAGCTGAGTATTGATGAAGGAGAGTCGTATTTTAAAAAATTATTACTTCGCTGCTCATATGCTCACAATATCTTAAGTAAATGACTTCAATTCCGATGTGTATAACTTAATTTCTTCATCTTCAAAGGAAGAAATACTTTTGTCGGATATTTGCATCGTATACACATGTCCAGAACGCGCAAACATATTAAATACATGTTTTAATCGTTTGATTTCATATCTCGAATGTTTTTCATTACAAACTGTATCGACATTGAAAGTCCCGTATGTGGTGAATTACAGAGAGCTTACCATATTAGGAAATTTTAATTACACAAAAAATTTAAAGTATTTTTAAATGCTGCCAGAAATTATACGTCAGTAATATAATTAGTAGGTACATTATCGCAGTTACTTTACTTTAATGATATTTTCTAGTCAAAACACGCGATAAATCAATGATACTCGTAGCAATTAATGTTAGAAAATTATTTCTTTGAAAAAATTATAATACATTAAAAATAACTTTCTTAATATATTACTAGATTTTTCAAATATTTTTAATTGTAACTCACTGGGATGAATTCGATGATATTAATTCACCTCAGGGTTAAACACAGTTTATTTACTGTACAATAGACACATTTATACAGTTCATTTTTCACAGTTCTAGGATGTATATATAATAAAGGCAGAAACAACATTGGGGAAAAATTCCCGCGCGATGATCACACCAGTGTTCCTGCAGCCTTAATGAACTCAACTACCGGTTTCCCACCAGAGGGAAACCGTGCAAGTACTCTGCTCTGGTGGCGCCATCTAGCAGTTATTACAAAAATAAAAATAAATATTATCCACTGGTTACACAATGTATTATTGAATATTTTTAATCACATATGTAAAAATAAATGAAATTTCACAACCTTCAATGGAAATAGTCCGAAATACTCTTTTTTTCAGCATCAAATCAAAAGTTGGGATCTTTTTTTTTTTCGTACTATTTTAAGAATATGATTAGAGTTTGCATTTAATTTAAAAAAATTCTAATAGAAATCTTATTAGATGTACATTTAATTGTTTATTAAAAAACCAAAAAGGTTTGTATTCCAAATTAATAAAGGACGCTTTTAAATCCAAATTTATACCGGGAAAAATTTGGATTAAAAAAAAGAAAAAAAAAATTAAAGCAAAAAGTTTTCCACCCAAGAAGGGAATTTTTTTTTATTGAAATATATATATCGCATTATAAAAAGAAGAATAAAAAAAAACAGTTCAGCTTGGAAGAGTAAACAGGTTGATTCCACTCAGATTCTAGACACGAACATAAACAAAAGCGCCCAAAGAGTGCTAAAGATAATTTGAAAAATGCTAATGGAAATGATTTATTCCAGATCTCAGGAATAATTTTATTCATGGATTTTAAGCGAACAAAATGCTGATTTCGAGAGTTCGCATGAGTTAAGTAAAAGCATTCCAAATTTTTTCAAAATATTCTAGTCGCCAAGCAGAACCTGAAACAAATTTGTGCAAAAGGAAGTTCGAATATCACGATTGGTAATATGCCAGTACTTAAGATGCCTTTACAGAACAAGAAAGAATTATTTAAATTAATGTTGCGTTCAGAACATTGTTATCGTAATTGATTAAGAAATACAGGGTTATTCAAAATGATTCATCAGATTTCGAAATTCCACGACACAGAATGATAAGTAATATATGTATGTAAATGGGAAACTGTAGAAGTTTTCTTTTTAAAAGTGTTCGATATAATTTCCTTTAAGTTACATAGACAATGTCGGTATGCAAATTATTGCCAAACACGTTGTGAAGTGTCAGTGGTAATGGATTGTACAAAAGCAGAAATACGTTGTTTGAGTTCAAATAAATTTGTAAGCAATGGTGGGGCATGCACTTTATCTTTTACAAACCAAGAAAGGAAGAAATCGCATGAGGTATCAAGTAACTTAGGCGGCCAGCAGTAAAACGTCAAACCATCTGGTCCACTGCAACCGATTCAACTGCGACGTATTTCCGTGAAGTTTCTAAAACAGCTTTCGTGAAAACGATTCACGAAGAGCACTCCAGAGCCATCTATTTTCACAATATAAGACTTCCGCATTTTTTATTAGTATTACTCATCCATTTCGAGTCATTTATTTTTGAAAATATGGAATTTTGAAATCGAATGAATCATTTTAAATAACCCTATGTGTGTTTAATAATCTACACGAAACTAATACTTTTCCTTCGCATAACAGTAAATCATTGAGTTTAAAATACAAAAATATTTGACTGTTAACGATCGGAAAATGAAATGAAATGAAATCACTTTATATTCGATTCTTATAGCTAATATATTCACAATGTGATTCTTTTAAAAATTCCAACGATTACTTAAATGAGTGAAAACTTCTGCGAATTTTAAAATATATAATTATTGAATTCCGCAGCATAAAAAAAAGTGTTTTTTTTTAATAATAATGATAATTTCCTAAAAGCCTCCCTCGTTTTTTAGGAATTCTTTTTTTCAAAGGCATATGATATTGCGATGATTTCATCCAAACCACACCTAACATCGGTAAGAGTAAATAAGAGTAAAAGGGTCTAATGACTGTCCTGAAAGGGAACTCTTTTCTGGCTAGGTTGTCTAAAGCACAGTTAAGACTCACCGAGTTCTGTATCTTGCACCCATTGGACCCACACTCTTAACTAGTGATTCCTGATTATGTCAATGTAATGTTCCAAATGAAACTCAACAAAACAGAAGAATATCAATTGATTACAGTAATGATGGAAATTTTTTTCTCTGAATATATCGTTTAGAAGAACCTTCAACGGTAAAAAGATTTTCCTCTCTAAGAAGCAGTGTGCAGTCGATTTCTTCCACAAACTAAACAAGGACATAAGTTATAAGCTCCTAATCACTAAACTAGAAGGGAATTCCTTTTTGGCTCAGTTACCAAAGGCGTGGCAACAGACCCATCCGGACAAGACTTGCATGTAACACATCAATCAATAACTCACGAGACTAACCCAGAGATGGCGCTCGTAGTAAACCAGTAACCAGGTCTTTCTAGAGTACTAACCTTTGCTTGAAACGTGTCAAAATTTTAAGTCGATCGGACCAGAAACAGCTGAGTTATCCAGGTTGGAGTAAAGTCGTTTTGTAGTTTGTTTAAAAAATGGAAAAAACCGAGTTTCGTGTTCTGATAAAACATTGTTTTTTAATGGGTAAAAACACCGTGCAAGCGAAACAATGGATTGAAAAATGTTACCCGGACTCTTGTCCATCAAAAGCAACGATTTGTCGGTGGTTAGCCGAGTTTAAACGTGGTCGTACCGACACAAATGACGCGGAACGCTCGGGTAGACCTGTGGAAGCCGTTACACCGGAAAATGTGAGTGAAGTGACAAAAATTATAATGAAAGATCGTAAAGTGAAGCTCCGTGAGATTGCTGAGATGACACAGATATCATATGGAAGTGTATTTACTATCCTTCATGAAAAATTGAGCATGAAAAAGGTTTTTTCCAAGTGGGTGCCGCGATTGCTTTCGATGGAACAAAAACAGCAACGAGTCGATGATTCAGAAAGCTGTTTATCGCTATTTACTCGCAACAAAAAAGATTTCTTGCGAAAAAGAAAGAAAAGAAATATTTTTGGGGAAGATTTGAAAGTTGTTGAACGATTGTATCACCCTAAAAGGTGATTAACAAAAGGTGTTATGTTGATGAATAAAAAAAAATTTTGCAAAAAAAATGTTGTTTTCAATGTTAGTCTCGGGACGTATTGATCCATGTGTTAACATCATTTTGTGAAGTTTATTCTCATTTTTTACGTCATTTAGTACATTCTCTCTTTCTCTCTCTTACTTTGTTTCTTTTCTATTCTACTTCTCTCAGCGAGTTCCACAAATATTTTTCCAAAACTAAAATAAGCCAACACAAAAAGATTTATAATTGAAACGAATTCCATTTTCTACATGGTGTATCAAAAGTCACTTAGCAATTTAAAATATAACTTCTACTCACATTAATTATTTGATTTATTTTCAGAACCTGGAAATCAAGGTTTGGAATTTTAATAGGAAAAAAATACGCAAATGAACAACGTGTAAAAAATATTCAATGTTGCAATGTCAAAAAAAGGTCTCAATCTCACACGGAAGGCACGCCATTTTCATTTAAGTGAGAACTCGACAAGGAAAAATGAGCTTGTTTATTTCACCTTTAAGTAATTCTTACTTTTTTTTTTTTTAAAAAAAAAAATCATTGCAAATTATATTTCATCTTTGAGATATTTGTATATTTATAACATGTTTATACAAGGATATAAACATTTTTTTCTATGGCGTGGCTTGTGTGTTTACAATTGTAAATTTCGATTTTCGAATAATGTATTAATCAAATTCTTACACATAATACATCTAAGGAATGAACGAAGCGCCCTCTGTCTTTTAACAACGAAATTTCAAAAAATGCAAAATTTGAAGTAGTTTAGTATATCAGTAGCCGTAACACAATTAAAAATTTCAAAAAGCAAAGATCTGAAAAATATACTAACCAAATTGGAAGATCCCACGTGACTTGCAGCCAATCTTTATCGGTTGAAGAAAGTATCCCTCAAAGTATTGTCTTAACGCCGACGCCTTAATACGAAAGCGTATGAAGAAGTTATTTTAGAACGTCTCCTTTTAGGTTTAAGACCTTAACCTCAGTTAACCCTAACGTGCATAGTGTAGCCATTTGGGAACACATATTCTTTCTGAAATACCAGCTCCCATAAAGGTTTCGAAATAACAACAACATGCATGAAATAAGATAAAAATATCTGTTTAAGTTTTTAACTCTTAAAATTGCCAATAGATAGAGTAAAAGTTCTATTTTGAGAAATGTGTTTGTTGCTTCCAAAATATAAGTTCGAAGCAGAAAAGAAATGTCCTACTAAAATAACAAAATTCATGAAAAAAAATTTTTTTTTTTCATGTTAAAAAATGGTACCAAAAGAGCAAATTTTTTTTTTACATTTTTTGGGCATTTGGTTTTATTTGATTTTTTATAGTTAATTACAGAATGGGTTAATAAGTTCATTGGTAGCCATTTGGCAACACCATGCAGGTAGAATCAAAAACAATATATTTACAATTTCTACGCGTAGTACTCATAGCTGTATAACTGCATAATATGGTTGAATTTACGTTTTAGTAGAGTTTTAAATTGCCTAATTTCGATTTATTATAATACATAACAAACCTAAACGTTGGATACAGTTCATTTTACTGACGTTGATGGAAAAAAGAAAATATTGACAGGAAAATTTTGGAATGATTTGTCAAGTGACAGTGAAGAATATGATGATAGCGATTTGGATCCCACGATACACTCTAGTATACTTTTTAGAATTTTTTTTAATATTGATTCTCTAATGATGATCTGTCTTACTAGGATAATGATGTCCTTATTTAATAAACACATGGGGGATTTGATCCTTTAAATAGCATGAATGGAAGGTATAAAATATGGAATACGAAGTAAAAAGTGGTACTTTTGTGTCTTTTATCATTTAGTTGATCTTGTTGTCGTTAGCGATTGGTTATTACCCAAACGTTTGAATGAGAAAATTGGAACATGGGTATGGAAATAATGAATCATTCAATTTTTTCTGAAATATTAATCATTTTCTATTCTGTGCATAATTTTCCTATCCGCCAATTTTTGTCTCCATCGAACAACTCCTTCTTGTTCCTTTTTTGTTATAGAGTATATATATATATATATATATATATATATATATATATATATAATTACAAAACAGTAAAGTGAAAAGGGAAAAACACATAAGGTTGAAGGTTAACCTTGTTGAAAAGTGAAAGGCAGATAGCTTCAACATCCTTTTTTTTTTTTTGTTAAAAAACCGCTATATAGTAAAATTAAACTTTAAATATATTGTACATCTATATATATCAAATACAAGGAAGATCGTACATTGAGAAAAAAAATACTTTTTATCAGTCTTTTCGGAATATATTCCGCTAATTTTTATTAAGACGCATACATCAATGTATACTTTAAATGGAACTTTTAAATGTACTAAACATATGAATTAAAAAACTAACAATTTATTGCTCGAATTTTTTTTCGAAACACAAACAATAGTGATAATATATCAAGTTTAACTATGTATTTATCAATCGATAGTTTTCAAAAGCAGATCACACTCTTAATTTATAAATATAATTTTCAATAAAATAATATTGAATGTATATTCACTGAAATTCTAAACATAAGTTCTATCGGTCATTTTATTCTACGATAGATCAAAAATATTCTTTTGGAAAAAAAAACACATCGCGTAAAAAATAGAAAGAGGCTGGCAATGGAATGATATACAAGAAAAAATATTTCAAGAAACATATTGATTTCTAAGGAAATCATTATCATTAAGTAACTTGGGATAATATTCATACTTTTCATAACCTAGACGACATTATTGCTTAGTTGTTTTGTTTTATTGGAAAAATTTGTTACAAAAATTATTTTCATGATATCTAATAGTTTTATAAAACATTGCCAGATGTAAGAGAAAAATATACATCAAAATAATTATTTCCAATGTGGAAATATATCAATAAAACACACGTATATGGCAATATCTAATGTGAAAACATTCAATAGAACAGCTGGTGAACAATATTATTATATATCACAATAAATAGTAATATTGTTCACCAGTATACCACCAGTTTTTTTATATAAATAAAATTAATGAAACGTACATTTAGATAAATTAACTAGACATACTTCTCTCAGTTTATACGATTTTAAAAATATCAGCTGCTCAAATACATAAGGCAAAGATGGATTATAAATATTAATAATGAATGAGAAAATAACATCAGACAAAAAAATCCGATATCTGCAAAAAAGTTGAAAAATGAAAACGCTGCTTAATAACGCCTACATGTTTTTAAAACAGTGAAATTTTGCTTTATTATCCCTTCTTTACATTATTTAATGATTGAAGATTTTACTTTCAATACTTAAAAATAAAAAAAAATGCATTTAATATATTTACTTATTTTAAATTATTCGAGTTCCGATTCTCAACAATAATAAAATGACAAAAAGTATTTATATCAAGCAGAACAAGAAACATAGATAAACAAAATATCAACTACGAAATAGCTATGCAATTGCAAAACATTTGTTGAAATGTATGATTTTAATTTTTAAAATAATTTACATTTACTTCCCAATTTCAAAATGAACTTTAAATAACATGCCAGCAAAGAATGGTAACAGTTACGAAAAAAAAATCGTTTGATGAAATATGAGGTATTATTTTATAAATAATTTATATTTACGTTCGAAATTTATAAAGTATTTTTCACAGAATGTTTAGCCATTTTAAAATAAAACATGCGTCTGATACATGTACATAAAATACAAATCGGCAATAATTTAATATTCATGGTCATTTTACTTAAATGTTACTTCAGATATGTTCAGTTATTTTTTCAGACAAAAATATACACAAATAAAAAGAAATACAAGTTAAAGAATGGCAACAACTGTTAAATAAAAATAAATCGTTTGGTGAAAAATACACCCTATTCTCTTTATCTTCTGAGTAATAAATGACTGGGATAAACTTACCTCTGTTGCTCTAGCCAAGTGACGTTCCAATTGCAATCTTTCCTTCGAAGATTGTCGAATAATATTTTGCAGTTCAGAAACGTTCCGGTATAAACTTCCCTAGAGAAAAAGAAAGATAAAAAATATATAGAAAAGAACTGTCCAAAAAATTTGTTCCACAAAACAAACAAAACCATAACTAGGAAAACATGAACTGAATTCGAAATTAACTGAATTAAATTTCGGCCTTTTTTTCAACGATATTTTGTCCTTTCGCTTTTTATTTGCTTTTTATTCCTCTACGGAATTTTAGGAGTTTTATAAGGATCTAGTAAATCTTGAAGGCTGAATATATTTCATAAATTTTCCTCCACGAGCAAAATAAGTTTAAAAATTAATTTTTATAACAAGAATGACGGAGAAGAAACGAAATAAACGGAAGTTGTTTGAACAATTGCTTTAGGAAATAGTACGTAATAAAATAAAAATAACGAAGTACATAAAATACACTAATCTGATTTTATAACTACTGAAGAGTGTCATTTAAGTGCATCGACATTATATTATATAATTTTTAAATATGGATAAAAAGTCTCAAAAACGTAAATGTTTGAAGACGATGGAATATTTATGTAAAAAAAAATTATTTTAATAGCCTAATGATTTTCTACAAAGCCTTTTTCGAAAATTAAAGTTAATTCGTTTAATAATTTAGAATGGAATTATTATATTAGCAAAAATATATTTTAAACCTTCCTTTTACCTTTTAGAATAACAGAAATAAAATTCTTAATCATAATTTGAGACTTATCAGAAATCAGAAACCATGAAAAAATAGAATATTTACTCTAAAAATTTTCAAAAAATATGTAACGTACAGTTCTAAATGTAATAATGATATTAACTAACAAAAGATGGTTCATCGTCCGAAAATATAACATGGAATATAAATGAATAATAGCATCCTTTATCCTTCCATTTTATGTGAACTAAGTAGATTTTTCCTTTGATTTTAAATTGATAAAACTTATCTCTCATATTTTATACATTTTTAATTCCATTATTTCAAAGGTCTCAAGTAAAATAACAAAACATACTAAAAAAAACTTGTGAATTTGAACTACAATTTTTTTCAGGTTCTGTTTTCCGAGATATATTTCATCATTAAAATTCTTTCCATAATTATTCTTTTGAAATACAAAATCGTTACAAATTATTTTCTTAAAAACAAAATCATTCGAATTATAGACGTAGAGGGCACAAATTTGCTATGAAAAATTAGTGACAGATGACATCTGAAGTTTCCAAATTATAAGCACATATTTCATAGAAATATGTTATTAATGTACTCAGCAATAAGAAAAAATCTAATTTTTCTATGGTATTTCTGAGACTTATATGTTCACTAGTTTTCCCTTTATGATATTGATATGAATTTCTTATTCAAATTTATCAATAAATCATTATTTATAACAACATTAAGTGGCTATAGGCAACTCCAGTATGTAAAAAGTGGGCAATTTTGATTGAGTAGGTTTCGTTTGATAAACGGATGCCAAATTTCTATGTACGATTTATTTTTAATTATCTAAACAATGTAGATTATATTTGTAATGGAAGATAAATGCTCCTTGAATTTAAAAATTTGCTATGCAAAGTAACATTTATCCGGTACCAGCTGCACACACTATCAACAATTGTTTGGAATTCTTGGACATACCCATTCTCGTGAACGTTCAAGAGATCTCTTGAACGTTCACGAGAACGTGGTTCCTTTTCCTTCGTAAATAATTTTACCTTGTGTTTAGCACATTATGTCCCAAGAGGACTCAGTGTCAATAAACTCATACAACCAACCAATCGGAAATAATTTGGCCACGCCTCCTCTCTCTCTCAATACCATGGAACATAAGTCTTTTCTGTTCGCCTAGTATCAGATATTACTACTTTAACTTTCGGTTCCTGGATACCTCAACCCGGAAAGGAAATTATTGGATAAGGCTGAAACATCTAGAGCAGGTATATTTGGGATTTCCGGGAGACACGACATTTTTTTTTTTTTTTTTTTTTTTTTTTGTGAGATCAAGTATTGAGTCTTATCTCGAGCGACAGTAAGGGTTTATCGCCAAAGTTGCGCCAAATATTTGTTTAAACTATAGTTTAGACAGATAAAGGAAGAAAAAGGTGACAAGGAGAATCGAAAATAGTGATGAATCCTTAGGATATCCTTGGAGCACGTCATCCACATCTACCAAAGTCAGTAAATCCCCATGGGAAAGAAAAAGATTCTCTAGTGTTTCTCGGAGTCATGATTCCGTACGAATCTAAAAAAAGGTAAGAGCTAGAATAGAAGACTTGATCTCAAAGTTCACGTAAAGCAGAAAAATCACGAAACCGTTTAAAAGGTTTAGGTCGCATTTTAGTCGGAATCTTTGGAGGAATATAATAGTAATGAACTTGCTGATGAAAAAGTGGTCGCTGCAGAATCTTAAGGTATAGTTATCAAGCAAACTTTTAATAAAAATGCTTGGAACAAAAAATACTTTAATATCAGTCATTTTTTGATGAATATTATTTCATAAATGGATGAGCTTTAAAGTGAAGTATACACGGTGTGGCTATTAAATAACGAGACTGACGTTGCTACAGAAGAAGTACGCATGCGCCAAACGCCTGCAACTAACAACTGTTTAGCGTTAAGTCTTCTATTTCGAATGCAGCGAATCTCGCTTCTGAAGATAAATCCGTATAGCCGTAGCCTTCGTTCACATTAGAGCAACTTTTTTCGTTTCGCCGAAAAAATGATAAGTGTAACAATAGAACAACGCATTGTTATGAAATTTCACATGAAACTCGGAAAAACAGCTACTGATAATTTATTGAAAGAAGAGTATGGTAATAATTGTTTATCACACGCACGAGGTTTTGAGTGGTTTAAGCGTTTTCAAGACGGCCGAGAAGACGTTGAAGATAATTCACGTCCGCCTCGTTCTTCCACGTCAAAAACGGATGACAATGTTGAAAAAAAATCGGTAATGTGGTTCGTTCTCCTAGTCGCTTAAGTATTTGTGTGATTGCCGAGACTGTAGGCATTGACAAAGAAACCGTACGGCAAATTATACATAACAATTTTAACCTGCAAAAAGGGTGTGCCAAAATGGAGCCTAAAATTCTTACGTTTGAACTACAAGAAGCTTGCAAAATTGTTTTTACTGACACTCTGAATGTCATTGAAAATGACCCAAACTTATTGGAAAGGATAACAACGTGTGACGAATCGGGGTTTTCACTTAAGATCCTGAAACAAAGCGCCAATAAATGCAATGGAAGAACCTATTTTTATCGAGAGCCAAAAAAGTTCGAATGAGCAAATCAAAACTCAAAACAATGATGATTTTTTTCAATATTCACACACACACACACGTGTACCTTCACTGGGTTTCTGAAGGTCAAACTATAGATCAACATTACTACCTTCACGTTCTTGATGAACTCCGTGATAGAATAAGAAGAAAACGACCCGAATTATAGAAGGGAAATTTGTGACGGGTCTATCCGCGACCTTGTCACTAACAGTCCTCTAGGGGAATTTTCAGTCCTTAGAAATTATTTTTAATGGAAGGCTTCCTCCGAAGAAGAGAACGTGATCATGCTAATTAAGACTGATATATATATATATATATATATATATATATATATATATATATATATATATATATATATATATATTGTATAAGCTTTCAGAGGAGAGAGAGGAGAGAGGGGAGAGAGAGAGAGAGAGAGGATAGATTTGTTCTGTAGCTGAACTTTGTTAATAAATTAAATTGTTTGTCGACCATTCCTTCCCTACCTTCCCACCAAGCGCCATTACAAAGTCATTCCGCATTATTTGTCAAAAGGTTTCTAGTCAAGTTCAGCATCTTAGGATTAGACCCTACGCCTTATTCGCCGGCTCTTGAGCCATTCTTTTTCCTAAGGTGATAAAAGGAACAATATTTGAGTCGGATGAAGCTGTGAAAGAGAAAGCGGCACGCGTCCTGTAGGAGATAACAGAAGACTTTCAGTACTGCTTGGAAGAGTGGAAGGTTCGCATGGAGCCTTGTAGGGATAGAGGAGGGATGTATATTGAAGATGATAATAAATCAATGTATATGACATCAAAATAAAATGTTTTACTGGTTCAATTTCGTTAATAGCCCAACCTAGTAATATACAAATAATTTACTTTTTTGTATAAAAAAGCATGCAAAATGAAAAAAAAAGGAAACATTAGTGAATTATACATTAATTAATTATGCAATTTCAAAAGAAAGGAACTCAGCCTTCAATGGCCATGTAAATTATGAAATGAACATTGGAATTTTTGAATTGCCAGTGAATCTTGCAACAACTAAAACTGAGGATATCGCATGCTTCGTGTGGTCATAAGTCCCAGTTTTTATGTAGCTTGTCCCACTTTTTGCATTTCCACAAAGATATAAAAAACACTGTTAAAACGATAATTTTTCGTGTTGTAATCTTTTCATGGAAATGCAATATTCCGCGGGCCATATTAAAAACAGAAGGTTGGCAAAATTTGGCCCCCACGGTGCGTACGTTATAATGAGCAGAATATTTTAAATTTTATAATGAGTAAGACTTCTGTCATAAAGAGGGGCATATTTTATGATTCATCTCGTTTTTGTCTGAATCTTACGCTGCTAAGTACGTTCCATACTTTGTACCCTATACCTAATAAGACCACATATCCCATTTTGAAAGGGACCATTTCGTTTTTAACAAGCCTGGCCCCCTTTTCCCGTTTTCATAAAGATCTTAGAAACGCAGTAGCAACCATAATTTTTTGAATTGTAGTTGTTTCATTTAAAAGTTATATTAACCCGACGGCCTGATTAAAAATAGAAGGTGGGGAAGGTTTGGGTTGCGGGCCGTAGTTTGCGAACACCTGTTATAAAGAGAGGTATATTTTATTATGCTTCTCGTGTTTGTCTGAATCATTTATATAATTAAATACGTTCCATACTTTGTCCCTTATACCTAATGTGACCATTCCGATTTTAGGTAGCCTGTCCCGTTATCTCTAAGCACAACTTTGGAATGCCTTGGAAAAAAGGGCACTTAAGCATACGTAGAATGCGTATTTTTAATGAGCTTTCTGTTGCTGTTGCTTATATCACTTGCAGGGCAGTATCATCACGGCAAGTCTATGAACCCGTAAATACGAGTCATAGCACAGATTTGAGGGTTGCGGTTTCATTAGATCCGAGGATCCTAGACTCCAGAGGAAGAAGTCCGACTTTTGCCTTAACAGATGGCAGCACCATCGCAGATATCCCGGAATTTTTTTAGATTCAGATCAGGGTCTTGGGACAACCCTGATCCAGCACCCCAAAGGAATTAATTTGTATGGGACCTTGGAGGACTTTGCGACCGCGTTTAACTTGCACCAGCCGTCGATGGATCTTCGGTCAGCGTAGGAGTCAAACTCGCTATCTTCCGATCACAAGATCGAATCTCTTTCCTCATGGACTTTCTTTAACTCGCATTGCAACTTCGTCTGGTTCAAAACTTTAAAAGCTTTTACCTCACATTTTAAAGCGCTCAAATGAGCCGAAATTTTCCAACACACGATTTTTTTTGAATCGCAATACGATAATTTAATTCCAATTAATATAAATTAATTGATTAAAATTATTTATTTCTTACGCCAAGTTTCTCACCAAGTCGTCAAATGGTAGCCAAACCCGTCGTCTAATAATTTATCGTTTGCTTTAGTTTTAATTACATGTAGCTTAACTGATTAACATAATACTTAAGTGACCTAAAAAAATTTACACGTATTTTAGAAGATGAATTAAATAAACGTCAAATAATAAAATAAATTATTAAAACTAATTACTGAATAAATTCAATTTGACTCGAAGCTACTTTTTGCTCTTAAAATTTAAGGTATAAAAAATTATGGTAAGCAAAGTATGAGGTTTGAAAGAGAACCCATGCTCAAAAAACTCGTTTTTTACCGGTGTTTATTATCCTAAATGTATTGTAAACGAGTGAAAAATAATTCGAGATAAAAACCAACGTTTTTAAAAACAACGTTTTTATATAGTGGCAAAATTTATTAAGAAAGATTATTGAAATATTAGTTCAAACTGGTCGCAAATATCTAAATATTGCATTGTTAGGCAAGTAAGAACGGTTCCCGAAATTTCAGAACTCTAGCTTGATGAGAAGTTGGTTAATTTAACGATAGAAAATTTGATGACACACACACACACACACACAGAAACACGAACCAAGTGAAATACATAAAAACGTTAAAAGTAACTAAAATTAATTCGGTAAATTAAATGGTTGGAATGCAGTTTA
>BMAW01040763.1:533868-555173 GCA_019974015.1 Nephila pilipes
AGAAACGTTCCGGTATAAACTTCCCTAGAGAAAAAGAAAGATAAAAATATATAGAAAAGAACTGTCCAAAAAATTTGTTCCACAAAACAAACAAAACCATAACTAGGAAAACATGAACTGAATTCGAAATTAACTGAATTAAATTTCGGCTTTTTTTTTTCAACGATATTTTGTCCTTTCGCTTTTTATTTGCCTTTTATTCCTCTACGGAATTTTAGGAGTTTTATAAGGATCTAGTAAATCTTGAAGGCTGAATATATTTCATAAATTTTCCTCCACGAGCGAAATAAGTTTAAAAATTAATTTTTATAGCAAGAATGACGGAGAAGAAACGAAATAAACGGAAGTTGTTTGAACAATTGCTTTAGGAAATAGTTCGTGATAAAATAAAATTAACGAAGTACATAAAATACACTAATCTGATTTTATAGTTTAGTTTAGTTTTTATTAACGTCGCACTAGAAGCAACACGAGGGCTATTGACGACGGACCTCGTAATTTTGAACCACGGTCAAGTGACGAGGACGACACCTGAGCTGGCACCCCCTCTCCTAACATCCACAGCACGCCAACGGGAGGACTTTGGGCCCCGAACAGATTTAACGTGCATCAGCCCCGGCTACACGGCGGGTCTTTGGCGGCCAAGGATCGAACCCGCGACTGAATGAAAACCGCCGGTCGCGAGTCCACGACCTTGACCACTAGGCTACCGCGGCAATCTGATTTTATAACTACTGAAGAGTGTCATTTAAGTGCATCGAAATTATATAATTTTTTAATATGGATAAAATGTCCCAACAACGTAAATGTTTGAAGGCGATGGAATATTTATGTAATAAAAATGAAAAAATTTAATGGCCTAATGATTTTCTACAAAGCCTTTTTTGAAAATTAAAGTACGTAAATTCGTTTAATAATTTAGAATGGAATTGTTATATTAGCAAAAATATTTTTTAATCCTTCCTTTTACCTTTTAGAGTAACAGAAATAAAATTCTTAATCATAATTTGAGACTTATCAGAAATCATGGAAAAATAGAATATTTACTCTAAACATTTTCAAAAAATAGGTAACGTAGAGTTGTAAATATAATAATGATATTAACTAATATAACATGGAATATAAATAAATAATAGCATCACTTATCCTTTCATTTCATGAACTAAGTAGATTTTCCCTTTGATTTCATATATAAATTGATAAAACTTATCATCTCTCGTATTTTGTACATTTTTAGCTCCATTATTTCAAATGTCTCAGTTAAAATAGCAAAACATATTAAAAAAACTTGTGAATTTGAACTACAATGTTTTGAAGGTTGTTTTCCGAGATATATTTAAATCATTAATATTCTTTCCATAACCATTCTTTTGAAATACAAAGTCGTTACAAATTATTTTCTTAAATACAAAACCACTCGAATTATAAGTATAGAGGACGTAAATTTGTAATGAAAGAGTACTGACAGACAGCATCTGAAATTTCCGAATTGTAAGCACATATTTCATAGAAATATGTTATTAATGTACTCAGCAATAAGAAAAAATCTAATTTTTCCATGGTGTTTCTAAGACTTATATGTTCACTAGTTTTCCCTTTATGATATTGATATGAATTCCCTATTCATATTTAACAATATATCATTATTTATAACAACATTAAGTAGCTATAGGCAACGCCAGTATGTAAAAAGTGGGCAATTTCGGTTGAGTAGGTTTCGATTGATAAACGGATGCCAAATTTCTATTTACGATTTATTTTTAATTATATAAATAATATAGCTTTATTTGAAATGGAAGATTAACGCTCGTTGAACTTAAAAATTTGCTATCCAAAGTAACATTTATCCGGTACCAGCTACACACACTATTAACAATTGTTTGGAATCCTTGGACATACCCATTCTCGTGAATGTTCAAAAGATCTCCTGAATGTTCACGAGTTTCCCTTCATAAATAATTTTACCTTGCGTTCAGCACATTATGTCCCAAGAGGACTCAGTGTCATAAACTCATACAACCAACCAATCGGAAATAATTTGGCCACGCCTCCTCTTTCTCTCAACATCACGGAGCATAAGTCTTTTCTGTTCGCTGAATATCTAAAATTACTACTTCAGCTTTCGGTTCCTGGATACCTCAACCAGGAAAGGAAATGATTGGATAAGGCTGAAACATCTAGTGCAGGTGTATTTGGGGTTTCCAGGAGACCCGACATTTTTTTTTTTTTTTTTTTTTGTGAAATTAAGTATTGAGTCTTTTATCTCGAGTGACAGTAAGGGTTTATCATGCCAAAGTTGCGCCAAACATTTGCTTAAATTATAGTTTAGATAGAGAAAGAAAAGAAAAGTGACAAGGAGAATCGAAAATAGCGATGAATCCATAGAACATCCCTGGAGCACGTCCTACGCATTTACCAAAGCCAGCAAACCCCCCATGGGAAAGAAAAAGATTCTCTAGTGTTTCTCGGAGTCATGATTCCGTACGAACCTAAAAAAAAAAGAGTTAGAAGAGGAAATTTGATCTCAAAGTTCATATAAAGCAGAAATATCACGAGACCGTTTAAAAGATTCACGGTTGCATTTTAGTCGGGATCTTTGTGGGAATACACTAGCAACGAACTTATTGATTAAAAAGTGGTCGCTGCAGAATCTTAAGGTAAAGTTATCAAGAAAACTTTTAATAAAAATGTTTAGAACAAAAAATACATTAATATCAGTCATTTTTTGATCAATATTATTTCATAAATGGATGCGCTTTAAAGTGAAGTATACGCGGTGTGCGTGAAGCTTCTATTTCGAATGCAGCGAATCTCGCTTCTGAAGACAAATCCGTACAGCCGTAACCTTCGTTCACATTAGAGCAACTTTTTTTTGTTTCGCCGGAAAAATGATAAGTGTAACAATAGAGCAACGAATTGTTATGAAATTTCACATGAAACTCGGAAAAACAGCTACTAATAATTTCCCGTTTTCTTAAAGATCTAAAAAATGCAGTTGTAATCGTAATTTTTTGTGTTGTAGTTGTTTCATGTAAAAGTTATATTAACCCGACGGCCGGATTAAAAATAGAAGGTGGGGAAGGTTAGGGCTGCGGGCCGTAGTTTGCCAACACCTGTTATAAAGAGAGGCATATTTTATTATGCTTCTCGTGTTTGTCTGAATCATTTAAATAATTAAGTACGATCCATACTTTGTCCCTTATACCTAATGTGACCATTCCGATTTTAGGTAGCCTGTCCCGTTATCTCTAAGCACAGCTTTGGAATGCCTTGGAAAAAAGGGCACTTATGCATTATGCACACGTAGAATGCGTATTTTTAATGGGCTTTCTGTTGTTGCTGCTCATATCACTTCCTGGACAGTATCATCACAGCAAGTCCACGAACCCTTAATTACGAGTCATAGCAAAGATTTGAGGGTTGCGGCTTCAAATCCTTAGCCTAGAAGCTTAGATCCGAGGATCCTAGGCTCCAGAGGAAGAAGTCCGACTTTTGCCTTAACAGATGGCAGCAAAATCGCAGATACCGCGGAATTTTTTAGATCCTGATCAGGGTCTCGGAACAACCCTGATTCGGCACCTCCAAAGGAATTAATTTGTATGGGAACTTGGAGGACTTTGCGACCGCGTTTAACTTGCACCAGCCGCCAGTGAATCTTCGTTCAGTGTAGGAGTCGAACTCGCTATCTTCCGACCACAAGATCGACTCTCTTTCCGAACACGCCACCACGGCCCCATGGACTTTCTTTAACTCACATTGCAACTTTGTCTGGTTCAAAACTTTAAGAGCTTTTACCTCACATTTTAAAGCGCTCAAATAAGCTGAAATTTTCAATACACGGTTTTTTTTAATCGCAATACGATAATTTAATTACAATTAATATAAATTAATTGATTAAAATTAATTATTTCTTACGCCAAGTTTTTCATCCAGTCGCCAAACCCGTCGTTTAATAACTTATCGTTTGCTTTAGTTTCATTTACATGTAGCTTAACTGATTAACATAATGCTTAAGTGATCTAAAATTTTTTTACACGTATTTATTTTTGAAGATGAATTAAATAAACGTCAAATAATAAAATAAATTATTAAAACTAATTACTGAATAAATTCAATTTGACTCAACGTTACTTTTTGCTCTTGAAATTCAAGGTAAAAAAATTATGGTAAGGAAAGTATGAGGTTTGAAAGAAAAAACCCATAGTGAAAAAACTCGTTTTTTACCGGTATTTATTATTCTACATGTATTGTAAACGAGTATTTAAAGCTATGTTAATTATAAATGAAAATTTTAAGAAATCATACAGGAATTTCATTCATTTTTTAAATCAACACTTAACACACTAAAGCAAATTTGTTCCGCAAAAAATATAAGATTACACACATTATTTATTTCAACGTTTTAATTTCGATTCTTTTTTAAAAATAAATAAAAACTGAAGAAAAATGTATTTTCCTTAATCCACATACTATTGACTACAAATCATGCCTGTTTTGAGGGGGAAATAAAACGGTGCTATTAAAGCTCCCGTCTACCCGCCATTTTGATTTCGTGGACGTAATGTTAATCCTATAGAATTTCAACTTTAATTCTCACATCTTTACTATTTGATCTATTTGAATGCAATAAAGTACACCTGAAAAGAGCAAAAAAATGATGAAAACTTCTGCGACATTACTTTTTTTTCTCCAATTTTTAAAAATGTTTATTTTCCGGTCTTTAAAAATATTTTTAAACAAACAAATCATTAAAATAGGAGTAAAATATTTTTAAGAATCGGAGAGAAAAAGTAATTCCGCAGACGCCTTCGTTATTTTTTGCCCTTTTCAGTTGCACTTTATTGCATTCAAATAGACCAAATAGTACAGATGTGAGATTTAAGTCGAAATTCTATAAGATTAACGTTACATTCACGAAATCAAAATGGCTGGTAATCTTGAGCCTTAACAACTATTACTTAAAAATTGACAGATGACTCGGTGTGAGGGAAAAAATAAATATTCTATTTAGGCATATTCAACGCAGAAAATATCAATTTCAGTTCAAGGTGTTATATTTTAAAATTATGATTGATGTCATATTTTAATGTCCGCAAAACATTTTAACATCTTTCAAATAGTATATAAATATTGTTCTATTATTGTTTCTTTAAAAACACATTTTTCTAAAATCAAAAGACAAATTAACAAGCTTTTGAACAACTTATTGACGAAAAATATCAGTGTTTATACATAATTTCGTATAATATGAAGTTATTAATATTTTTTCCTAATTAACCACTACAAACTATCCATATAAGTTTCAGGTTCATTAAGGTGTTATATTATACAATTAAGATTTGGTTAAAATTCCGAAAAACACAACAATGTATTATTAATTTTTAAGCAAAGAAAGAACTTAATTTTTCCTTCACTCAGGTTTTGTTTTAACAAGCTTATTTTTATGGCCTCGCTGGATTCAGAATAAAAGTTTAAAAAAAAATACTAAAAAATATAAAAGTTAAATCGACTGTAAATGAGTTTATCCGCTATTTTAAAACCAACGTAAGTGGAAATAATCTAATTTACGGAAAAACTGAAAAAAAGGCTTTCTTGGTATTTTTTTAATCCCAATTTTTTGTTACATCAGTTTGAAATTTAAAAAGACTTTGTTAGATTTCTTAGAATTGTTTTTAAAAATAAACTTTTTACTTTCTTATCTCATTTTTTACAATTTCTCAATTTAACATTATAATCTACATTTTACTTTAAATATTAGTTACAGTACGAATTTTCACCGTTTTTTTTTGCATATGTAAACATGTATGTACTTGAAAATGAAAGTACAGTACGACAATAAATATTTAAAAAAATAAACAAATAACTCTTTTGAATAACTTTTTCACGATAACGTCTTAATTTTAATAGTTGAAAAAGGAACACGAGCAATAGGACTTACAAAATTAATGAAACTGAAATCCTTCTTCTAAAAAAACAATCTTGAACAAGTTTAACAAATTGTTCAATTTTTCAGGGAAATAAGGAAATTTATGGAATAGTTTAAACATAGAATTGAAAATAAAGAAAAATAACTGTGTTCCCAACGCGTCAAAAATAATTTCCTGGTTTTTTTTTACTCTAAAATGGATCAACTTGTTAAATGTCAAAAAACACATAAATATGCTTATGAATATTTTGAATGACTAGTATTTTAAACAAATTCAACGCAAAATTAACTAATCCATAGCAAAAACTAAGCCTTAAAATCATGTCAGCAAAAATTACTAAACTTTTATGCAAAACAGGGGGAAAAATCCATGCTTTTTCTGATTTTTTTTCTTATATTATGCAGCTTCAAAAAAAAAAAAAAAAAAAAAAAGCTTTATCCTCTATTTCATCGAATATATTGTTATTCAACTCATAAAATCGTCTGTCGCATTCAACAAGAGCATTATTTATCTTTCTGCCTATTGGTCGAAGGATTTATATAGCTTTCTAAACATACTTCCCATTCGTTTCATTCTTACGAATTCGAACAGTTGAGCGAGATATAATGCAAATTCTATTGCTGCATCGGCGAGATACTCGTAGTAAGCAGACGATAGTATAGGGATTTTTTAGCAGACAGTCTGGCACCAAAGCGGGTTAAAATTCTCATGTCCTTGAGGGATAATGGGTGGGCTAGAATGACTTTTGGCGAAAAGAAGAGAAAATATTTTTTTTTTCGAATATAAAAAAAATAATAATAAAAGTGAAAATAGTGGGAAGAGTGCCCGCATTGAGTAGAAGATTCCTAAAACAACAGACTAGGAATTAATCCAGTGTAAGTGATTAATGCCAAAATCACAATAACAAATTTGGATCATAAAAGCCAGAAAATTGTTAGAAGATTGTTCGACCAATTTCGCTATTGTTTCAACTTAGTTTTAATGGAGCAAAGTCATCATACAATAAAATTTATTTTAGTGCATTGTTTAAAAGTTAAATTTTTTTTCCTTTTAAATGAAACTCAAATTGGCTTAGCTAATTTCATTTTACAATGCATTAAACGTTCCCCCCCTTTTTTTACTGTTAAGTTCTCGAAGAATTAGAATGATTCAAAATGTATATTAATAAGCGTAAAGCAAGCGTAAAAACAATTACAACTGAAGAATGGAAAATACCTTCTTCAAATTTCCAATGCATTCCTACTTTTGAAAGCAAACACATTCGTAGGTACAAAAACGTTGCCAATGTTAACAACAAAATAAATAAATAAAAGCAGATGATTCTGCCATACAAAGGAATTATTAAATTAAATATTTAAATAAAAGCAAACGTTAAAATGTTACAATGGACAATAATATTACATTTGGATATTAAAATAAAAGCAGACGATAAAGTACTAAACTAAATATATATCTTAGCAATGTAAATACACCTTAAGCAAACTAATTGTAATTATAATCATAATGTATTATGTCAATATTTTGAACCTAACATCATGCTTCCTTTATTTTATGCAAACCCAATTTCTTTGGCACCAATTTCTCAAAACATCATGTTAGCACATGTTAATAAAAAAAATAAAAATTACAAAATATAAATAAAAAAATTTTCTTTAAAATAATATGAAACCCAACGAATCGACCTTCAGCAGTTGATGTTTTTACCAACTTCGGAGAATGATTTTTGTCTCACCTCGTGGCGATAGAGGTGGATTGGAACAGTGGCCAGAGTGAGATTGGAACAGTAGGTCTCTTGGTCCGAAGAAAATTTTTCAGGTAGCTTTTTTTTGCAGTGCTCTTATCAATTAAGCCAAAATGAATCCCCCGTCTAGTTCATTATTAAGACGATTTAACTTCTATCGTTGGTGCTGAAGAGAGCCACCGCAAACTTGTGAAAATAAGCAGAAATCAACAAAGAAATAAAAGTTAAGTAAAATGAAATAAAGTAGCATTCACGGAGAGAAAGTAATAGCATATGCATGCATACCTGTGATAAAAGAAAATCTATAGAAAATACAGAAAATGTTATTAATTATATGCATAAAATATAAATAGAAATGCCACTTGAAATATGATAAAGCGATAGCAAGCAGTTTTTTTTTCTTTTTTTTCTTTTTTTTAAAAACATTTCAATTCTTTTTTATCTAAATTACAGTGAAGAACCACTTATGGCACAGCAAATAATGTTATGAAAATATATGACATACAATTTTAAACTATTTTATAAAATATATAACATTGTTGTAAAGTCATTGAAAAAAATGTGTCACGTTAATAACTTTCAAAATTTTCATCGTGGCCAAACAAAATTGGTATCGATGTGAATAGGCTCAAAGTTATTATATAACGTTTATGGATTAAGTAACTTAAAAATAAAAAGTGTTCCAAGCGAATTTTTGCAAAGAATAGATTTAGCTACCAAAGGTGCTATAACTTTTTAAAAATAATTATTAAATTATTAAATTAAATATAAGAATTAAAGCAAACCATAATGTGATAACGGAAAGGAAATTTGACCGATTCACTCACGCACTCATCCATTCATTCACTCACTCAGTTATTTATTCACTCACTTATACACTCACTCATTCATTACTCAATCATTTATTCCCTCACTCAATAATTCACTCATTCTTTCTTTCTTTCATTCATTCACTCACTCACTCACTAACTCAATCACCCATTCACTCACTTATACAATCACTCTTTCATTTACTACTAAATTATTTATTCACTCAATCATTCACTCACTCACTCATTCATTCATTCATTCACTCATTCAATTATACAATCACTCACTCACTCAATCAATCATTCACCCATTCAATTATACAACCACTCACTCACTTAATCACTCACTCAATTATTCATTTATTCACTTAGTTAAACACTCACTCTTTCATTTATTCATTCATTCACTCAATCAATCATTCACTCACTTATACAATCATTCATTTACTAATGTATACAATTACTCTTTCATTTACTCATGTATACAATTACTCTTTCATTTACTCATGTATACAATTACTCATTCATTTATTCACTTATTCAATCATTCATTCACTCATTTATACAATCACTCATTGATTCACTCACTCGCATAATCATTCATTAATTTATTCATTCAGTCGCTCACTTATACATTAACTCATTCATTTATTCATTCACTTATACATTCACTCATTTATCCCTTCATTCATTCATTAAAAAAATATTCAGGGGAAACACACACACACTTCAGAAAAAGTGAGACCATTTTGTCGTTGACTAAAACAATTGCCCCTAGGGCGGGTAATAGTTAATTAACTTCTGAAAAAAAAAATTCTATTACGGAGCCCTGTTTTGCAGAATTGTGCAGAAAATTATTTAGTTGTCCTTAGTTTCAAATTTCAATCGTATCCGATCATAAGTTTCGGAGTTGTAAGGGGGGGGGGGTATTTCTCTTGGGTTATATTATTAGATTTCTTTGCGCAAGAGATGCAATATATTTTCTCCGCTCATGATACGTGGATTGATATTAAGATTTATATAGTGGTAAATAGCTCCCTAAAACTCTATGGTGTCCATTCGTTATTCCAAAATGGGATATCCCCAAGTGGTAACTGCAAGAAACTTTGAGTTTAAGCTTTATAACATTAGAAATCCAAACTGTAAAATTTTTGGTACGTTAATTCGTATTTTTTTCATAACTGCATTGAATTTTTTTTTATAAATTTCATTGTTTATCCCTCATGTCATTCCATACAGTTGATGGAATCTCTCCAACACACATGGAGCTTAGTTGACGTTTTGAAAGATCCGTAAGCATATTCTCCTCCAAAAAAAAAAAAAATTCCAAGTTTATTTTTGGTGACTTTTTTTTAAATCTATTTTTTCATAATTTCCCACCAACGAAAGATGGCAGCAGCATCGATTTACTTACAAACTTCTTTTTTGGACCTATTTTCTTGAAATCAATCATTTCAATTTTTTTTAAAAAAAAAAAAAAAAAAAGATTCTGCCACGTTTATAAGATTTCAATGCAGTATTTTTTGTACACTTAACGGACAAGGCTTCGAACAAAATGCTGACTTAATAAATTACGATTCCCGCCGCATCGGGGGCGTATATTAATTAGCTGAATGGCAAATTTTGAAATTAGCGTTGAAAAGTCAACTCGAGATTTTTTAAATAGATTAATCCAGAAATCTATCGCTAAATATGAAACTGTATTCATAGGGCATACGGAATGTCTTGAACATTTGATTCTCATCTAAAAAAAAAGAGTGGATCATTTGTAATAACCTTTAATTCTAATAATCACTAGCGGTTCATTTAAAATTACTCAAAATATCATTTAAAAGTTGATATTCATTAAAAAATTTTATGCTCCGAGCTGGATAACTATATTTTTCAATTCACCCGTGCGGAGAAAGTGTGTGTGTGTGTGGGGGGTAACGATCCTGTCGGTTAAATGCAACGTATTTACTTTAACGTTTGTTCAATATTAATGAATCATTCCATACGTGGTCGAAATACTTTTATTTCCATAATGTAGCAGACTTTAGTCGGACTTCGGCCACCAAAGGCAGAAGCGAAATTACCATACAAATCTCAAATGATCATCAGAGAGAGGACGAGCATAAGAAGAGAGCGTTTTTCGCTGTGTTTTGCTATTTATATGAGGGAAAATTCAATTAAACGTCAGAGTCCAAACAGTCTGAATGGAGAGATTTCCAGGGAAGATAAGTATAGACCTAAAGTCTGGTAGGGATCATCCCTACAGGTCTGTTCCGATGGGAAGAGAGCATTGTCAACAATTTTTTTAAAACGCGTGATTGAATTAATTAAAAAGAATAGGAATTGTATCAGGAAATACGAATGAACATTATCGTTTAAAGGAGAGAATGGGCAAATTTAGTAAATTAAATTATTTAAGTGAGAAATTAATGTGAATTAAGTTAAATCACACACACATATATGTATAGGATAGAACTTTACGAAACGGTTGGCTACGACAGGTTTGTTTAACAAGGGCACATTTCGCATTTTGTGCATATTTCCTCAAAGTATATATTTTAATAATTAAAGAATGGAAAAAAAAGGGAAATTATGCAATGAGGCAACATGGTTTATGCTTTGTTTATTAGTTTGTTTGTTTGCCACCCAATTTAATAGAATAATATTTTTTTCCAAAAATGCGGGGTTAGCCGTTGCCCCCATTCAATAGCCACCGCAGTTTAATGGCGCTATTAAGCATTGAACATAACAGACATAAAGATACAGTAAAGCGATATAATTATAGAACATTTGACAAAAATTTGCATAGCAGAAAATTTACCGAGATATCATCTAAAAGATAGGCAATTTTAACATACCAAACAAACAATACTTGCGCGATTAAACCCTCAAATCATTTACTGTTATTTTAATAAAAGGTTTAGATGCAATCAAAAAAAAAATGAAAGCTAACAGTTCAATCGTAACTTCAAGATGAAGAATACTGTTAAATAAAAAACACTTTGTAAGTTCTTTTTTATTTTTACGTAATCAATAGGTAATATTCATTCATACATATAGCAATCGTTAACCTTGGAAAATATGAATTTGAAGGTCTCGAAGTTTTTTAAACATTGAGCGAACAATGACAGAATTTTACGAAGTTTGACTTCATTTTATGTTACGATAAAATCAAGTATACATGCGGTCATAACTATCATTTATGAAAACTTTGTTAACAAGTTTTAAATAATAGGGGAAAGTTTGCTTTCAAGGATGGGAACAGGTTTTTGACGCGTTAAGTGGTTTCGTTCAATTGCGTGGCCTTGTCAGGTATTACTCACGCACAAAGCAAAAGAAATGCCGCCGTCTTTTCTTCTTTTACATAATTTTTCTCTCTTTTCTTCACTGAAGACTCCCCCCCCCCTCTCACTTCTTCGACTTTCGATCAAAATTCGTTCCGACTAATAGGTTGAACGATGGATTTCCTTTTTTTCAAAGCCATTTTCATTCAAAGAGGTTATAATAATCAATCACAAAACACAAAAATTTAATCTATGTATGCATAATCATTTTGCATAATGTGACAAATACATAATTTTGCACTCAATTGGCACATTGTCAACAAAAATACAACCTAAAATTGTTGAATTATTTATTTATTTATTTTTGGGAGGGGGGGGTCACATGGAACAGATTTACATTTTTAAACACTATTTTCATTTTAAGACGATATAAAAATTGTACATAAAACACACAAAAATTCAATCTTAAGTATGTATAATTATTGTACATTTTGTGAAAAATGCATAATTTGTATTCTATTAAACGTACTGTAAGTAATGATACTGTTTGAAATTGCTGCATTTTTTGTGATGGTGAGTGAGTGAGTGAATGTAAAGGTTGTTGGCGCCAGAGCCAGATGTGGCTATGCTGCGCTAAACTAGATTTATCTGTGATCCAGATGGGAAAAAAAATGAAAAGACAAAAATTGGTTGGCAAGGACGGTCGAAAATAGAGAAGGATCACTAGGGTATTCGAGATCGAGTATCCCCATCCGTGTTTACCAAAGACAGTAAATCCCATGGGAAAGAAAAAAAAAAGAACATTAGGGTGCCTCGGGGTCATGACGCTTGTACTTACAAGAAGGAGGCAAGTCCCTGAGGTCACCTGATATAATCCCCATTGGAGGGTGCCCGGCTATACTCCCAGACACTAGGTACCCATTTCAGTCGCCTCTTACGACATGCATGAGCTACAGTGGGACTATTCTGTCATTCCCAATCACCACACGGATCTTGTGATGGTGAATTTATTGGCGCACGTGCCAGATATGGCTATGCTACACCAAACAAGGTATCTGTGATCTAAATGTTCGAAAAAGGAGGGGAAAAAATAGGTTGACAAGATGGAGGGTCTAAAATAGAGAATAATGACTAAGGTATCCCAGGGCCTGTCACTGTGTTTATCGAAAAGAACAAACCCCATGAGAAAGAAAAAGGTTTCTTGGGTACTTCGGAGCCATGGTGTCCCGCAACTACCTAATGAAGGTAAGCCTCTGAGAGCATCATGTCGAAACATACATGTCATTAATAAAGAATAATGAACTTTAAACACGTACACCGTAATTTAGCACTACCTTCCACGTACTATTAAACGGTAGCCAGATGGCGTCACATGTTCTTTTTGGTTAGAATCGCAAGTACGATGGAAAGAGGGAGTATTCGTTAGCAGAAAGATGGAGTGATGTTCGTGAATCTGTGTTCTATATATGTTAAGTATCCTGTCTTGTGTTGTGGAACGTGTCGAGCATCAAATAATATTTGTTCCTGAAACCATCTCGGCTGTTCATTATTTTGTCCTGAAATAATAACGACATTGGAGGGATACAGTACACTTTTCTTGGGGTATAACTATTATAATCAAAAGTTTCCGGAACTGGTCACAGTGATAATTTAATATAAAATTATTTACAACATTCTTATCTCATTTATCTTAAAGAACTATTTTCTTACATTTACACACTTATGGCATGGTTCACATCACCGTTCAAAACGCTCCTGGAAACCATTTTTGGTTCAGTTGCTTCGTCACATTTTCCATCACCTCTTTCGAATTAGCTAGAAAAAGGTATCCATTCAATTTCATTTTCATCTTTGAAATGGGAAAGAAATCCGACGGTGTCAAGTCGGGAAAATAGGGTTGAGGTTCCAATGTGCCATGCAAAATAAATTTTTACAATCAGAGAGCGATGTGTAGCGTCACTGTCATGCAAAAAATGCCTATCGTTTCTTGCCCATTTTTCCAAGTCGTTTCCACCTGACTGCATCCCATAGTCGTCTTAGACTCTTAAAATAAAGTCCTTTATTCACCGATTAGTCTTGGAGAATGAAGTCGTGGTGAATCACGTGGTCTGCGGGGTGGGGTGTCCAATCCGAACATCACCAGTACGATCTTTACGAAAACGCTTCTGCGTGATGTAATTGAGATTGTTCATCTGCAACCTGAGAAACAACACGAGGGTTACATATTGACGAAATACCTCGTTTTTCTGAACATCGGTCAAGTGACGAGGACGATACCGGAGGTGGCACATCCCTTCTCCAAACTACCACAACACGCCACGAGAGGATTTAGGACCTGGATTAGATTTTAAGAGCTTAAGTCCCGCTACACGGCGGGTCTTTAATTGTATCAGGGCTCGAGCCCACGAATCGACAAAAAGAACGCAGTCCGCGACCATGACCACTAGGCTAATGCGACCACAACATGCTAAAGACACTTTCACTGCCATTTTATTATTATCATTATTGACACCTTTGCATGTGCTTTCTTTACTTTTTTTCATGGGTTTTCAGATGATGATTTCTCCATAACAAGACATAATTTTAGGTCGGTACGCTGCACTGAAAGCAACATTCCAAAACCAAACGAATGTAAACACCGCTTTATCATAAAGGAGCTGTGATTTTCGCCGATTATACGGGAAACGGTTGACAGAAGGCTCAACGCCTTCCTTAGTAAGGTAACCATCCTCAGGAAGAGAAATTTTCCCACCAGCGAACATCTGCATGAAAGTAAGCAACGATTCCGGGAATTAATCAATTTACTATTAGATGAAACGAACTTAAAACGAGATAGCTTCAACGAATTTAGAGAAAGGTAGGAAGTTGTTACAGAAGGTAATGATATGTACCAAAATAAAATCTCTGTAAAGGGCCAGGCACAAATATTTCTGAAAACTGAAATTAAAGTGAAATAAAACTGTGCTTCATATTCCATTTAGATTGAGTAATTAAATAGTGCGTCACCAATAAATTGTTCGATATAAAACCTTTTTTATTCGTAAAAGAACCCGGCACATGATGGAAGTCCGAGCTCAATGTCGATAATCTAACTTTGTAACTTGTGCGTTAGCCCTTGAATTAGGTTGACACAATAGTAGTTTAATTTTTCAACTTTCTTCCATAGCTTCTTCGGACTAATTTGTTCTCCATTACTGGCAGCTTGTTTAGTACCTTACCTTCCATACAATGAAAAATTCAGCAAAACTCAAGGCTCATCTTTCAGTTCACTAGATCTTCCACACACAGCCATTCTTCATCACAGCTGCAAGATACGGGCTTGAAGGTCGCAAGCAGCTCAGGCGCCCGCAGAAATCAACATCAATCATTTATTTAATTCCAGTAAAGGGACCGATTGCGTGGAGAGAGAAGGTCTTACGCGCGATGGGGGTCGTATTATATTCAATTTTCAAATTTTATTATTGCAATTTATTAGATTGTGACATAAGGTTCATTGTCCACCAGCCATTTTAATATCGTGTACGTAATGATGATCCTATAAAATTTGCATTTTTTTTTCCTTAAATCTTGACTATTCTATTCTATTTATTTGAATGCAAAAAAGTGTATCCGAAACAGCAAAAAATAATATAAGGTTTCTGTAGAATTATATTTCCTACCCAATTTTCAAAAATATTTTTAAAAGTTGGGACTTATTAAAAATAAATAATTAAAATAAAAGAAAACTATTTCTAGAGCTTTTACTTTTCTGATTTAAAATGGTTTACTATTGTGAGGAATAAATAGTCCAACGAAACTAATGTAACGACTAATCAAACGAAACTTCTCAGGAAATATTCTATATAAAGCATAAAGCAGTACTTAAAGCGTATGCAAATTATTAAAAAAAACTGGCAACTAATCGTCCTTCGTTCAATTCAAATCTTTTAAAAACTATATATAACTTCTCAGAAAAACATTCTATTCTCGAAAGAGATTTATAATGCTTAACCAAATAAACTATTCGTATTCATTTAATTCCACGTACTAAAAGGGAATGCAACAATTCCAAGTAAGGAAAATACTCCACCGAGCAAGTTGCATAAAAACCGACACTCTTTCCCGTTTATTGTTTCATTAAAAACGACTGTTTTTCTCACAAATAAGCATTAAGAAACGCTAATAAAAAGTTTATTACCTGCATATCACGTGTAATAGCCAACGAAAGCTAAAATACACAATTCACTGGATCGTTATCGACAGAAAAACACTATAACATTGTTGACTTTAGGTTATGTACATTCAAAAGAGTCGTAAAAATTGCTCGAAGAAACAAAAAGAATTATAAAAGGAGGAAACAATTAGATTTCCTTATAAATACAAATTTATATGGAATCATACAGATTTTCTATTGCAGACAGAGATTTTCTTTTAGTTTTTTATTCCCCTAAATCAACTTTTCCCTTTCTCCCTTTTTTTATTTTTTATCGCATGAACGTCACGTAAATTTTAACTATTTCTAAACCGTTTAAATATTGCTATATTTCAATATGAATTTTTCATTCTTTATGTGTATTTCTTTAATTAGCAAACAAATATGTTTTTTGTACGACAACATCATTTTTAATGTATATGAACCTTTAAAAAAATCTTAATATAACTATGATTTAGAATTTTTAACGAAACATGTTATAAAATTTGAGATACATCATATTAAAAATGATACATAGTTGGACATCAAAACCGCTACCCCGAGAAGGAAAAAAGATGCCAAAGCCAAATTTAATGGAGAGCTTATACAGGTACAAAGGCAAAATGGTAGAAAATACATCCCATTGCGAAGCAACACGAGGAATATTGGTGATGGACCTCGTAATTTTGAGCTTCAGTTTAGTGACGAGGACGACACCTGAACTAGCGCCTCCCTCTACAAATTTCCACACCACGCAACGGGAAGACTTGGAACCTCAAGAGATTTAACGTGTATGAGTCACGCTAACATGATAGATTTTTAACCCTTTCGCTACCGGAGGGAGAAAAAAGAAGTGCTTCTCTGGGCCCGCGGCTTCATACCGCGGAATGTTACGCTGTGCCCAGACGATTTTAGATACTAAGCCTAATTCGTGAAAAAAATTCCTCTAAAATCAGCTATTCATTAAAATATTTTGGTATTTACATATCTAACTGAAAATGCATAATACTTAATATATACAAAAGAAAAAAGATTTAATCGAAAATTGAATGTTTTATACATAAAAAATCATACTTTTAAGAACATACAAAATATATTTACATATGTTACATAAATTTCATGGCGTAATGATGTACCATTACATGGAATATATAGATATAAAAGATCAATCTTATTTTGCTGTATGGTGTATTTATAAAAAAAATCAATGCATAGTACAACGTCACATGTCTTACACACATATTTTGACGCTTCACGCAAGATTTTGAGCAAAGGGCACATCTTAGTTCTTTTTTTCCCCTTTTTTTATTTAATGTCTATGTACAGATTTGCATTATTTTCGCTAACATTACTGTCGGATTCATTCATTATTTAGCAAATCTCAGTATCAGATAAATACTTTCTTTTCGTCATGACTGTCGCTACAAATAAAAACCGACAGAATGAAATGAACAGCTGAGAGCATCTGCTACCTAAAGTCCTAACCCCCATAAAGGCCATAAATTCTCCTTCGAACTTCTAATAAGCAAGCGAGAAAGAAAAAAGCAAACCGAAAGCAAGTGCATCCTTTAAATCATGTCATTACATTTAAAGAGACGCGCCGCAACACGTGCTTTTAACAATTACCTCCCTTCTAGTAGCCAGAAGTGAAATCCAAGCCCATATCACCAATGTCAACACTCCAAGTAACCTGTCTATATAGATTTCGTGGTATTGTAACGCCATATAGTAACATTAAAAAAATAAAATAAAACGTTCTCATCAAGCGTATCACTATTGATACGCTGATCTGCAGAAGGCATTCCGGAGCGTATCTATTGTGATACGCTGGGTACAGGAGAGCCACCGCGAGCGTATCAAATATGATACGCTGGTAGTGAACGGGTTAATTGCATCAGGGCTCGAACCTACGACTCGGCAAAAACTACATCTATCACGAGTCCGCGACCATGCCTACTAGGCTACCAGTGACCAGCCACCGACGAGATGGAGAAGTCGATGGGATCAGTGTTGAGTGTTGGCAGCTACGCACTTTTGAAAAGAATGGAAAAAGCTTCCATGTATTGTTGGGGTATGGCAACTCCATGCTACCTCCCTACATAACCATTGTTAATATGGTGCAGTGTAGGGTGGTGTATGCTGGCCCAGTCGTTCTTAAATCATCTTCCACACGTATTCGATAGGAGAGAGAGATCAGGAAGGGCAAGACAGTAATACAAACTGGAGGGAGAATAAGCACTGAATATTGTGTGTAACGTGTGATAGTGCATTGTCCTGTTGGACTGTGGCCGTGAGAAGTTCTGAAGATAAAGGGGCGGGTGGCAACAAGCTTCAAATATCTCAGAACTATAACGGTTAGTTATTGTTCGAGCAAAGCATGCTAATAGGTTGCATATAAAGAATCCAATACCAAAACACCGAATGTAGGCAACAAATAAGCAAACTTTCTGCAAGGTGTCTCCAGACTTTAATAGGACAAGTAGTGTTGCAGGTACAAGCCTGATTCGTCTCTTAAGACAATGTTGTGTCATTTGGTTGTCCATATCAGCCATTCAATGCACCATTGCAGATACAAACGCCTGTGGTTTTGATGATGATAGTGAAATTTTACTGTCGCAAGAGCCATACGTGGCCATACTGCGGCAAACAAGGTAAATCCTTATTTACCTTGTTTGCCGACAAGATGGGTCAAGTGAGAAAGAAAAGTTATTGCCGCAACAGTCAGATATGGCTATGCTGCGCCAAATAACTGTGGTCTAGACGAGAAGAAATAGAAGAAAAGACAAATTGGTTGACAAGAAGGAGGGTCGAAAATGGAGAAGGATCGCTAGGGTAACCCGGAGGGTGCGTCACCGTGTTTACCAAAGGTAGTAAACCTCATAGGAAAGAAAAAGATCACTCGGGGTCATGATGCCAGTACTTACCTCCACAAAGGCAATAGGAGCAATGGAGACCTTTCGGACATTCCCCTGCCCTGCAAACAACGTCGAATGGTACGGGCGGATATCGATTGTTGTGCAACAGACAGTATTTGATACGATATGGATCCAGATGTGACATAGAGATCCATCACTGCCATGACACAATATGCCTGTCATTACGTGTAAAGAGGGAAACAGCGGGTCGCAATCGTTCGCTCCTGCATCTATCTAATACAGATTCACATAACTGTTGTTTGGTTACGCCCATCACGATTATCGATTTCTCGGAAGGATAATCCATATTCAGTATTGCCTACAATTTTTCCTCAATAAAAATAGAAACGTACTAGAATGGCGCCGCTTGAATGCTGAAGCTGTTCACATAAGACAGTAGTTGGTTTTGTTAACATCGGATACGAATCAACACAAGGGCTATGGTAAAGGTTTTTAACCTCGGTTCATGTGACGAGGATAGCACCTGAGCTCTAAATCCCCTCTCCTAATTTCCACATCACGCCAATGAAAGACTTCGGGCCGCGACAGATTTAACGAGCATCATCCCAGGCTACACGGCGAGTCTTTGGAGGCCAGAAGGCCCGAACTCAAGAGTAGACAAAATCCGCAGACCGTGAGTCCGCTATCATGACCACTAGGCCACTGCGGCTGCTCACATAAAACAACCGTAATAATAAAAAAAAGCAATTCCACTACTTCAAAATGGCATTCAGTTCTTTCTTAATATAGCGCTAGGTTGTGTCACTGCAGGCGCCCGTGATGAGCAACTGCACTGAAATACTACTCATTTGCACATCTCATCGCGGTATTCACACAGTTAAGAAGAAAAAAAAACACCTCTATTTAAATTTTTGGCCCTAATAAAAGGAAAATGCATGTTTGAGAATGCAGATAGAATGCTTATTTAAAACAGACTTTCTAAGGTGCGACAAAAACCACCGGAATCCTTCTCCGACGGGTTTGCCCCACTAGCCACGAGTTGGCACAAGTGCGTTTTAATGGATGGTCGGTTGGTTTTATTAACGTCCCATTAGAAGCAACACGAGGGCTGTTGGCGACGGATCTCGTAACTTTGAATGTCAGTCAAGTGACGAGGACGTCACCTGAGCTAGCAACCCCTCTCTTAATTTCCACACCATGCCCCCGGGAGGTCTATTGGCCCCAACAGATTTAACGTGAATCAGCTCGGATACACGGTGGGTCTTTAGTGACCAAGGCTCGAGCCCGCGACTTGACTAAAACCGCCGGCCACGGGTCTGAAACCACGGCCGCTAGGCTACCGTGATCACGCTTTACATAGAGGATACATGTGGCTTTTAAGCAGCACAAAAATTTTGGAAGTAGGCAAACAAACAAAAATTTTATGTTCGTGGAGTGAGTGAGTGAATGACTGTAGGTTTTAATGGCGCAAGAGCCAAAGTAGGCTATGCTGCGCCAAAACATTTGTTAAAATCAATTAAAATACATTTTAAAAACATGGAAGAAAACATTGATGGAAGAGGTTAAAATTATGTTCGTGGAGATTGTACGTTTTTATCAAACCCCACTCCTTTTGTTTAAACTACATGCAATGCAGATGTTGAACAAGCCGCAAAGGAACCTGATGGAAAAGGTATTAAAATAAGATAAGTCATCTTCACCCTGGCATCAAAATATCCATTAACAGAAAATCTATCAAAAGGAAAAGTGTTAAAAATAAGTGGTCCAAAAACATGCCGAGTAAAAGGTTTTAAAGAGGATAACATAATATTTTTATTTTATCATCTCTGTCGGAAAAAAAAATCGATCGAAAAACTAACAATACCCTTTAAGCGGAATGAAATTGAAAAGAAATATCAAGAAGAGTGCTCACGCAAATCTGCTTCTTTCATAACGTTTTTCCAAACACATCATTTTTAAAAGCAGATAATATTATGGATTTGAATTTCGTATCACGAGAAGGAAAAGTCAAATAGGGTTTTTTTTTTCCCACTATTTCCTTGCACGAAGTAAACAGAAAAATTGAAACAATAGATTCGTAAGTTTTTGAAAAAAAAAAACGACTGCATAGTAAATCATTTTTTTTTTACCTCGAATATTTCGATTTTTCTCTAACCTACTGGAACATGGGCCGAAATCTTAAAACTAAAGGTAATAAGCTCACATAATAATTAAGAAATTTGATTGATTAATTTAAAATTCTATGTAATAACTATATTAGATTTCGTCAGAAACTAAGGATTTTTTTTATGCATTTGAACACATAATTTCAATTTAATATAGCTTCTTTGGCTTCGATGCAGCACACACACAACATACACATATATGTATAGACACACATACATACATACATACATACATACATACATACATACATACATACATACATACATACATACATACATACATACACACACACATATATACACACACACATATATACACACACACATATATACACACACAC
>BMAW01040763.1:563362-573681 GCA_019974015.1 Nephila pilipes
AAAAATCTTCCAAAAGGAAAAGTGTACAGAAAACCAGGTGGGCTGAGAAAATATTTGGTTAAAAGAATTTAAAAGGATGGGTTGTGTTTTTATTCTGAAGGGGGAGGGGAACACGCAAGTACTTGGAATTACTTAGAGTGGAGGGGTATCAAGCATTCTCGTAGAATCTATTTCTTTCGTGCAAGGAAAAGATTACAATCCCTTTTCGCGTTCCTTTTCTTTTCTTTTTTTTTTTTTTTTTTTTAAAAAAAAAAAGATATGATGCTACGGATTTGAATTTCACCTCGCGTGGTGAGAGTAAATCGTAAGAACTGGAGAAAAGATAAAATTTTTGAATGACTCAAGATATTGAAAAGAAATGCACAACTCTCAGCCGAGAGTTTCATATATTTTTTTCCGAAGTAAGAGATAAAAAGGGAAGGCTTATGAAATAGATAGAAAATATAAAAGGTTTTTTAGAATTGTACATTAATTAATTAATTGATTTTAAAATTTATTTTCAAAGTATATTGTAAGAAGCCATAAAAAGTAGAAAGAATGTATCAGTTGAAAGACTACAGATATGTACAATTCTCAAAAGAAAATTCTGTGGGTTTTTTTTTTACCAAAAAAAAAAAAAGGAATACAATGGGAAGATTTATGAAAAGGAAAGAAAATATTAGAACATTTTTAGAATTACTAATCTACCAATTCAGTAGTTTACAAACTTTTTGGAGTTGCGGCACCCTTTATGAATGAAAATTTTTCTGCAGCTCCCTACTCTAAGTAAAAATATAACTAATCATTAAGTAAGAGATAAAAATACTTAAAATTTGTGTGCCTGCATTATTGAACGAATTCTTTCATTTATATGTCAGTCATTTCACCGACATTAAATTAGTAATTAATTGGTTGAATGAGTCTAAAAAAAAACCACAGCACATTTTCCCAAAATAGGGAACGAAACTGGGCATTGCCACTTTCATTCCTTTTCCTCGATACTTGCTGCTTATCACACTGACTGTCGAAACCCTAGCTTCGCACAAATATGACGTCGAAAATGAGATTAAAATTCCCTGAGCTTTATCACTTAGAAAAGGACGTTCTGATCTTTTATTGAAATCCAAAATTCTGTCAGTTCCATGCTGCAAGATTTCACTTTCAAACCCTTCTCGCTAAACCAGTCGATAAGAATTTCTTCTTTTGCAGAAATAAATTCAGATGGATCTTGAATCCATGCAAAATTTTTGAAATTTTCATTTTAAAAGTATTTCTCGAACCAGATAATTAGGTGATGGTAATAAAAACGCTTCAAAAATAGTTAAAGTCCTTGGAGTTATATCAAGCTCATTTGATGTCATAAGACTCCCGCAGTTTTAAAAAGCAACCCTTGCATCACCTTCATTCAATTTTCTTCTCTATAAATTAAATAACAGCTGAAATGTTTTCCATCGACTTCAAAATAAGCATGCTTTTTTCATCGTCGCACAAGTATGCCAGTTTTATTGAAAAATCTGCATCGACAAATATTCAGCATCACCTAGGACTATAAATAGAACCCAAAATCATCGAAACTTTCCATAACGCAATTGGACCCCTGGCAACCTCATTATCAATTCACAATTCCGCTTCTCATCTCAAACCGGTCTTTAAAAATACGCAGTGGGCCTCAAAAGTTTTCAACACACAATACTTTTTTTTGAACTCAGATTTTCCCACGATGCCCACACTTTGGAAGAGCACGACTAATTGTAATGTATATGACGCCTTTTAGCGAGAGAAAAAATTGCTGTAACCCCTGCTTTGTATGGGAGAGGGGTTGTGAGTGTATTGAGAGAGACGAGTTCTGAACTCCCTTGTAAGAGGTAAGGACGAAACTAGCCCCGAGAAGAAAATAAATGTTATATTATTTCTGAGAAAGAGACGGAGTTGCCCTCATATGCCCACACAAATGAACTCTACTCAAGTCTCCAGTAGTTGTATAAAAAGATAAATGATAGATAAGAGATATACATAACAAAAATTGTAAATCATGCTCTCTTATGGAAAAGTCATTTTTCTAACCATAAGTAAGAGATTAAAATAACTGTTAAATATTAAACAGTTAAAATTGTTCCTAGGGTGCCGAAGCACACATTTTGGGAACCGCTGAATTCAATGACTTTTAAAATTTAATTTCAAATACAAATATTAAAAATGTTAATTTCACAAACCAGCTGCACAAATTTCAGTCAAATACAATTTTTAGTTCCAAAACTTAGTGTATTTTTCGCAAGATAAAAAAAAATAAAACAGAAAGGTTAACGGTGAATAAAAAACATAACATTCTTAAAATTATGCATTTAACAATAAGTTGGTTTTAAAATTTCTTTCAAAATATAGATCTTAAAAACGTTACATTTCACTAAGGTTTAGAAAAGTATGTGAATATAATATTTCAATGAAATATCAAGATGTTTGAAAGTCTCTTTCATGATAATATACGCAATTTTAATAACTTGAATATTTCTGCGTAGAAATTAAGTTTAAATTTAAAATAAGTCTAGAAAAGTTACAGATAATTGAAACAGCCAAACATTATCAGCAAATGCATTAATTATATGATGTATACATTTCTGATATTTTAACAGAATTATTCGCCGATTGGATAAAAATTCTAGTTGACACACGCAGAAAATCAGTGAATTATAATCAATAACAATTTGTTAACTTCTATTTATTACCAGGGCATAAAAATTTAGTTATAGTTTAGTTTTTTATTAACGTCGCACTAGAAGCAACGCGAGGGCTATTGGCGACGGACCTCGTAATTTTGAACCACGGTCAAGTGACGAGGACGGCACCTGAGCTGATACCCCTCTCTTCTAACATCCACACCACACCAACCAGGGCAAAACAAAAATGACAAATTACAGTTTGTAAAACATGAGTAAATTTATGTCACAATAAATATGTTTCCGAGTCTTTAAATAATAATACATATTTCAGAATTCAACTTTCTTAAAAGTAAGTGAAACTAGAAATTTAAAGAACTAGTGAAATTTTTATAATTTAATAAGCTTTCGAATAATGTAATTTAATATTACGAAATAAAATCTATAAAATGTTCGAAAACAAATATAAATAAACAAGTTTTATATTTTTAAGATACAAGTTTTCTGATCAGGTTTTCCAAATATTTGGAATTTAAAATTTAAAAAAAAAAAAAAAAATCGGAAGAGTAAATCTAAAGTTTGTTTACACAACACAAACACCTTTCGACAATTTCCGAGTGCTCCAGAAGCAAAACAGATAGAAATTCGGACGTCTTGTCAATCCAATGGACAACATGGAAGTAAAAACCTCTTACAAAACATCAAAAATGCTCTACAATAAAAAAATACTCCAGAAACATAAAAAAATAACAAAAACACTTCCAATTTAGTTCTTTTTTTTTTAACTATTCATGCACTCAGAAGAAAAATATTAACTGTAGTAGAATAAATAAAAAAAAAAAAAAAGAAAAACTGAGTACGAAAACGACTGCAGTGTGTGTGTGTGTCATTTATTTATATTCAAAACAGAAAGAGGCGAAAATAGTTCCAAACGGACGTGACAAAAGTTACAAATGCAACCCTGAAACATATTTTGGTAGAAGTAGAGCGGGAAGATCTTGAAAAGTTTACTAAAATATATAGTAGAAACACCGATACTGAATATTAAATTACTTCCGCACAATTATAAAAACACATTTTAATTTCTAATTCTTTGGAATAAATATTCACGAGTACTTAAAATTTAACAGCTTTTTGCAGAAGAATTCGAGAAAATGCATCGTTACAAAACTCTTCCGCGATATTTTGAATATTCATTAAAATGCAGCATATATTTTAAGAATGTACGCTCACGTATATATAGTTTCTTCAAATGTATTTATAATGAAAATTTAAGAAACAAATAAGCTTTTGGGCCATTTATTTACAGAAACAAACTAATATTTTGGAACAACAATGAGTTAAATTGCGTTTAATATTTACAAACGTTCGATTTTTTTTTTCTTTACTTAAATAACTAAAACTTTTATCTTTCCAACGATGTATCACACTTGTTCATTAAAAAAAATAGAAGATTTGGAATTTTTCATTCTTTCTAAAAGCACTTTACAAATTGTTTAAGCAGCCTGACTAGTGTAAGCAAACCTCTCTAGGGGAGAGGCATTTCTCATTGAATGCTTTGCATATATTATTATCTCTGCTTAACTTTCCTAATTTTCTTACGATTGAAGAATTGACAATAATTAAGTTGATTGCAATTGTTTTTTTTTATACTTTTTAATTACTTGTATTGTTCATTGCTAGATTTTTAAACATTTGAGATAACAGCCTTTATTGTTAGGTATTCTACAAAACTATCAAACATTTTAAAATATTTTTCATGCTATATTTTCTTAGCAAATAGTAATTTACAGGTATAAAAGAGTTAGTTAACTTATTTAAAATGCTACGAAGTAAGTGTATATTTAAAAAAGAAAAAAAAATTGGAAAGTCAAATATCAGTGATATTGAGATTGTTATTGAATCAAATGATACTGTTGGAACTATAAAATGCAGCACATTAAGATACTCATTATTCTTTCAGTATAATGAATATGATGAAAATACAAATTCTGCATACGAAAATACATGATTAGTCGTTTTGAAGAATGTTTTGGGTAAATTTTCAGCTTTTTTAAAAACTGTAATATGGGGTGTGATACATTCAATATTTAAAAGCAAACGATTTAAACTTAGTGACACTTTTTTTTCAATATTCTTTATTAAGCTGTATTTTTTTTAAATGTTTTAAGTTGTTACAAGGAAATAAAATTATGCTATTGGCAACACCAGATCATATTTTTGTTTTTAGAAAATTTACTGGCAACGAACAAAAAAAAAAAAAAAAAAATAGAAATTAGTTTGGCTCCAAGATATAAAAATGAATGTTGAAAAATTGTGCTTCTAAAAATTGTGAATATAATTTAGGTTTGAAAAGATGTGTGCAAATAAATGTGATGTCCTGAAAACAAGTCATCTTTATTAATAGTTTGCAATACAGTACAGGGGGTATATCTGTGAGAATTAAAAGGCGAATAGACATTGCATAAGAATTACAGAACTTTTGGAAATGTTGAATCCCCTCAGAAATGCTGCAAACTGTTTGGGTAGAATATTTTTATTTATTATCGAGTAATGAATATCCAATGATCAGTCCAATGAACTCTGTCCAGTTGGATCTAAAAGCTGATGTAGTTTTCATCGTGTCCAGACAAAATACGAAACGTATGATCTCATCAAGCATATGTATGTTTCTCTATCAAAAATAGAAGTCACCAAGCTTGTATTTAGAGATTTGATAAATCCAGAGCTTCCAAGGAAATACCTTTATGAGAGAAATAAAAACAGAATCGTAATGAATTAGTAAATAGTGTCATCTGGTCTGGTGTACCAAAAATTGAATTTGTGACCACCGAAACCTTAAAATTAGGTGTTTTTGACGTTGTTTCTTGCTTTAATGTGGAAAATATAACAAAGTGCCATACTTTATGGGGGATTCCAAATTGCCCAAGTCTTTTACTGTGTGAAAAGTATGGACGAATTAGACAAAGAACGCATTATCGACAGAGAACAGAAATTATCCAAATATCAAAAAATGCCAGAAAAAGAAATAAAATACAAAAAGGAAACTTGAAAATTCTTATAAGGCTAAAGAAGGTGATAATTCTCCATACAAAACATGATTTTAACAAATTTAATTTCTTAATCAACAATAAAAGGATAAATAAAATCTTTAAATACAATTTTCTCAATACACTGATTTTTCAGGTTCATGTCCCTTTTTCTCAAAATCTATAAAACTTAAGAATTCAATTTTTTAATGACATGCATGCTATGTTATATTACATACTTTAACACGAGGATTTGAAGATTTTTTTTGAGAATTATTTATTCAATGCCATGAAATTGTGCCAGAAATTCTAATTTAACAATGATTATGAATTAATAATTAATAAAAAGAAATTTATATTTTACTTAGAAAAAAAAATGGCGTGTTAAAGCATGTAAAATATGTTATTCCAACTTCCATAAACATTTCATTATCCAATCTAGCACCGTTTTTGAAAAAAAAAGTACATAAATTTGGTAATTTTAACATGGGAGAGATAGGGCTTTACTTGTCCCCTTAATTTAAATATTACTTTTGACACATTTTACCTTATTGCGTTGCAGTCATGGCTTGAAAAATACACTGAAATTCACTGCCTAATAATTTGTTTCACATTAGACGCAGTTTTTTAGTTTAATTTTTATTAACGTCGCACTATTAGCAACACAAGGGCTATTGGCGACTGACCTCGTAATTTTGAACCACGGTCAAGGGACGAGGACACACCTGAGCTGGCATCCCCCTCTCCTAATATCCACACAACGCCAACGGGAGGAATTTGGGCCCCGACAGATTTAACGTGCATCAGCCCCAGCTACACGGCGGGTCTTTGGCAGCCAAGTATCGAACCCGCGACTGAACAAAATCCACTAGTCACGAATCCGAAAACATGGCCACTAGGCTACCGCGGCCACTCACATTAGAAACAAGAGGAGAGACAAATACATCGGAAGAATGATGGCGGACGCGAAACGCGTTTTTTCCCCACCTCAGTAGCTAGATCAGAAGAGTGCGTATCTTTTCCCTGCTTGCTTCCACGGAAGTTTAATTTAGAGATTAAGCTAGATCACACAAGTATTGGATGGAGGGATCTTTAGGTATTTTATATGGTGATTAATTATCGATAGGGATGTCTCCCTATTAGGTTTAGAACGTTTGAAAATGCCAAACTATGCAGATTAAGAGTGCGTGATCGAATAAAAGATTAAATAGAATTGCATCAGGAAATAAAATGAACTACTCACTATGGTTTAGTTTAGTTTTTATTAACGTCGCACTAGAAGCAACACGAGGGCTATTGGCGACGGACCTCGTAATTTTGGAACCACGGTCAAGTGACGAGGACGACTACTCACTATGGTAGTTAGAGTATAAGAAATTAATTAAATTTAATTGTAAGATTTATTTAACTATAAAAGATTTTACAGGACAACTTCCCCTTTTATAAAAGTAATACATCTGAATGCTGATAACATTTTCACAAAACATAAAGAATTAATCGATGACGGAACAAAAGGATAAACGTCAGGAAATCCTCACGCAAGAGGTAAATTATTAGATTATATACAACATTTCCGGAGACAAAACACTAATAATCTCACATAAAATAGTATTTGTAAAAATTTAAACATGTGAAGAATTCACCAGACTTGAATGAAATTTATTTCACAAACGACTTGTGAAACTGAACACAGCTGAATGTTAATTTTATAAAGCAATACAACAACAATACATGCCAATTTAGCATTGAAATAACAATTAGTATTTCATGAAAACTCCACCCACTGCAATAAAAGCTTCTAATACCACGGGACAACAAACAAAATAGATTTTGAACCGGTATTCATGGAAAAGCAATCCAGATCACTTCCAAAAGGCCAAAGAAGTTCATCTGTATGAGTTACGTAGCGAAAAATTACGAACAAGAAACCTATCATTGAAATCCACATCAATAGGTAAATAGCCGGTGACAAGGAAAAAGCTGTACTTGTACTGAAAGAAAGCAATCTGGGAAGTAAGTGAGTGAGTGAGTGAATATAAAATTTATCGGCGCAAGAGCCAGATATGGCTATGCTGCGCCAAACAAGATTAAACTGTGATCTAGACGTGCAGTTGAAAAGAAGACAAAAAGTGGTTGACAAGAAGGAGGGTCGAAAATAGAGAAGGATCACTAGGGTATCCCGGGCCAGGGAGTGCGTGACCCGTGTTAGCAATTTGGGGAAACAGAGCTCCAGAAAAGTGACGAGAAAAGATTTTTTTACATCTTTTGCAAAAAAGCGGGTTTTTAATCGCTAGCCATCTTTTTAACTGAGCTTCAATACAAGACGCTTCCAAAGCGGGATTTCATTTTCCTCATTACAGCATAGGGCTTGTAATGTCGCGTCAACATCATCATACGTCATCAGGGGGCTTACCTTCTTCAGTTAAGTATGGACATCACTACCCCGAACCCCGCTGTGATTTTTTTTCCCTTTTCCATGGGGTTTACTGTCTTTGGTAAACACGGGAGATGCACCCCGGGATACCTTAGCAATCCTTTCCTATTTAAGATCCTCCTTCAAGGCATTCAACTTCTTTCCATTTTTTTCAAACGCCTATGTTTGGTAACACCATTTATTGGCACAGCATAGCTACATCTGATTCTTGCGCCAATCACCATCACCATCACCCACCTCTTATCATACAATGTCTATATTTAACTTAAATCTTTACCTAAGTGATTTTATAATTTTATTCATGTTCGTTATTTAAGAAAAAAACTCTGTAAGAAACATCTAATGACTGTTGGTTGATTCTTCCAATTTTTACGTGCTATAGAACTTCTCTGATGTATCGGTTGCTGTTGAAATTACCCACAATTCTTTTAGCAGCTGAGAGTGTCCATGGCATCCAATGGTGCCTCAAGCCCCCAAGACCATATTCAAAGACAATCTAAGAATAAATTAAAAGAAGAGTAAAGCTTTACATCGCGTTTGATGCTTTTTAGGAAATTCCCAGATAACGGAGATAAACGGGGGAATACCCAATAAATGTCAACGATAAAAATTTAACATACAGACATCAAATAAGTGCCTCTATACATATATTTCTCAAACCATTTGAGTAGTTGGAATGTTCTAGAACGAAAAACGCGTCAAAAGGAGACAGCGTTACAGGAGAGCTGTTGCAATTTTCGGAAGACATGGGGGTTGGTAACAATCCCATACGGATTGTGGTATACTAAAATTATTATTATTATTTTCAGAAAAAAAATTAATGTTCGATATTTCGTATTCCTCATGAAAACTTTCTTCACCTTGAACATAAACAATAAAATTTGAAATTAATTTTGAGATATGGGTTAAAATGGGAGAGCCACCCCCCCCTCCTTATAAAAAATTTCTCGCTACGCCCTGTAGCGTATTTACAGTGTTCATAAAACAAATAAGAGAAACCAAGTGTTGGAGTAGCTAGTTACAACTTGTTTCTTAACGTTGCCTTGGTGTGGAAGTAAGGAGAGGGAGGTGACAGCTCAGGTGTCGTCCTCGTCACTTGACTGCGGATCAAAATGACAAGTCCGTCATCATTTGCCCTTGCGTTGCTACTCAGTGCGACGTTAATAAAACCAATTAATCACAACTTGTTTTCACTGTAATTGCATTGGATAATATTTTTCTTTTTATCTACGTTTTTTTTTTATCAATATAAGAATACTCAATTAAATTAATGTTCTATGTTTAAATTAAGTTTTACAGTTGCTAGAATGATAAAATACTTTGAGTGATTGTTAATTAACTTCGCAATGTAAAGCAATTCGAGGGCTATTTGTGACGGACCTAGTTCTTTTGAGTCTCGACCAAATAACGAAGACGATACAAGAGTCGTCCTCTCAAAACTTCTACACCACGCTAAAGGAAGGACTTTGGGCCTCGACAGATTTAAAGGGCATCAGTCCCACTACAAGGCGGGTCTTTAGTGGCAGAAATACTGTGTCGGATATTTATATAGTCTACTCAGAGAAAACGCATGAAATACACGTTTTTATCATTTAAATTATCTAAGGGATTTATCTTAGGTATTTCTCTTAAAACCATATCGATAATTCGACAAAACCGATAATAAGTCAGGGCCGTGGTCCGGAAGGTACCGAACTAAACAGCGGTAAGAATAGTTCTTAAATAAAAATGACCGTCTGCAAAAATGTTTTGGGAACAAAAATAATATTGAAAATACATGGCCTAAGAACTACGATAAAATCACTAAGAATGGTATGATTTAATGTTAAGTATTATGAATTGTTCCGTTTTTTGTATGCTTAATTATAACTGAACACTATTAGTGAAAAATTAACTATTACCAATGGACTTACTTCTTGTGATAGCTGTAATTACTGGTAAACAAAAAGCAAAATTATTTGAAGAGGCTCATTATATTTGCAAATCTCAAGAAATAATCACTTACCATTAACAATTTTTCTTTGGGATTTCTTGTTTTCTCCACAGTTTTGCTTCGAGTCGTGTTTATTCTCACTTTCTGTTGTCTTTCCGATGGCGTTGCCATCTTCTGTCTGTAAATTTGAGGTTTTTCCACTGGTTTCCGAGTCCTTTCTCGAACAATTACTTCTCGGGTAGTCTGCAAAAGTACAATACCCATTATTGTACATATTTAAACACAATAAT
>BMAW01040763.1:588113-601842 GCA_019974015.1 Nephila pilipes
AAACCGTCCACTGCAATGTTGACTATTAGAGCTTACAAAACCATTTTACATAATTTTTCTAACACATTTATAATAATAATACCTTTTACAAAATATAACTTTTTACCATAAAATACACAAAATTGTTTTCTACTATTTCTAGAAAACTTTTTCTCCACACACATAAAACAATAAACCTCTTCTATAATGTTTTTTAGCACAACACAAAATCCGAGTTCTTTGCATCATTTATTTTGTATAATAACGCATGTCAAAGAAGTCGTTTAATACTTTTCAAGAAAAGAAAGAAAGAGTTCTGCGAGAATACTTAAAGCTATATCAGATTTCATTCCACTTGGAATGAATTCGAACTCTAGTTTATTTTTGCTTTTTTTTTTTCGTTTTCTGGAAAAAAAAAATGGGAGGATGAAATAACTTATCCCTCTTGAAAAATATTTTCGCCAGACATGTTCTCGAACCACCTGGGCCTTCTAAGTACTTTTCCGGTTGGAAGATTCAGTACGAAGATCAACACCATTTGTTCTTTGGTTCTTATTTTACACTAGAGTACAGATAATACAGTCGTCAAAAAATAAAAAAAGAAAAATTGGGAGACCGTTATTACCACTTCAGAAATTCTCCCTGCAGCAGGACAAAATTATTATCTCTATTAATAGTTAAATGGGAGCAAAATTAAGACATTAATGGAAAAATTTATTAATTCAATATAGTTAATTAAAATTAAAAATAAATTTTTCATCATGGAATCCTATTTTTTGTAGAATTAAGTCTAGAATGTTTTTAATTGCTTGTGTAAATTTTTTTTTTAAAATCTGATTATTAGTTTTGGAAATGTAGGGAGAAATCGTAAAGGAGGAGGGTCATATACTATATTACTTCGAGTAAACGATTAATATGTAAAAAACTTATCTTTTTCAATTTCAGTTTTTTAACTTATTTATTCTTCATTAAGTTTAATTCAAAATATTTTAATAAAACATTTCATTTAAAGTGTAAAAATAATTTCCTTTTTCAATTATTTGTTCTTAGGTCTAAAATAAATTCAAAACATTTTTGCATTTTCAAACAGCACATGAAAAGTGAACTGATAATTTTGTATGCTGGAGAGAAAGGGAACAGTAACCATTTTTCAAAAATAATAATCAGAATTTTTTTTGAAGTAATAAGGCTTAAAAATGTATTACGATATAAAAATCAGTAGCCCAAAGATAAGTTTAGCTTAGTTTTTATTAACGTCACACTAGAAGCAACACGAGAGCTATTGGCGACGGATCCCGTAATTTTGAACCTCGATCAAGTGACGAGGATGATACCTGAGCGGTCACAACCCTCTCCTAACTTCCACACCACGCCACTGGGAGGACTTTGGGCCCCGACAGATTTAATGTGCATCAGCCCCGGCTACACGGCAGGTCTTTGGCAGCCAAAGATGGAACCCGCGACTCAACAAAAACCGCCAATGATCCAAAGAATAAAATGCACAAAGATTTTTTGAATAACATTCATTAATTAGCAAACTGTACATAAAGGGCCACAAAAACCCTTTCTAGCAAGATTTTAAAAAAAACAGATATTGTCTCCTTCACATCTGGCATGCAGAATTAAAAATTATAAAGTAGTTTATATACGTTCCCTGAAAGTCAGGTGTAATACAAGACCTTGAATTTTCCTAAGCTAAGCTGCACGAAATTTTGAACTTAGGATAGATTGATTGAACGATTTTACTGCAGCGCTCTAGAAACAACACAAGGTCGATGAAAGGAGAGCCTCGTAATTTTAAACCTCGGTCAAGTGATGAGGTACCCCCTTTGAGCTGGTACCCCCTTTGCAAGCGTCCCCCCCCCCCTGCCGACGGGAGGACTTCGAGCCTCGACAGATTCAACATGCAACAGGCCTGGCTACATGGCAAGTCTTTATTGGTATCAAGGCTCCAACCTACGACTCGACGAAAACCGACTGCGGCGAGTCCATGATCATGACCAATAGACTACCGCGGCCACATACCAAGGGCATGAGAATGGTTCTAGGTTTCAAGATAGTATTATTTTCAGTAGCATCAAGGCTCAAACCCAGGACCTGACGAAAACCATCGACCGCGAGTCCACGACCATGACCACTAAGCTGCCGCGGCTATTTGAATTTAGGAATTTCGTGACATGAGAATTTAAATAGTTAAGAAATTGGAACGCGTTACATTTCACTTTTCGTAACAATGTGTAATAATTCATATGTTTCAAAAGTAATAATATTTACAATTTTATTTATAATTTTTATAACTGGAAAATAGTTAACTATCGGTAGGCTTAAACATCTTTCAAAATTGTTGAGTAAAAGTCCTTGTATTATATCTCTCCTATAAACGTTTGAGAGGCTTTATGGAACATAAAGATTCTCCCTTTTTTAAACTCGCATAACTTTAAATATTTGTAAGCAGAATTTTACGAAGCATAAAACAAGGGCCGATTTCATGACGGAAAATCAGTTGTGTTAAGTTTAGTTTAGTTTAGTTTTTATTAACGTCGCACTAGAAGCAACACGAGGGCTATTGGCGACGGACCTCGTAATTTTGAACCACGGTCAAGTGACGAGGACGACACCTGAGCTGGCACCCCCCTCTCCTAACATCCACACCACGCCAACGGGAGGACTTTGGGCCCCGAACAGATTTAACGTGCATCAGCCCCGGCTACACGGCGGGTCTTTGGCGGCCAAGGATCGAACCCGCGACTGAGCGAAAACCACCGGCCGCTAGTCCACGACCTTGACCACTAGGCTACCGCGGCCCTTCAGTTGTGTTAAGAGGAAAGCGCCTATGATAAGAGAATTCTTATTAATTATGTTACAGAAATTATAAACAGTCCATTACTCTATAATTTAGTTCTCTCTGAAAGATTTAACATAAATATGAATTATGACCTGCCACTGTGATAATTATAAAACATTTTTAAGGATGTATCCTGTTTTTTGACAACTGTGCAAACAAATTTATACGAATCGGTCATTTTGAGTGAGAGTGATGGTGAAGTTTAAAGGCGCAAGACAGCCAAACATGACTATGCTGCGCCCCGATAGGTGCCAGAATCCTGACCCAGAGGCAATCCAGTGATCTTTTTCTTTCCCCTTGGAATTTACTGGCTTTGGTAAAAGAATGCAAATCCCTGAGTGCATCAGTCATTTTGAAAAGAGGTCCTCTCCTATTGCTTTTTCACAAATTAACTTTTGGGGGGTTTCGTAGTTTAGCATCGACTCGTGTATCCCATATGAAAACAAGACATATTTCATCCGTTAAAGGCCCTTTTAGAGAGTTTCAAACCAGAGTTCATTTTGAAAAATGATTATCTCCAAGAACTCTCATCTTCGCGAAGCTTGTCAGGTCGCGGACTCGCGGCCGTCGTTGTCTTTGTCGAGTCGCGATTTCGAGTCAAGGTATCATTTGAGCCCCGCTTTATAATCGGGGCTAATAACACGTTAAATCTGGTCGAGGTTCCAAGTTTCCCATAGATATGGTGCTGAAATGTGGAGAGAGATTTGTCAAGTAAGGTATCGTCCCTTCAACGAATCTCAAAAATTACGAGATACGTCGTCATTAATCACCGTGTTGCTTCCAAATGCGATGTTAACAAATAAACAATCCCTCTCCGCGAAGGTTGCGCTGTCTACCTCTTGTTGGAAATAAATTACTCGGATCCCGCCAGGAGGCGCCTTGTCTCGTGTGAGTGAGAGCGCACGGGTTCATGGGTAATATTTGACAGAATGCTCTTGGATCTTGACCGCGTAAGGCGGGTTATTTCTCTTGACCGCGTAAAGCGGGTTATTTCTCTTGACCGCAAAAGCGGGTTAAATTGTAATCTGGGCTATTTGGAAGCCTTGTGTAGTTGTAAATAATATAAATATTTGTTTATGCGTGATTGGCACGTGGAGTCCTTAATTAAATGTGTGATTGAAATAACTGCTCTCCCTATATTTTTTGGTTTGGTGGATAAGACATTCTCCAACACCTCTCAAGGTTTGCTCTTTGTTAAGCAAACTACTAACTCACCCACCTGAAACCGCCGTTTATCTTTAGTTATTAGCAATAATATATCTGAGATAGCCGAGTTGAAGTATTAAAATTCATATCATTATTTATGCTAAGAAAGATGTCGGACAGTAGAAGTTTGTCAAGTCCTTTTTGTTCTAATTTATAAAAGAGTGTGTTACTGAACAGTTTAACTGTTTTTATTTCTGAAGAAACGGGAACTAGTTGTCATAACGCTATTCCTCCAAATTCCAGAAAGCAACTCTGCCAATCAAATGAAACTTTGAATGAACATCAAGAAAATACAGGATATCCAAGAATATCTACCAGTACACAGTAGCTTACCAAGGGAAAGGGATACGAAGAGCCTTAGTTGTTTATATACATATATATACGAGGATTGTCCATAAAATAAGGTTCCCAATGATTTTTACGCAATGAAAAACATGTTTATCGGCGTTGAATAATACACTGTTGGAAAGCTCAGACTTTCCCCTATTTTTCGACACAATCGCCGCAGAGATCAATGCTTTTTTGCATGCGGTGTACCATCATCTTTGTGCCAGAATAGTAGAACTCTTCCGTCGCGAAAGTAAAACCTCTTCTATCAGTTCCTCTCCGGTTCTAAAATGCGGCCCACCCAAGTGTTTCTTCAATTCAGGGAAGAGATGGTCACTTGGAGCTAAGTCTGGGCTGTAGGGTGGATATATTGTTCGTCATGAATGTCTGTCTTGGAATTATCTGCACCATTTGCGCACGTGTTGTACGCTCATACACTTTTCTCCGTAGACTTCACACGGTAGGGAATGAATGTCCACCGGCACAATGTTTTTGCACATAAAAACGAATCACAGAGAGTAATTCACACAGGTGGGAGAGGGAAGAGCTCCATCTCTAACCGCTGCCAAGTCAAAAATGAGCGTCGCAGGCAGCTCGCCGTGGCGAAGACTGGGAGAGAGGTAGCCAAGCTACACGTCAGTGTTACCAAATCCCGCAACACAACGTTCCTCGCGTTTGCAGCTCCTTGGGAACCTTATTTTTAGGACAACCCTCGTATATATGGGGATGAAATGTGGAGATGTGGCTGAAGACGCCACACCCACTTGATGGTGCTGTGCGTGAGGGGACGGTGCTGACGAGAAAGAGTGAGGAGACGCGGCTAAGAGACCATCGAGTACGAACTACTGGAGTACGAGGAAAAGACGCGTCTCGGAAGCCTTCGAGTAAGGACTGAGGGAGTCCGATTGCAGACATGGTTTTGAAGCCATACAGAAAAGAAAGGAGGTGTCTTAAGCAAAAGGGTGCTGGTAAATTTTCTGGGAAAGTTGCTCTCTCACGGGAATTATGTGCTGTTAAGCGCAAGGGCACTGTTACCTTATTGTAGTTAACATTCGTGTCTGTTTTTATAAATATTACTCTTTATGAAGCTGAATATACATATATATATAGCGCTGTAGATACAGCTCAAGAGCACAGGAGGGAGCATATTTTACAAACATTTTGGATGCATAAACAGCGTAGTGTCGACCAGAATGGCCGAAACGAAAAAAGCGTATCCAACAATAACAGAAGAGCGAAGCAGAAGAGAACGAATTTTCGCTTGCATTGAGTTTTATAGAAGGAATTTTCCAGGGACAATTTTTCAGTCAAATGATCTCACATGTTCTAGTTGTAGGGAATCCTGGAGACTTTAACTACGAACAGAAAGTCTGGCAGGGATTATTTCTGACAGACCTACGAACTTGAGAAAACGGATGAAACAAATTTTATGAGCGCGTGATCTAATAAATAAAAGGATAATTTGGAATTGGATTAATAGAAATGAACTCTTTACTTTTGAATTAGAGAATGGGAAAATTACATTATTATTCAGTGAAACTATTAAAGTTAAATAATCATATATATAATGTGTGTATTGCAAAAATTCTCCTATCATGTATGTTGATGAAATCAGTTCAATTCGGAGGATAATGCTAAATGATGCTTCATTCACGGTTATTCTGGAGATAGCAGAGCTTGGACAGTAACAGCGCAAACAGAAATACAGCACTTGCACAAAATAGTGACACAGATACAGGAATAAAAACAGAACTTGTAAAGACACAGCCACATTTGAACCAGCAGCGTTCAGTTCCCCAGCTTACTAGTCCACACTACGTATAAATCTGCGCATTAGCACACTCTGTACTTTAAAAGCAGACTCCGACAGTTCCCGTCAAATCCACACAGCCAATTCCAGTTGATTTTCTCCAGGGTCGCTTACCTCCCTTGTTATCCAAACTGGCCAGATGGGTGACACAAAGAAAACTCAAAAAAACTCCGTAACTTTCCTTCCAAGGAAGAAATTGGCTGGATTCGAGGATTTTATAGACGCTGTCGTCATGTTTGTCGCTAAGTCTCTCACTAAGTTGCCAAAATGAACGCCTTTAATGAAGCTCCGGGGGAAAAATTCGGCTGGGTGTTGTCTGAAAATCTTGGTGGCCAGGCAACAGGGCCATCCATCAGTTAGAGAAAGTTGCATTCAAAAATTCTTAAACACCCGTGCCACCGTGGGAATAGGCGTATCTTATTGAAACAAAACAGTGGGTTGTAAATGCTGAATTTGGGATATTGCTTCTATTTGCAAAATGTTCCAGTAAATGTTTGCAGTCACAGAAGTCTCAGCAAAGGAAAATGGTGCTATTGCTGTTTTATGTGAAAAAACACACCAACATTGATTTTTAGACCGTTTCTTCCCACTGCCTGTACAGCATGGTTATTTTCTGAGCCCAAAACTCTATAGATGTATTTATTCTCTTTGTTGCTCACATGAAACGCTGCTTTATCTGAAAAAATAATGTGAGATAATATCTCCACAGTACATGCAGCATACTGTGGCCTATCATTTGGTTGCAGTTTCTGCACAATCAGCATTTTGCACATGTGCATCCTAAGTATCCGATGAGGTACATGATGAATAGTTAATTGTGGCAAGGATTATTTAGAACATGCCTTCCTGATTGACTAACGAGGTCTCCGAATGAAAGATCACCCCTTCCACACGTGCATCAGAAAGTTTAAATTAGAAAAACGTGCTTTTCCCCTCCCCCACTTATTAATGGTATTAGCATAAGGAGATTTCTTTTATAAATTGTTCGAAAATTCTTTGCTCTGTATAATAAGGAACATTTGTGCCTTCTCTCGCGGTAGCACCCTTTTCCGTTTGTTGGGTGACAAAAAGAGCACGCGTGTCATACGCGAAAATTAAAAAAAATGTCACCAAAACCTGAGCATTCAGCAGCCAAATTTGCTTAATATTGCCAACATATCACTAAACAGATTTTTTAATCGACTGTTCAAATTAGGGACATTTGATTGACACACTGCATTATGGGGAAAAAATCAGGGTCTTAGCTTCTCATGTAAAATTATTTAAAATGGAGTCTTTTTTTTCTTTCTCCTACATAAATTACATTTTTTTTGCTTCAGAAAACAAACTAGTCACTTCAAATATATAGATTCACTTACATTCTTAAGAAGAAAAAAAAAAACCCTACTGAACACCACTAATCCTAGCCACTAAATACCCCCAAAAATCACTACTTGCCTTCGTCTTTTCTTTCTGCCAAGTAGTATTGCATCTTCTTTCTCTTTGCAGTTCTTTAGTGGTCTTGGTAATTGTCCTCTGGCGAACTAATTCCACTTCCATCATTTTCACTTCTACAAAAAAAAAGAGAGAAAAAAAATGCATTAAATGAATATAATTCAGTTCTCGAATGATCCTTAATCAAATCATGATGAAAATGTCTCAAGTCGGAAGTTAATGTAATCCATTCCGTAATTGTGTTAGTGGAAGAAAAATGGCGCCGTAATTCAATGCGAAGTCATTGGGTGGATTTACCAACATCAAAATGTGAGAAGTAAATTGAGATGCAGAAAAAATAGTCAGTAATGGTAATTTCTTTTTTTTCGTCGGTTATTTGATATCAAAAATGAATATTCGCCAAAAATGGAATTTACGAAAAGTCGATCCTTAATTGAAATGAAAAACCACATTCGGAAGGTTTCAGAATTTGGGATATCCCATTTTTTTCTCGAAGAAATTATTTTTGAACAGTTTTTTTGTGTAGTGTTATAAAGTACGAAATCACAAGGAATAATTTTTTGATAGAAAATGCTTTAATTTTAATATAAAATCGCGTGAATTAAGACGCGCACCGATACTTACCATTATTTGTTTTTAAAAATTTAAAAACTTTAAATAAACGAGCACAGAATGCAAAAAGTACCTTATTTTCTATTATGGTGTAAAAAACTAGATAATAAATACGTAAGGAAATATTATCGCGTATTGATTGGCTGATATACGAGGTGTAGGGATTAAATAAAGGGGCTGATCTGAAAAAATGTTATATTGAAAAGTTATTATAAATAGCTTTTATATACGCCAACAACATAATCCCCTTCCTTACCTAGATACCGCTGAATTCGTTTTTTTTTTTTTCCCATTGTCCAAAACAATGCTGCAAGTCATCAAGCAAAACCCTCTTCAGTAAGTCTGTCATTTTTGTCTTATATTTACTGAAAACATATTCCCTTGTAAAGTTTTTTTTTAAAATTCCAACAATTAGTTCACACTCTCTATATATATATCTTGTTCAAACTTTCAATCGTTAATAAAATACTTTTTATTCATCCACTCAAGTTCAAATACAATTTTTTTAAACTTGTAGTGGATGACACTTGATGTACATACAGTGTTTTCAAATATTAATTCATTTAATTAAATTTAATTGGTGAGAATGCAGTTTAACCCAGCCACTTAGTGCGATTTCAAAAATTGCCAAACTTGGCGATTTTTTTTTTTTTTCTGAACGTTAAGTAGCCAGGGTAGTCAAGTTTGGCAAAATACTGCCAAATAATTCTTGTGGCCAAAGGTGTCAGGGCTAAACTGCACTCTAACCATTTAATATACCGGATGAATTAAGAAACAAGCCAATGCTTCTACTATGTCATTTGTCTTGCAATGGCAAAGTTGGTAGAGCGTCGGCATAGAATCTTCATGCCTTCGGGTCGAATCTCGGCGTAGCATAAATTTTTATTTGATTTTCAAATAATTAATTTTAGTTTGATGTGAGAGAGAAAATTTTCTCTTCTATAAGGTATTTAGCAGGGTATAAATTTAAGAATAAATACTGTCAATGACGAAGCATGTAGAACACTGGAAAAAAAATTTCTTTTGCCACTTAATATTGTGTTTCTGTCATATGGATATACATGTTTATATTAATTGTAATTATTTAATAAAAAGTAACTAAAATAAAATTTTTTTGTTGACCTAAGCAGGAATTCACTTAAATTTTTTTTTATATATTACTTGTTTACCTTTGGGAACAAAGAAAAGTCGCACGGAGCGAGATCTGATGATTACAGTCCATAGTCAAACACAGTAATGCACTTGTCCGCCAAAAACTGTTTCACAGAGAATGTGTACTGCGCACCGTTCACTTGTGAAGGGTTTTAGTACAAATTTTAACGCCTATTTTAGTCATTTTCAACTCTTCAAACAAATTTTTTCTAAATGTCTCTTTATCAATGTTCATCATGTTTGTTATTATCCGAATATTAAAAAATTCCACAATTTTTTTCCACAATTTCATATAATTTTTTGTACGTTTTCATCAATTCACAGATCGAACAAAACGTTCGTGATCTGTAACCTCCTCCCAACCTACAAACAATCGTTTGTACTATTCAAAAACTCGCGGGCGTGGCTTACAATTATCGCCAAACAACTCCTTCAACAATTAAAACATTCTGTTAAAAGTTTTTTTTTAGGAATTTCAGATTTATACGCTGCTTGAAGACTATCTGACACAAAAACGTCCTATTCAAGCAGTGACTAAAAGAAAACTAAACTAAATACAAAGACGGTATAAGATGTCATCTGCATCGGAAGTATTAAGAAAACTAGATTCCATCCCCATCCCTGCGAATAAGTATATAAACAACAAAATGTGCATTCCCATAGTTAATTAGCACAACTTTGAATCATAAAATGTTCACGAAAGCGTTTATTTAAGTCAACGCTTTCTGACTGTCTATTTCTACTTGACATAAAAAAAGTCCGCATACCACAACGAATTTCGTAATTTAGAAACACGATCGGATGACGAGGTCGACATCTGAGTTGGCACCTCTATCTCCACATACACGCCACAGCAAGGCGAGGACTCAATTTCGACATATTTGAGTTACATCAACCTTCCTATGAGTGAGGGAGTGAAAGTTTATTGGTGCAAGAGCCAAATGTGGCTATGCTGCGCCAAACAAGATTTAACTATGGTCGGGACGTGAAGAAATTGAAAAAAAAAGACAAATATTGGTTGACAAGGAGGGTCAAAAATAAAGAAGAATCGCTAGGGTAACACGAGGGTGCGTCATCCGTGTTTATCAAAGACAGTAAACTCCATTGGAAAGAAAAAGAACTCTAGGGTGCTTCGGGGTTTGATACCCGTACTTACCTAAAGAAGGCAAGTCCCTGAGGTCTCCTGATATGATCCCCAGACGCAGGGTTCCCGGCTATACCCCCAGACGCAGGGTACCCATTTTAGTCGCCTCTTACGACATGCATGAGCTACAGTGAGACTATTCTGTCATTCCCGGTCACCACCAACCTTTCTACGAGACAAGTCTTTAATAGAAATAAAACTCAAACACGCCGCTGGACAAAAGCATCCCCGCACAAGATTGCGACTACTTTCGGCGATTGCAGCCACTCATGAATGTGTTAAAAAGCAATGCAAACTCTTGTAATTTCTTAAGTACCAAGGGACGAGAACGAAACTTGAGCTGGCTACCTCCTCTCTTAACTTTCACACCACGCCATGGGAAGACTTTGAGCCTCGACAGATTTAACGTGCATCAACCCCGGCTACACGGCGAGTCTTTAACCTACGACTCGACGAAAACTGCCTGCGGCGAGTCCATAATCATAACCGATAGACTACCGCGGCAACATGAATGGTTCTAGGATTTCAAGATATTATTATTATTAAATCATAATTTGTCTCAAATAACTAAAGTTCACATTGATTTTGAAGCGTTTTTAAATGCGAAAAAAAAAATCCCAGTTAGGTTCTTTTCTTTAAAATTGAAGCAAAGACATCTTAAATATGAACAAGCATTACCATTCAAGCCAATCCGCGTTCAATCTAAAAATAAGTTTTTTTCATAAAATTCTATTTCATTAAGTTCAAACAAATTCAAATTTCGTTTACAAGCAGAAATTTAAAAAAAATTTGTCACGTTTGAACCAGAGGCTAAAATTCTTACCAACAAGTGGAATGTTTTCCAGTCAAATCACTGTAAAGCGGAAAACTTTAAGACACCAAGAATATAAACATACTCTAGTAATCCTATCTGAAGTTAGTACATTATTACCACTTAATTCTTGTCTTGTATGCGATAAATGATACACATACTAGTCTTTTTCTATACCTCTTTAAACATATTAGTTTAAAAGAATAAAAAACAATATTTCTCTTCTATTGTTATTTTTATGTGCTTATTGCTCTACAGTCTACTAATATTTCTAAAATGCGAGGACAGCTATTAAATAACGAAACTTACGCTGAAAAACAGTTTATTTGGCTGTCATATATATTTACTTAGAATCACCTTGACACCCCTCCTCTATCCCTACAATGCTCCATGCGAATCTTCCATTGTTCGGAACTGTGCAGGAAGTCTTCAGTCAGTTCCTTCAGAGAGCGTGCCGCTTTCTCTTTCACAACTTCAATGGACTCAAACTTTATTCCTTTTAATGCAGATGTCACCGTAGGAAACAGACAGAAGTCGCATGATGCAATATCCGGAGAATAAGGCGGATGGTCTAACACTGGGATGCTGTACTTGGCTTGAAATCTCTGTACAGACATTGAGGAATAAGCCTGCACATCGTCTTTGTTAAACAATTTTCCGCATGCATTCTTTGTAAATTCCTATAGCCTCAGCAATTGCATGAATACTTAACCGATGGTCAGATGGAATCAGATTACCGATTTGTACGATATTGTCATCCGTTTTTGGCGAGGAAGGGCGATCCGGGCGTGAATCATTTTCAACATTTTCTCGGCCATCTAGAAAATGCTTAAACCACTCAAAAACACATGCAGCGATAAACATTCATTGCTATACACTTCTTTCAATAAATTATAAGTTTCAGTTGTGATTTTCCATGTGAAATTTCAAAATAATTCGTTTCTCCCTTATCATTTTCCCGATGAAATAAAAAAAAAACACTCTCATGCGAACTAAGGTTACGGTATTCGGATTTCCTTATAGAAACAAGATAATTCTATAAGCAAAGAGAAGAAAGCATTCAAAAGAGAAGGTTTCACGCTAAACAGGTGTCGGTCGATGGCGTTTGGCGCATGAATACTTCTGTAGCTGCGCAGTCTCGTTATGAGATAAGTACTCAAAATTTGGTGACAGTTTTCTCTCACCAAGTCAAACATGTTTAAAACAGATGAATGAAACCCGAACGAAAATTGGAACACGTTATCAGACAGAAAATTGTCCCAATTTTCATGAAAGTTTGCGACTTTACAACACACACATCCATTTATGATATTTTTAAAATCCAAGAACATACCAAAAACGCACCGTTTTTTACTTGAACAAGTAAAATTCCAAGACCTATTTAGCATCACAGGATAAAAGAAGAAACATGAAACACATTTTACACAAGGATAAAGTGAATTATTCAGATCGAAATGAGTAATATTATAAAATATGTTGCTGTCTAAAAGATAGTGAAGTCATAAGACCCGATAGCGTAACTCTTTATCGGAAAAAGTGTTCCAATTTCCGGTCCTATTATTTACATTGCGCGAAGACGGCGTAAACAAGTTGGAGCAATGGATTACGAAACACTGGACAATCAATTAAAATATGATGTACAATATTTAGGACATGACAGGTCGAGAAGTCTCTCGCCAAATATTAGATTAGGCGATTGGCCCCAGGTGGTCCAAAAATAATTGACTTTGGAAAAACATTCGTGAGAATAAGGTATTTCATATTCTCCCATATTTCACAGGGGAAAAAAAGAAAACAGCAATGAACGTTCGAATTCATTCCAAATGGAATACAATCTTTAATTATTCTAAGCATATAAAAAAGAAACAAATATTTTAAAAGTAAATTACCAATGAAAATAACGTTAATAAAGTAATCCAATAAACATTATAGTTTAGGTCCCTTAGAACCATCAACATTTAGAACGATTTTGTCCCGTTTACAGAAGATGTGATAAAGTTATTAAAACTTTCTCTGTTAACACCAGTACGTTTTTATTACAATAAAAATTCTGTACGCGAAGCACTCTTTTTAAGGAACCGAGGCACTGAAATGTTACAATTTACCTTTATTTTCCTGATAAGAAGATTGAAATCGCTTTGATGAATCTTTAAGCTTATATTATGCGAGAATTTGGTAAAATTTAAGTTCGAAAATTGAGTTTTAAAATTGCAAAACACAAATGCTACGTCACGGAGAGAAAAAAAATGCTGCATTTGCATCTTTCTCAATTAAATTTTTTTATTTTTTATTTTTAAATAATTCTGGAACTTTTTCCTCGATTTCTATTAAACCCAAAGTGCTGATATTTTGCACAAGATGAAAAACAAAGCCCTTTCTTGAGCAGGAATCGTAAGTTTTTTTTCCTTT
>BMAW01040763.1:610214-686760 GCA_019974015.1 Nephila pilipes
ATTTATTTATATTTTGATTTTCAGTAAATTTTTTTTAAAATAGATATAAAATATTTTAAATTTATTTTTAATTCTTTTAAATGCAGGAATTTGATACACACCTGGTGTTAAAACTTAAAATAATCAAATTAGAAATAAGAAGAAAATAATATGATACTTCATAAATTGCACGTAATTATAATCAGTAATACAAAATAAAATAAAAAGCAAAATTGCTGATCCTGTCTCTTGATGTTATAATGTAAAATTCAGACTTTCTCAAATCGATAATGAAGTAAGTTTAAAAGCTCTTATAAGTATTCACAGCATTTGTATAACAATAGACATATCATCATAAATAAACTATGCTCTTTTGGAAACTTCATTATTACTTAATTTATAATTGTTTTTCTCTTTTAGAACATGCCAGAGAAATCTTAAAAATTTAAACACTCTTAAGAATTTTCTTATATATCTTCCATGAAGGAATGATACATTTGATGTATAATTGTCATTTTTTATTGTTCCATAATCCATTATACTGTGATACATTAATATTTATAATATTGAATGAATCCTAAGATTAAGTCTAAATTTTATTAACAAGCATTTTTCAAAAATGAAAACTTTATTTTTCTTTGATTTAATTCTTCCTATATATGCTGAAAATTATGATAAAATATTCACTATGGCAAATAAATGAGATGAATAAAAAGCAAAACCATTAAAAAAAAGGTGTTTCGCATTATGCTCTAAAATGTGAGTATCCTAAGGCTATAAATGTTGGCCTTTGTTAAATAGTGCCACATTGTAGTTTCCACATGTTTTGACGGTTAGGTCAAACAAAAGGTGACGATTAGGTGTTCCAACATGTAGCAGAGCTGATACGCATTAAATCAAAATCTTTACTTTGCCGCGGTGTGGAAATTAGAAGTGGACGCTCTAGCTCTGCTATCGTTCTCGTTACTTGTTTAAATTACGAGGACCGTCTTATTACTTTGTCCCTTATGTTACTTGTAAATGAAATATTAATAATTTATCAGTTTACCTACGTGTTCCTAAAAATAAATTCTTTAAATGCACATAAGAAATTTAAAATTATTTTTTTCCCAATAGTAATAAATGTTTCAATTAGTAAAAAAGAGGAAATGCTTTGAATTTTTAGAATACATCTAGTAAAACGCAAACAATAAGCTGATATCGAAGACAAAATATTATGACTGCAAACATTTTTAAGTTGCCGAGGAGCTTCATGTATCTCGGTAATCTTGTTAATATAAAAGGAATATATGATTCTTATTTGTACTTAATTGTTTTGCAAGTAATGACAACATACTGGAGCTTCTTACCTTTTTTTCACTTTTCGTACAAAAAGTTATATTCTTAACCTTTAGATAATCCTTACTTTTTATTTAAAATTTCAAAAGAATTGCATAATATTGTTTTAATTCTAAGATTACTGCTCTGATTTTTGTGCGATAATAAACTGATTTTTGTGTGTGATTTTGTGCATATGATAGAGCCAAAGCCAATACATTCCTACGAAGACAACTCTTTCGATCAACATTCAAAATAATTACAAAAACCTTTCCTTCTCAACGCACAGACTCCTCAATAGGTTTAGAAGAAACTGACAACAATTTTTCTTTACTTTCTTCAAAACGAAGGAAAACTTTAGCTTCAAATATCGTTTTTTCCCTCCCCCTCCACTTCGTCAGGACAGTCCCCTAAGTGACTGGGTCCTTTTTACATTATCTCTCAAAATCTAACACAATATCAGTTCACTGAACGGTTATTTTCAGTTTCCCGATAACGTTCGCAAAGTAGAAGGCCTTCTTTTAAGTTCGTCGGCATAGTTTCTATTTATCCTATGTCCGACAATGTAACAGAAAAGGAAATCACTTTCTAAAGCTTTATTACGGCAATAAGAGGAAGAACCACGGAAGAATAATTTTCCGGCTACATGAAAGCAACCTTGAAGATTTACAAGAAGGCAGATGTGCATTTCTAAGTTTTATTACACCAAAAAGGCATATGATAATCAATAATGACCAAAACCTGAAAGAATCAACAATAATCAAGAGGGAGAAGCATTCTTTGTCGATATGAAAGCTTTTACAACTTGTTTTTCATGCTCATTTACAAGAGCTATTTGATTCTCTATTCAGAGTTTCAAACGTTCGGGTGCCTTAGAACGCACCCGAACATTCCTTTCTTTGTACTATCGTACATAAAATGTGTGACTCATGAATAAATAGGCGAGAAAAAAAAAAGAAAACGAACAAATTTTTTTTATTTCAATGTAACTATCTGTTAGATTCTGATTACATTTATTTTTCAAATATATTTGAGAGTATTTTGCAAATTTTATCGTAATTATTATTATTAAAGAAACTTATATTTTTTTTTAAAAAAAAAAACTTCTTTTAAGTTTCGAAAAATCAGGAAATCCAACACTGTAGAACTTTTAAAGTATAATATATAACAAAAGCAAAAATTTTATTCTTGCTTCTAAGGTTTTTGTATAAATCGGGGAATTTTTCTTATGCTAAAGAATTTGTAATATTCGTCTCCTACAAATTTGAAAGGAAAAATATCGGAATTAATAGTTTTTGTTTCGAAGACTCAACTTTTATACATCAATTGTCATAATAAAAAAAGTCGGAATTAGTTTCTTGCTTTTATAAATTCGAAAGACTACAATGTACAGTTTTAAGAATCTATAACAAATATTTTTGTAATTTTTTTTTGTTGCAAATATTTTTTTCTTTTTTTGTTGTTTATACACGATTAAAAAAAAAGTGTTTTTTTTTTTTTGATGTTTCGATATAAAATTCTTAAAAACTGTTTTTCAATAAGCATAACTTAAGATAACAATAAAAATATGCTTCTGTACAGCAATACATTGTGTAATTATGCACAAATTTTCATCAAAAACAGAATGCAAAAATTGCTTCAAATTCTCCACAAATATATTTTAAGTAGTTTTACAGGTATAAAAGTTAATAAAAATGTAGAACTGAGGTATTTTTAAATCTGCAAAATGCATAGCTCTACGTGTATTAGTAAAAAAACATTCATTATGCAAATATGTAATTATATTCTTTAGAATGAAAAAAATAAAATAAAAATCATAAAAAAAAATCACCACTTAAAGTTATAACACTTTTTTGAATAAACTTTGGAAATAAAATTTTTGTGTAACATATATTTCTTAGTAATATTTATATATATTATTATTTGAATAATAAAGTAAAGTGGAACCTTTTAATAATAAAGTGGAACTAGAAATTAAAAATTTATTTCCAAATATTTAAATATTGTTTAAGTTCAACATATTAATCCAATAATTTCATTACAGCGGCTCCTTTTATCACATTATTTCCTGTAAAAGGTAAAATTGTCGCTTTATGGGTTATTTGTGGGTCGTTCCAGATTTTTTTTATTTTGTTCTTCGGAGACAACCTCATCTTCAATCTCTCGACTCAAATTTAAAGATTGATCTAAATCATCTTCCTCATTTTCTAACTCACAATCAGAATCAGAATCATCAAAAATTTCGTCTCTAAATCAGCTAAAATATTCTGAATCTCTTCCGTGGTAAGTTCTGTTTTACGTTTAGGCATTTTTTTTTAAAAAAATCAAATTAATTTAAAATGAAATGATTAAGTAATCGAGATGACAAAATCACTTACAAAAATAACTATGCACTCACCGCTAGTGAGATTTTGAGTATGAAGGAAAAAAGAGGGATTTTTAGGTAAGGGTGAAAGAGGAAACTCCACCCCCCCCCCCTTCCTTCTGAATACAAAAGAAACCGGTCAAGCAGATGATGTTCCGGGGCTATAATAGGCTTCATGCTGATTCGAAAGCTGTTTACAGGGGAAAGCACGGCTTGGCCGCTACATCGGTCTGCGCCGGCTTTTAAGGGTATATTCCTTTTGGCCTGTAGATCGGCCAGCCGTACTCAAAAGGTTAAACAACATGTGCCATTCCATAAACCTCATCATTTACAATAAAATTATTTTTTACGATTTCAACAAATAAAATAAGTCGAATTCTTCTACTTACGAGTCAAAGAAGACTGGTCTCTGAATACATTTTCAATCTATAAAGAACGCATGTAATTTTATGTGACACTAAATTAAACAAAAGATCATCTGTTCTACGAAACGTTACGTGGAATAATCGACAGATGGCGCTACGAGATTCTCCATTACAGCCGACGTACTGAATGATGCTTTTTTTTTTTTCCCCGATGTACACAAGTGTCAAATAGGAGGAAGTAATAACCGTAGAGCATAAAGGGAAGAACCAGGAAGAAAACTTGGGCAGAGGAGGTCAGCTAGGTCATAATATTGTTCTGCAATACATTTCATCTATTTACTGCGCTGGTTCTTTTTTTTCTTTCTCCCTGCAATGAATCGCTTCTGCTTTGTGTTCGCAATAATGCTGCCGATATTTTAACCAATAGTTCATGCCGAACATAAAGCGCGGGTAGTTAAAAATGTTATGGTTCTTTCTTTTTTTTTTTTCTCGAATTATTCTTTTTGATCAAAATTCTTTTCAAGGAAAAACTGTAATTAAAAAAAGAAAGCTGTAAAGTATTCGCTAATTGTAAAGATATTTTTTGAATTGTTTAGAAGAAATGAATGAAAAATGACAAGTACAGTAACGAGCACGTTGAAAGTCCAAGATTTTGAAGAATAAAATAGTATTTAATTCTTTCTATTTGATGAAAATTTTCATGCTTTTTTTTTACATCAGTTTCGATATTGAACTCCGATATTGATAAAGGGATTAATTCATACATATTATTAGAAATTCAATGTCATTTAGCATAATATTTCTGTTTAAGAATTCAACACATTATATTATCGCTGTTACATAATTACTATTAAGTCTAAATAAATGAAGAGTTATTTATGTAGACTATATCAGTTGAAAAGTTTACTATGTTTTTCGCCTCGATTCGGAATTAATTTGAGAAGCAATTTTATTCGAATTCATTTTTTTTTAAAGAAATCTCCGAAACAACTTTTTTTCCTTCTGATTTTGTAAAATTTAAAAAGATATAACTAACACCATTTTCATTTGTAATGTTTTATTTCTTTCTTCTTATAATTGATTATTATAAAGGAAGAAAAAACTGCCCACGAAAAATTGAGCGGATATAGTGAAGATTTGATAAATCTTATTTCTTAAGTTGTTTTACTGGTTAATTTGAATTGAGAGATGTTGAACTAAAATATATATGATAACCTATTAGTAAAGTGAACATTTTATGTTAAACAACATTTATGTGACAAATATGATACCAGAGTTGACACCTTGCCCTTCACACAATTGTCAGAAATTTAATCTCTTTCAGAATTCACGTGCCTCAGCCTTTCTTTCTGAGACGGTCTTCAAAAGAACATGGACTGGTATGTGTTTTCCCTTCAACTAACCTTTCCGCTACTTTTTTACGTTATTTCATTTCAGACCCTTGCCTTGAGAATAAACAGTGATATGCAGTGAATGAGTGATGGTCAATTCTAATAGCGCAAGAGTCAAATGTGGCTAAATTGTGCAAAACAATGTAAAGCTGCGATCCAGACGTTTGAAAACAGATGAGTGAGAGATAGTATCGCAATTGCGCGAGGGCCAGACATGGCCATGCTGCGCCAAACAAGGTAAAGCTGTGATCTAGATGTGTGAAAGAATTGAAATAAGATAAAAATTGGTTGACAAGATGGAAGGTCGAAAATAGAGAAGGATCGCTAGGGTATCCCAGGGGTGCGTCACCCGTGTTTACCAAAGACAGTAAACCCCATAGAAAAGAAAAAGATCTCTAAAGTGTCTCGGGATCATGATGTCCGTACCTTCCTAAAGAAGGCAAGTCCCTGAGGTCCCCTAATGTAATCCCCAGGGCATGGTGCCCCCAGACACAGGGTATCCATTTTAGTCCCCTCTTACGGCATGCATGAGCTACAGTGGGTCTTTCACACCCCCGGTCACCTCGAGGGTGTTAAATGATTAATAGTGACAGGAGTAGGAAGTAATACCGGGAGAGGGGAGGGGTACATTTCTAGCCGCTTTTCGGTTAATAATATCCCGAACTCGGTAAAATAAATAAATAAAATAAACGGATTCTTAGCTTCTAATTGTTTTAGTAAACGAAAAAATTACCAACTTTTTAAAATTTTATATTAAGAGTTTTCGCGTACATGTTTGGCTCCAGCTTTCATAAGTAATGCATCATAAAAACTCTTTATCGTAGAGGTTTTTGCGTATATGTTAGATGCCTGCTTTCACCAGTAATGAAATCAATTTTCAAAATATGTCACAATAAGTTTTTCCACATTCTTGCATTGGATTTAGATGAAATATATAAAAAGAATCAATTCATTACAAGACAGAAATAAGTACATTTAGCTTAAAATACATTCAATTTAACAATTTATCGTTTATTCTAATTTTAATTACATGTAACTTATAATATATGCAGTTTAATAATTTATCGTTTGCTTTAATTTTAATATCTGATAAGAACATGACTGGCCACTACAATATTTTACCGTTTGCATTAATTCTACTATTTATTGTCTGTTACTTTACAATAGGCGTTTCAAGGACACAGATCCCCCTCCCACTGCCTCCTGTTACTATGGCAACAACAGTCAAGAATGGACATAACTTCTCCCTACACTTCTTTTTATTTTCGTATACAGCCTTCTAATGAAAACGAAATTTTGAATTTCACGATCATCATTGTATTTTAAATTAAATAAATTTGAATACGCATAGGTATTATGTTAATATTTTATAAGGATATGTTTTAATAATTTATATACTTTCATCTCAAAAAAATTATCATTTTGAAAAAAGGAACAAATTATTTACAGATATCTAATATAAACCTTACATTCAACAGAAAACACGTGCAAACGCAAAGGAATTCAGCCCAGAACTGAAGTGTTGAAAATAAATGCAGGGGCGATGGTAAATTAGTCGCTACCATGGTAACCGATGAAGTAGAAACGAGAATTAGAGACAATTATTGAATAATTATTTTCATAAAAAAAAATTGAGTCTTTGGTGACAAAATCTGTTCATCGCAATGCGCAGCAAAGAACACCATTTCTATATATTTACCGTTTTTTAACACCTGTAATGACATGGCCTAACTCATCGCAGTCCATTGATGTCATCTACACACATCATATAATCTCGAGATAAGCGCGTCAGTCAAGTGAGCTGTAAATGATACATCAGAATTTTAAAACTCCTCCTTTCGAGGTTAAAATAATTTGTTATCGTTTTGATGCGACTCGAACAACGCTCGAAAGAAGATTTTAAGGTAATGATCAATATTTATCTCCCCGTTTCATCTTGTTCGGAAGCCAGGTAATCCTACTTAAAGACGACCAACGTTGTCGGTAATTGTCGTCAATAAGAAAAATAACAGAGTTTCGAGAAACGAAAACGTGTAAGTATAGAAAATTGAGTTCGATTCTATAAATTTCAGAAAGTAATGGTCCATGCCTATGTAAAAACAATGGAGTATTTCGAACCGTGAAACGTGATGATCTAGTTTTCACTGTACGGCTGGAGGTTTCTAATGTGTCTGAGCTTAAAATTGCACGTTTTGTTGGAATCACTTTGAAGATACGACTGCTCCTCCCACTAAATTGAGTGATAATGCTAAAAAAACGATCGACGAAATTCAATAATTTTTTTTTATCAACGTTTAATTTATTATTAATATTCATTAAATAAAGAATTATTAACATAATTTTAAAAACAGAAAACATTGTAAGCGCCTGGCCGATCTATCATTTACCCATAAAAAAGTGATGTAGTTTTTTGACATTACAGACTTGTTGACTGAACCCATTTAATTCGAATCTGCGAATAACTCGGAACGGTCTAACGAAGACTTATTTTCAAATTTGAGGTAAGCATTCTCTACAAAAATCCTTTATATTTTTTGTTTCATCCACTTAGTTTGAAAATTTATTTATTTTTTCACTATGACTGTATGGGGACGGGGAAAGTGGCTTCACAAATATTCAGAGCAAGTCCAACAACATTGCATTTAACCTCTTATATAAGGTAACGAGACAGTCCCGATATTTAACAATTTATCCCGCGTCCCACGGGGTCTTAAGAAAGTCCCGATTTTTAGAAAGAATGCACGACAAACTAGGGAACGGTGGGAGAAAGGGAAGGGAATATACGGTTTTCGACTTCCATGTAGCTATTTCACCAGGATATGAGCTTTATATTATTTTTGTAAATTTTATTTTGTTGAACTTTAATAATAAAAATGGGCCACGGTAGCCTAGTGGTCAAGGTCGTGGACTAGCGGCCGGTGGTTTTCGTTCAGTCGCGGGTTCGATCCTTGGCCGCCAAAGACCCACCGTGTAGCCGGGGCTGATGCACGTTAAATCTGTTCGGGGCCCAAAGTCCTCCCGTTGGCGTAGTGTGGATGTTAGGAGAGGGGGGTGCCAGCTCAGGTGTCGTCCTCGTCACTTGACCGTGGTTCAAAATTACGAGGTCCGTCGCCAATAGCCCTCGTGTTGCTTCTAGTGCGACGTTAATAAAAACCAAACTAAACTAAATTAATAATAAAAATAACTGTTGAAAACTGATTATCAGGAACTGCTTATCAAAGTTCGCCTTGATCAGTTGCTAGTATACGACCACCATTGTTTGGACTTAATGAGCAGTGGCATTTTTCGGCATTGGCAGTGACGAAAACATTCTGTAGCTGTAAAATGATGAGAGAACACTTTGTACACTTCCACAGATTCTATTCTTATGACGACATGTTTCGATAGCGATTTAGCATCCTTTGGAACTTTGTTGTAAAGGAATTACGTCTATACAAAAATTGGAAATGGAAGGGAATTTTAAGAGGAGAAGCGTCAAGGTGTAAGGAATTTGTTGGTCGTCCACGAAGTAACACCTTCGCATATTGAGTTAAGTAACTGTCTCTCATATGACACATATCTTACTGCGTGCTAGTACTAGTTAAACAAGTGATGATAACAAATCAGCTTTTCAGATGATTTAGGTAAGTAATTTACTTAGGTACCAAATTTTTAATCAAGACAATCCCCCCCCCCTCCCGGTCTATGGTGTTCCGCTTTACGAATATTAAAATCTGGTCACGTTACTCTCGTAACCAATGACAATATGGCATACCATACGACATTGTCTAAAAGGAAAAAGCAATGAAACAGCTTTCAGACAACTTCTGTCGTCTATCTTCTGTAAATACGATTCAGATTCTATTTGTTGAATATAAAGATGAGTTTCTTTCAGTATGTTTATTATTAGCCACCCAAGGGGCTATTGTTTTAGAAGGGAATGAATGAATGTAAAGACTATTGGCGCAAGAGCCAGGTATGGTTATGCTGCGTCAAACAAGATTTAACTGTGGTCTAGACGTGAAATTGAAAAAAGGTAAAAATGGTTGACAAGAAGGAGGGTCGAAAACAGAGAAAGATCGCTAGGGTATTCCGGGAGTGCGTCACCCGTGTTTACCAAAGACAGTAAACCCCGTGGGAAAGAAAATATCACTAAGGGGCCTCGGGGTCATGATGCCCGTACTTACCTGAAGAAGGCAAGCCCCTGAGGTCCCCTGATATAATCCCCAGGTGCAGGGTGCCCGGCTATACCCCCAGACGCTGGGTACCCATTTTAGTCGCCTTTTACGACATGCATGAGCTACAGTGGGACTATTCTGTCATTCCCGGTCACCACACGGGTCTGTTTTAGAAGGTAAGTTTTGGCGTACCAGATCACTTTTCAATTTTTTATCCTTTACTTCAATTTTAATTGCATTTAGTTGATATAATATTCACTTTAATAATTTATCGTTTCTTTAATTTTAATATTGAAAATGCTTACTATTGTCCATTTTTCGATATTTCATTGTTTATTTTAATTCTTATATTTGAGTAATTTAATAATAATTATATAAAAATGCGCACCTTGGGTGGCTAAATCTGTTCCATGCAAAACTTTGCATTAAACTTTTTTGTTATTCATTTTTACTTTTAAGTTAATTTTACGTTAGGGGAAAAAAACACTATTAACAAAAATGAAAAATAGCAATAGATGATATGTGACACAAAAAATATACAATCAAAACAAAACTAAATTGTATTTATTAAAACTAAATTGTATTAAACAAAACTAAATTGTATATTGCTTATTAAATTTTTAAAGCAAAATTTCTTTGTAAATACTAAATTCACATACAATCAGTATATCTTAAGTAATATTATTTAATTTTTTTAATTCTTCGGTGAAGCAGGAATTTTCGATAACCTCGGACCAGCTATGGTCTCAATTAATCCGACATAACGGGGTTTTTTGATTTTAGAGTTCCATATGAAAAAACGTGATAATTAAAGGTTCTTTAATAAACATCAAAACATTTTAAATAATGCGTTTAAAATATGGCATCGATGGCTGTTTGACCTCGTTTAGTGAAATATTTATGATTCGTTCTCTTCTAAACCATGGATTTACCTGCAAACTTCTCTAACTTTTTTGGAACCATCAGATTTTTTTTATATCCATATTAAAATCGTCTGCAAATATTGTTCGATATTCAGCCACTGTAGCCTAATGGTGATACTATTTAAGTGAAAAAAATATCCACCAAAATTCGTAAAAATTTAATCAGGACAAGATGTTCTTTATGTAAATAGAAATGAAGAATTTTTTCATTTAATAGCAATTCTTTAAAATACACTGAAATTTTATTGTAAATGAAATAAAAATGATCTTATTATATAGTAAGGACATGTAATAAAATAATTGAAAAACGTTTTAAAATTTAATACAATGTTAGTTTTATTACGCTAACAATCCATCATGCACTCCTTTATAAATCATTTATGTACACAAGAAATATTTTTACATGTCTATTAATTTTCAATTTTGATTCCCTCTCAGTATATCAATGCAGTATGATAATCCCATAGTCATACATGTTTTTCAAATGGGTTATTAAGGCTCCCGTCTAGCGGCCATTTTGATTTCATGGACGTATTGTTAATCTTATGAAATTTCGACTACCGTCCTCAAATCTTTACTATTAGCCACCCAAGGGGCTGCTTTTTTTTTTCTGCGCGGTGTTTTTAATGGGTTTTCTTCTACTCATATTTGTATGTCTGGGTGAAAATTTTAAAAGCTTTTTCTCACATTTTAAAGCGCTTAACTGCGCTGAAATTTTCTATACACGATTGTTTTGGATGAAAATTTGATAGTTTAATTATAATTCATAAAATTTACTTGATTAAAACTAATTATTTAAAGAATTACATTTTCGCCAAGTTTCTCGCCAAAGCGAAGGGGTCATTGCATAAAATCACTTTTGACGACTAGTGACATCCCTGTAAATCCATCTTTTCCATTTGAAGTGTTGCAGGAAAGCATCAACTCAAGCTCATGACATTGCTCCCCATCTTCAAGACAGGCGAATGTTACCGGAAATGAATGTTACTGACAGGCGAATGTTACTTAAAATTTAAGGTTAAAAAATTATGTTACGCAAAGTGTGAAATTCGAAAAAAACTCCATCTTTAAAAAACTCGTTTTTTACCGGTGCTATTATTTTATCAGTACAAGAATATTCAATTAAAATTACGTTCAAAGTTTGAAGTCGCTAGAAAAATGTAATACTTTGTCTCGTCTAATATTTATATCGTCTTCACAGATTCAGAATGTTTATAAATGCATCAAATGAGAGGGATTCGTGAAGTTTTAATTATCACTGAGAAACAACCGAGATATCTGTATAACATTTATTCAACATATTAATTGATCCTTATGTATATATGGCTATTAATGTTGATTTACTTTGTTTCAAGAACCGCAGACTGAATAAATAACAGAGAGCTAAATCTGTCCAGTTCTGAAATGGTCTTCGAAAAGTTAAGAAAAGCAGTGAGAAATATCTCTGGATGGTGATTATGCATTTGTTCCTAAGGTAGTTAATGGATTAATATAAGCATGCAATTTTTTAAGAAACAAAATCTTTATTTGCATTTTCTAGAAAACTGTGATTTTAATTTTTTTTATTACAAAAATCTCCTTTATTAAAAAGTATTTACATATATTCAAATGAAATTTTACCATTATGTTCGCTATGTCTCTAGGTATGTTGTGAACCTCACACATAGCTTTTAAGTATATAACTATTTATTTTGGAGCTATTTTTATTTATAAAAAGGCATACATTTCTTTTGTAAAATTCTGTTGCGATTATAAACTTTGGTATAACTCAGTAAGTTTAATAGATAAATGTATTTTTCGGCTTCGCAGCACAGATATAAGTATATTTAACATACTGTTGAAACAAAAAGGGAAATACATTCATTAGAATTTGCTTTACGAATTTTAGCGTAAATATCGATCTTTACTAAATCATAAACAAATATGGACAAAATTTGAAAAATAAAAACAAAAGTTCATGAAGATGACTTTTGAATTTACAATTTTAGAGACCATTATATAACTGAAAACATTAGTGTTTCACTATTATTATTATTATTATTATTTTTGTAAAAAAGTGCCCCGAAGTTAGACACACACCCCAATAGCTATAATTTATTACATTATATACATAAAAATAATGTGAAACAAATTTAATTCCGATATCTTAGATAACGTTTAGTAATAATTAAAACTTTACGATATCTCTTTGTATACATTCTATAATCGGTCTTTTTCCCTAAAAATTTAGAGTAACTTATTCTTCGAAATTCCGTTATAATGACACTCGATTATCTGACACAGCCCTGTTTCCGATCGTGCACGATTAAAGGGTACTTACTGTATTCCTTTTAACATGTTGCTAACAAGTGGTTTTGAGAAAATAGCTCCAAGAAAAATCCATGGGCATAAAATAAAAGATACATTGAGTTAGGTTCAAGTTTAGTTTTAGTTTAGTTTAATTTTTATTAATGACGCACTAGAAGCACCAAGAGGGCTTCTGACGATGGACCTCGTAATTTTGAACCTCGGTCGAGTGACGAGGACGACACCCGAGATGGCAACCCCTCTCCCAACTTTAGAGTTAGGTTCAAAAAAGATATTATAATAGTAATGTATTATTATGTCTAAGTATATTAAGTTTGCTCTAGGTATATTTACATCGCCAAGATATATTTAATGTTTAATCGCCTGCTTTTATTTTAATATTCTAGAAGAATATTACTATCCACTTTAATAATTTATCGTTTGCTTTTATTTTAATACTTATTTTAATGATTGATTTTAACGGCAGAATCGTCTGTTTTTAATCTTTTGAACGTGTTGCTTGTAAAATTAAAATTCATTAGGAATTTGTAGAAGGCATTTTCTTTTCTTGAGGGATATTGCTTCTGTGGAGCCTGCGACTCGGAAGTACGCTTACTTTACACTAATTGACATTCATTTTGAATAATTCTAATTATTAGAGAGCTGAACAGGAAAAACAGCAAGCACATGTTTAAAATGAAATTAGCAAAGCCAACTTAAATCCTTCATTCCTAAAATGCGACATATTTTGAATCGCCTTCGTATACAGCTTACTATGTCCAATTATTGCGAATTTGATAATAATGAATACACCGCAAGTGCTTAAAAGAAATTATATACATATTTACTAAAAAATTCGAAAAATTAATAATGAATATCAAAGATTAAATATTAAAATCAGCTTCGTAAAATAAATTAAATTTTTTTTAATTGAATACGCTCTTTGTATCAATGGCATCATAACACTGGAGATAAAGATATACATAATAAACTTTAAAACAAACGCAAAACAGTAATTATGTGAACATAACAGCTTTATTTATTATTTTTTCTTCTTTTCTACGATAAATCGTTAAAACGCCTTCACAACCGGATTAAAAACATTTAAAAATCTGTTCCAGAGATTCAAATCATTTAAAGATTTAATAAATAGAGCTAATAAAAATTAAAGAAATTTTTCTTCACATCAATTACAGATTCCTTAAAATCAATCCATATTGACGCTTTAAAAAATAGACATCAATTTTGATTGCAACCAAAAAATAGTGCCTTTTGCGATATACAAGTAAAAACAGAAATTTTTTTTAATGTATAATAAGTATTTATTCATCAAGGTTGCTATGAAAAAACAGACAAAAAAATTACACCTAAAAGGCAAGACCGATAAAAAACAACTGATCATGTGATCACATTCATTGGACATTTTGATTAGTCACACGGTTACCATGGCTACGGAATTGAGGTAGCTCGAATATTTTGAAAACCACTACACAAATTTGCATGAACCTTTCACAATAATCTTTCGAAATATTTCTCTCGATAGTAAATTGAAACTCAGTACACATTACATAATATTTAAATTTTACTTACGATAACCTTTATTTCGAATTTTAAAGGAAAATACATTAGTGCTATTTGAAAAATGTAATAAAACGAATTATTACTAATTTTTAACGTTAGCAGCAAAAATGATTTCATATTTATCGCTTCGCCAAAGAAATACGTATCGTTATTCCATGGAAATAAAATTAGACTGCAACAGTTGCAATCTCATTTTGTTTTAAATGAAATTTGTTTCTATAAAGTTGTGATTCTTCAGTAAATGATATGGGTCATTGATTTTTATTGAAACAGATTTATGCTTTGTAAAAAATTAATTACAAAATAAGAAATGTTACTCTCATAAATGGAATATTCCTTAAGATTGATAGAACAATGATTATTATACATAACTGCAATAGTTTTAAATTTTTCATTTGATGAAAAATGAACGAATCATATAATCATACATATTTCTAGATTACTTTACATATATTTTCAGTCTAATAAAAATTGATTAAAAAGAATCTATTATACTGAAAACATGCAAATAACAGAACATGGATGTTTTGTAATGAGGTGTGTGTGTGTGTGTGTGTGTGTGTAAAATCGTTTCCGAAGTTATTTGATTTTATTTTCTTAGAAATATAGCAGTCTTTCACAGAAAATTTCAATTACGGTTTTTTTTTTTTTTTTACATTTGCTAACATGTTGTTCTATTGAGAAAATGACGTCAACAAAAATGGGAAAATATAAAGAATATATGGTGTTATGCTCAAAAGATAGACGTTATAATACATTAAGAATTGTATAATAATTACATTTAGTTTGCCTGAGGCATATTTTAATTCTTAAGATATATTTAATTTAGTATTTTCTCGTCTCCTTTCATTTTGATATCCGAACAGTATCGTCAATTTTAATAGTTTATCGTTTGCTCTTATCTTAACATTTAATTTAATAATTGAATTTTACGGCAGAATCGTCTGTTTTTTATCCTTTTTGATGTTAACAATGGCAACGTATTTATACTTTAGAATGTTTTGCAAGTGAAAATAAAAACGCATTAGGAATTTGAAGACAGTATTTTTTTTTCTTGATAACAATTATTCATATGGAGCCTGGTGCTCGGAAGTAAGCTTACTTTATGCTAATTAATATAAATCTGGAATAATTCTACTTTTTAGAAAACTTAACAGAAAAAAAAACGTTTGTACATGATAAAAGAAAATAAGCAATCTTTTTTTTATTAAATTGTATTGTATCTATTGCATATAGAAATTTTTTTTTATTAATTTTCTTCGTTCGAATTTTTTGATTTCTTTTTATATACACACATAAAGCTATTAATTTATATTGGTATCCATTTTTTTGATATAATATTTTGTCCAAAATGATTAAATTGCGTGGTGATTAGCGCGGGTGGAGCAAGAAATGTCCGCAGCGAAAGAGAGAGATCCGTTAACGATTGGTGACAGCTTTTAGACTCCAGAGGAAAGGGGGTTTCCATTAATTTTGTCAATTCAACTATTAAATGAGGTACAGGACGCTTCTAGAACACAAAATGCATCCGACTCATAAAAGCATGAAGCTACAACATTTAAAAACAGATGCTACAGTAATTTTACTTTAAAAAGGCTTAGCGTTAAAGAATATTTAAATAAAAAATAGTTGCTAATGTCAATTTATCATCACATTCATGTCCCCAAAATTTGGAGTACAACCAGTTTTTTTCCAAGTTCACCATTAAAAAAAATGAAAACACAGGTAAAAATATTGCTCGTATGAGTAATCATAAGTAACTTCAATAAAAACTAATTTGTTTACCAACCAGTATTGTTTGAAAAAGAATTGGGTACTTATACAGTACTCAGAAAAACTTGAAACGAATATCCAACTTTTGCAATTTGTTGGTGCTTTTTTTTTGTATGGTTTTTTGTCCCTCTTCAGTTGTTGGTACCAAGATATTGGTTACATTAAAAGAATATTATTTAACTTATTTTGATAACAAGATAAATTGATATCACATATGTTTTTCAAGAAGGGGCGGATATATTCGTCATCAAACCCGTTTATTTAATTTATATTTCACAAAAAAAATTTACAGTTTTTTACCCAATAGTGTTGTTTAGTAAAAGAAATATTTTTTTATTAGCCATCCATGGGGCTATTGTTTTTGATAGGCTATAAATTGGTGTACCAGATCACTTTTTAATTTTTTAATATGTAAATTATTTTTTTTATAACCATGTTCTGTTTCCTGATTTTTACGGTTCTATTCCTAGAAGTAATGTTAATTTTTTCTATATTGACTCTAATGTTAAATATGAACACTTAATAATTTTAACTGTTAACTAGAATATTATTCAAATATCCCAATTGTAAGTTCTATTCACAGGCTTAATGTTAAAATGAAAGGGAACTGTAAATTGTTAAATTGAATATAAGAGAATGTAGAAAAATTTAAGTACATTTAGCTTCAAATATATTAACTGTTCCTTCAAATATATTAACTGTTTCCTTCCATTTTATTACCTTTGCTAAAAATATATTCAGATTATAAATTTATCGTTTGCTTTAATTTTAATTCCAATTAGCTTAAAATATATTCACTTAAATAATTATTTATCGTTTGCCTTAATTTTAATTACACGTAGCTTATATTTTTGTCCATTTCAATATTTCATAGTTTACTTTAATTATAATACTTAATCGAGTAATTAATCCTTTTAAAAAAAGTTAGCACCTTGGCGATAAAATCTGTTCTTTGCAGAACTTCGCATAGAACATTTGTATATTAATAAATAATGCTTGATGTTAAAACTATGTAAAATTTAATTAAAGAAACTATTTAAAGCCCTATTCTTTCCAACTCAATATTTTTCTGTTCATTCGCTTTCAAACTCGACACAAAAGACTGGTTGTACCTTAACTTCTGAAAACCGATGTAAATAAATGGTAAGGATTGATTCAGTAGTATCACGGTCAATTAAACTCAGCGACATCCAATTTAGAGTAAAGTAGGATAATCGAATGCAAAAGTGAAAATAAACAGCTATTTTAATTCATCCAGTCAATATATACTTACACAATTAAAGTAATAAAATTCCTATTTTTGCAGGAAATATTTCTTAAACCATTTTTAACTGGGTTTTTTTTTGCTTTATTGTACATTCCATGGAATTTTTTTTAATTATTATTTTCTCTCATATTTTAAAATTCTCATAACATGAAGTTAGCAAAAATGTCAAATAAATTTTATGATATGCCTTGGCATCGAAGATAAAAAGTATTTAATTATTTTTAACATTAAAATGATTGATATCAAAAGAAATTAGAATATTCCGATAAGTAATATATCCCGCTATACGGCATGCGGAATCAAACCTTTTAAAAATTTATACAAATTTAAAAAGTATTAAAAGCAATCCACATAAAATAACACTTAATTCAGTTTTGAAGATTGATTCTTATTTCCCAATATAACAACAACAACAATGAAAAAACTATAGTAGAATTGAGTTGTTAATTCCATTCAGCTGACATTCACATTTTTAGTAATCAAAACCATGGAAACAAGATTAAGCAATTTTTAAAGAGTCAAAAAATTTATAAATTTTTATAAAATTTACATAATAATTAAAGCAATTTTTTGCTCAAAATTAATTGGTTGCATATAGCTTTTATAGCAATCACAGAAATCAATCTTTTTTTTTAAATCAATAAAACAAATAACGAACGTGTTACACTTTATTTTTATTTTTCTACGAAGAATATTTTAATAATATTAAATGCATGTAATATTGGCTATAAATTCCAATCGTTACTTTATGAAAAATTGACTATACAATTAGTAACAAAAAAAAAAAAAATCTTCAGTATAAATTTATGCGATTATGCAAAATAAAAAAAACTTTGATTTGCATTTGCATGATTTCATTCTTCTTTTTTTTCAGAATGATATCGAAATCAAAAGTTTTTCTACAAAAAGTAGTTTTATCCGGCTAGGAAAAAGAAATAATGAACGACGTATAACCATTTCATATGTTTAAGTTTGATGATGAGCTTTCAAAAATCAAAATTAAGCATAAATCTACAAAAAAATTATTAAATCACTGCTTTTTTTTTCTACTGTCGTTTTTGATCAACCTATATATGAAGATCATCTGTATGAATCGAATCAAATCAAACTGTTATGCGATCGAAACATACAAAACGATCAAAAAAAAAAAAAAAAAAAAAACATTACTAACAGATCAACATTTCGAGTCCAGGTGTCCAGTAATTTCTAAATTTATTTGGGCCAAGGTTTTATCTTTATACCACACTTCATAAACAAGTTCTAAACAAGGTAATACTGTGATCTAGACGTTTGGAAAATGGGGGAGCAAATAAAAATTGATTGACAAGAAGAAGAGTCGAAAATAAATAAGGATATTTAGGGTATTCCAAATGTAAGTCCCCCATGTTCATCACAGACAGTAAACCCCTTAGGAAAGAAAAAAATCATTAAGATTTCCCGGGGTCGTTCGTGGTTCCCATACCTACCTAAAGAATATAAACCCTTAAAAGCAACACTTAACCTTGTACAAGTCCCCCCATCCTAGAAATGAAAAATATTTCCACACCAGAAGCTACATTTTGTAGATGGCATTTCCTCCCTCTGTTGGGGTGACCAGTGGCCAATACCTAAAATAATAATTTCAGTTATAAAATCGAGAGAAAATATTATGTCACGTGGTTCTGAAAAGGCTTGCCAAAATTCATTGCACTAAATAATTCTGAAGCGAAGGGAGCCAGAGTTTAGTTTTAATTCAGTTTAGTTTTTATTAATATCGCACTAGAAGCAACACGACGGCTATTGTCGAAGGACCTCATACTTTTGAACCTCGGTCAAGTGACGAGGACGATACCTGAGCTGGCACTCCCCTCCTCTCTACATCCATACCACGCCAAAGGGAGGACTTTGGGGCCCGATAGATTTAACGTGCATCAGTCCCGGCTACATGGCGGGTCCTTAGCGATCAAGGATCGAACCCGTGACTGAGCGAAAACCGCCGGTCACGAATCCGAAACCATGACCACTAAGCTACCGCGGCCACGGAGGAATCAGAGGTATTGTAACAACAGTAATAGTTATTTCAGCACGCAACTAGAACCTTAAAATCTGTTATAATTGCATAGAAAATGAATGTAAAAGCAACAAGCACTTTATCATATTGAAATGTCGTCTATAATATTTGAATATATTTCAATAAATTAGAGTATTAGTCGGTCATTTAACGCAGCTAGCACTAACAGGTGAAACTTTTTAGGAATTAAACAATACTCAATTTCATCAAATTAAAAGGAATTTCTTAATTTCCCATTGCTACATATTTTTAAAAGCTATAATTAGTTTTATAATTCTAACAGATTTTTTTTTTTCAAAAAATTACTCATAAACATCTCTTTTGCTTTACAGTCCGGGAAATTTTTAAAAAACTTGTAAGTCACAATTTTTTGATCGCATCCATAGTCACCAGAGCAGCCACGGCCCCCCCCCCAAAAAAAAAAAAATCGTTCCCAGAAACAAAATTTTTGTTTATGTTCGAAAGCAGGAATGGTCAATGAAAACGCCTCAGGGTCCAAAGGCACTAGATTGCTTGTGAGTTCCCCAGAATATTTCTAAATATCAGACATCTTTAAAAAGAACTCCACAAGGAATAAATAAAAATCGCACAGCAAAATCCTTCTTGAAATAACTACTGTTTATATGAATGAAGAAACGAAAACTACTTTCTCCCGACCGCAAAATCGAAATGCATTCGAAAACTACTCATCCGTCCTTTCGAATGTTTTGCTCCAGCGAACTGGAGTAAATATAAAATTCCCCAACAAATGAAGCAAACAGCTTCGGGCTTATCATTATGTAATCCAAAATGGCGGGTTTCTGTCTCGTGAACACAGAAGCGCCATTGAAATTCTCGCCAATTTGCATTTGCAAGACAGTGTTTTATGGCGATTTTATAAAGGACTTAAAGATGTTGATGTCTTTGGGTGTATGGAATGGGATTCGACGTGAAAAATAACTGCGCTATATATATTCGAGATGTTGACTCGACATGGATGGACGACGAGATGGATTCAAAGGCATATTTAAATTTTTATTATGGTGTAGAACATCTTAAAGCGGTTGGCCATTTTATATTCAACATGAAGTTGATACAACTCTTTAATGCAGTAAAGACCTACAGTAATGATCGCTACGGTGAAAAATGTATCCATTATACAGTTCAAAAGAAACATTTAAATTATTCGCGATAAAAAAAAATCAACGTTTTTATATGGTGGCATAGTTTATTAAAAAAATTTATTGAAATATTAGCAAAACTTGTCGCAAATGTCTGCCAAAAAAAAAATCGCCAAGTGGTTTGGCTAAACTTCATTATTAAAAACAATTTTTGAAATATTAGTTAAAATGTGTCGCAAATGTCTAAATATTGTTCAGCCAAATTAAATAATAAAAAAAAAAAATCGCCAAGTTTGGCACTTTTTGAAATCGCGCCAAGTGGTTGGGCTAAACTGCATTAATTAAAAAAACAATTTTTGAAATATTAACTAAAACTTGAAGAAAATGTCTAAATATTGCATTGTTAGGCGAGTAAGAACGATTGCCAAGTTTTTAGAGCTCTAGATTGATGGGAAGTTGGTTGAAAAAAGATCAAAAATTGATTATAAATTAAAATATTAGCGATCAAAAAATTGATGACACCCTGATACACACATAGGCACACACACTGAGTGAAATACATAAAAACGTTTTAAAAACTGACTGTAAACTGACCACACGCGAACGATATATTTCTCATCTAAACAAAGCGTATTAAATAAAAGTGTATAAAAATTAAAGTAAAAACGCGCGAACCACATCAATTCTAACGTCAGATAATTAGCAAAGATAAGATAAATGCCTTTGCTTGTGTAGTGCGTTTCCCCGAGATTGCATAGAAACCAATACATATTTATCCTATACACTCATTTCAAAGATTCCAATCTAAAGGAGGGCTTCAAAAATAGTTCACTTACAATATCTTTGGCAATTCTTTTCATATTTGAGCAAAATTATTATCGATGTCAATGGTTCACAAGGAACAAAATAATGATGTTAATGAATTGATTTAATTAACATAGTTAATTAACTTCTAAACAATAGTATACACAATGAAATCTGGAGGCGTTAATAGCCCATGTTTCATGTTGAATCAATTCGAATTAGTTGAATTAGTTCCGGAGATATTCTACGAAAACTCTGTTCGATCATCATACTAGATTTGTCCAATAAATATAAAGTCATAAAAATTCAGTCATAATAAAGGCAAAAAACGAGTTTTTTGTACATGGGTTTTCTTTCAAACTTCACACTTTGCGTTACATAATTTTTTATAACTTAAATTTTAAGATCAAAAGGAAACGTCGAGTCTAATTAAATTTATTCAATAATTAGTTTCAATAATTTATTGTATTACTTAAATTTTTTAAATTTATCATCTAAAATAAATACGCGTACAAAATTTTAGCTCAGTTAAGCATTGGGTTTGGCGAACATTTGGGGACATGCGAGAAAATTGACATAAAATCTAATTCCTTAAATAATTAATTTTAATCAATTAATTTTTATTAAATTATCGTATCGTCATCCAAAACAATCGTGTTTCGAAAATTTCAGCTCATTTGAGAGCTTTAAAATGTGAGAAAAAAGCGTTTAAAGTTTTGACCCAGACATACAATGCGAGTTAAAGAAAACCCATTAAAAATAGTTCAAAACTTTTTCAGACTGAGATGCTCAGCATGGAAAATTTTCAGACTTTGGGACGAATAAATATTTATTCTATATCGGTTTTGAGAAGAAGACTTTTGTTTAGAAGTTTAAACAACTACATTTACATAAAGTTCTGAAAAATGCATTATATATATGAAGTCTAAAAAATAGTTTTGAATAGGTCTTCCGATTGTGATGATCTTTGAATATATTTTATACGTGAATCTTAAGAATTCCTGTCCTTCTGATATATGAAATTGGAATATAAAATTTGTGTAAATAAGCGGTGTGCTTTCAAGAAAGAAGGAGGTGCCAGTTCTGGTGTCGTCCTCGTCACTTGATCGAGGTTCAAAATTATGAGGTCCGTCGCCAATAGCACTCGTGTTGATTCTTGGAGCGACGTTAATAAATAATGAAGTCAATAATTGAGTCTCATATACATTCTTTCAGGGAAACGAGTAATATTAAAAATCTAATACAATTCTAGAAATATTTTCTCTGAATTCCACACTAAATAATTCGATATAAAAACCAACGTTTTTATTTGGTGGCAAAGTTTATTAAAGAAAATTATTGAAATATTAGTTAAAACTGTTAGTTATTTTTAACTTTAAAATTTACTTAAAAAGAGACATTTGTGAGCGTATTAAAAAATTCATAATACTCATAAAATCAAAACATGCATTTGAAAGTTTATAAGTCATTCTATTAAAAAAAAAAAAAATAGGAACCAGAATATAGAAAAAATTATTGTGATAAGACACGACGCCAAATATTGGAATCTTTCTTTCTTGCGAATGATTACTGTCTAAAAGTCAGCAACCCTTACTATCTCGGAGATAGTAAAGGGGAGATAATATCTCCCCTTTGTGAGTACAATAGTTTTACGAGGCCTCATGCGGTGTGGGGAGTGCCCGGTGTTCCCAGAGGGGGGAAAATTTTTTTCCCCAATCCTAAAAGCGCCGAGAGGAAAGAATATTTTGACTTATTAAAACTATTGAAATATTAGTTAAAACTTGTCGCAAATGTCTAAATATTGCATTGTTAGGCGAGTACGAACGATTCCCAAAATTTCAAAGCTCTAGCTTGATGGGAAGTTGGTTAAATTAACGATCGAAAATTTGATGACACACTCACACTCACTCACACACCAAGTGAAATTCAGAAAAACGTTTTAAAAATCATTTGAAGTAATTTAAAATACTAATTGCATTTATACTTCGACAGTGTTTGAATTTTATTCACAGAAAGATGAAAGCACAAATTAAACATTAATCAAGAAAAAAAAAATTCAAAACCAATAAGAATTTTGCCTAGCAAAGTAGGAATTCTGTCTAGACCCTTTGATGAAGATTTCTTCCGAAAATAAATGATTAAGTGAGCAGCGAAAGAAAAAAAAAATACAAATCCATTTTTAATGAGTAACTTCTGCGAAATTAAATTTTTTCTTCGATTTTCCGAAATTAAAAATGCTTTTCTCATGATTAAAACATTGAATGAAAGGAAATTTTTAGAACATTTTAGCAAGATGCTAGCGTAATTGACTTAATCTTTGGAAGTATACGTATTTTAAAATTCTTTAAAAAGTTACATTTATTTTATATATTTCACTTTCTATGTTTGAATACCTTCAAGTCAGAAAAAAGTAAGGATATACTTTCTCATCCTATTAAAATATTTTGAAAATAAATTTGATTACAAATAATTTTAAATTCAATAATTTTTTATAATCTCGATAGCAGGGAATTTATATATATTATAAATATTACTAGAATTTGAAATAAGTTTATGTCTCAGAACGCATTCATTTTTTATTAATTTGAATATTTTTTTAATTATTTCTCTTCTTATATAGTTCGATTAAATTAACATCCCTTCAGAATTGTCGAGATTGAAAACGATGGGTCACATGTTAGAATAATTTATCTAATTACCATTAAGCAAAGCTATATTCATATTCTTATAATTATTTCACAGTATTTTTTCTGTTCGTGGCCTTTTTTACAGTACTATTTTCATTTGAATACATTTTGCGAAAATCGTCTGCATCTTACGAAATTAATTTTTTTTCAAAAGAGGTTATTATGTTTGTTTGGAACTTGTCAAATTGTTTAAATAAGAGAATGGACTTTGGCGTAGAGCGGAAGTTACAAGATACGGTTTCTTTCCTTGTCACTTGACTGTGGTTCACTATCACCGATGACAACGATAGACAGTCATTGCGTTGCTTCTAAAAAGGACTTTGAAATCAGCTAATAAATTAGTGCGAGAACGTTCGATTTCCTCATGTAATATTGTTCAGTTTATGCTCCATTCTGCGATCCCATTAGAACTTACTTTATGAAGAAATCATACTATTCGGATTATAGAAAGGTCGACTTAAAAAGCAGATAATTTTCAAATATTTATCAAAATTATTACTTTATTATAAGAAGTACATCGTGAATTTTATTTGGAGTCCGTAATTTCCAGTAAATTTCGATTTTCAAGCAGAAAGATTAATTCTAGAAGAAGCTTTTACAACATGAATCAATTTAAAGAATGCAGTTCAAAAAGTGCCTGTATTTGACGATAGATGGCTTTGCTAAGGCAAGTTAATGCTTCTATGCTGCCATCTATTAAACGGACCAAAAACAAGCATGACACTGATTGATAAGCTAGTTTTGATATATAGACCATTTGCTACCGAATCAAAATTGCTGCCGCGTCGAGTTTTCACTATCTATTAGACCTGGATTCATCATCATATGCAACGGAAACAAAGAAACAATAAAAACAATGCGTTCATTCTGAGGAATAAGATAGTTTGGTTTGATTGGGACTTTTTAACGTCGCACTAGAAGCAACACGTGGGCTGTTGGCGACGGACCTCTTAATTTTGAACCTCGGTCCAGTGACGAGGATGACACCTGAGCTGACAACTCCCTCTCGTAAGTTCCACACCACGCCAATGGGATAACTTTGGGGTTCGACAAATATCGTGTTTCAGCCCCGGCTACACGATGGTCCTTCAGAGGCATCAAGGCTCAAACCTACGATTCGCCGTCTGAGGAATAAAGAAGGCGAAGAAGGCAGCATGGGCCGAAAAAGTGATGATGATGATTTTTTTGGGGTGCGAAGGGCGCCATACTTCTGGAGAAAAAAAACTACTTCTGGACAATAATCGATCTTGTATTTGATGGTCATTACTTCATGAATCTATCATAATATTGGGATTATCGTAAAACCGAAAAGAAAAAAATATTTTTCAAATATTTATTAAAACAATTTCAAAAAATCTATACTGTCTTTTATTTGGAATCCGTATTATTTCGAACTAATTTCTATTTGAAAGCTGCAAGATTACAATTTCATTAAAGTTTTCACAACTCGAAAAAATTTCAAGACTACCCCCAAGTCACAGGGAAAACATTGCTGGTTTACATGAATTTCACACCTTGTACCACGAAAGCTTCAGCTGTAGCTGAATTAAACTCGCAACTAATAACTTTGAATTTTCAGTTAAAATCGGACGATTATTGGTGAAGGTGATGCAGACGATTCATAATTTTGAACCAGATCCAGTGATGCGCACGACGTTTAAGATAGCATCACATTCTCCGAACTTCGTCGGCACGTACAGACTTGTATTGTCGCCTACTTCTACTCAGGACAAAGACTATCCAACCACGATCAATACGCCAAGTAATTCAAGACCAAGGTCATATATCGTGGCCAATACCCGAGCTGGCATCCCATTCTCCACACCTATACCATGCCGATCCCCGTAAAATGTGAGGACTTTAAGCCATGACCGTCTTAACATGTATCAGCCCATATGCACATGATAGAACTTCAGTAGAATCAGGAATCGAGTGCAGGTTTCGACTCAAACAAAATCAATCAAGATTGATTGATTGTTTTATTCACTTAGAGGCAACACGAGGGCTATCGGAGATGGACTTCATAATTCTGAGCCTTGGTCAAGTGATGAAGCTGACCCTTTGAGCTGACACTACCTTCTACGAAACTCCACACCACGGCAGGGGATGACTTTTGAGCAACAACAGATTTAACGTACATCAGTCCCGACTACACGGCGAGTCTTTAATGGCTTCAAAGGCTCGCACCCGCGACTAGACGAAAAACGCCGGGCTGCGAATCTGCGGCCACCAGTTTAATCACAAAGAAAATAAAGTGGATAAACAACAAGTAATCATAACTTTAAAGATAATAAATTGTTTACTATCATTAGACGCTAATCCCGATAAAAATATAAAATCTTGTTTGGTCTAAGCAGATCAGACTCAAAGTAAAGTCTCAGAATGTAAGGGATCGAGTAGGGATCGCACAGTAATGTGATAAAAATAATACTCAATAAATTATTTTTGTACTTTTACAGTCAGCTCTCTAATCTTTGTCTCAGGAAAGACAACAGTTAAGAAGCTTGCGGAGGTGACAGGTTATGCTAACTGTAAATTACATAGAACACCAGGGTAACTCGACAGGATTTAAAAGAATGAAAGGAACTTGTTATTAAATAGAAGCTTATTAAGTAAAGTGAAGAAATTGCGTGTCTTTAAAAAATCAGAAGTGGTAGTTGAAGTTTATCAGGAAAGGTGAGAAAAAAAAGTAGTTTAGTGTGACTAGATATATTAAAGTTAAAAAATTTAAACTTTTAATTTTTTTTTAACTGGCACCCATGGCTGACAAATGACTAGCGGTGGTTTCGATTGGTTCTATCATTTTCTATGGATCGCTGGGTTGTAATTTGTGATTGCTTATTAACGTCGCACAGAGAAGCATTTCGAAGGTCATTGTAGACGGACCCTATAACTTTGAATCTCGGTCAAGATAAGGGTCCCCATCCTCTCCAAACCTCCACACTACACCAATGGACGGACTTGGGACTTCAACCAGATTTAACATGAATCAGCCCCGCAACGGTGCCATCAGAGCGTGTGTGAATGTGTGTGAATATATAGTTCATTGGCGCAAGAGCCTGATATGGCTATGCTGCGCCAAACAAGATTAAACAGTGGTCTAGACGTGAAGTTGAAAAAAAGACAAAAAGTGGTGACAGGAAGGAGGGTCGAAAATAGAGAAGGATCGCCAGGGTATCCCGGGAGAGCGTCACCCGTGTTTACCAAAGACAGTAAACCCCCATGGGAAAGAAAAAGATCATTAGGGTGCCTCGGGGTCATGATTAGATTATATTAGATTTTATTAACGTCGCACTAGAAGCAACACGAGGGCTATTGGCGACGGACCTCGTAATTTTGAGCCACGGTCAAGTGACGAGGACGACACCTGAGCTGTCACCCCCTCTCCTAACATCCACACCACACCAACGGGAGGACTTTGGGCCCCGACAGATTTAACGTGCATCAGCCCCGGCAACACGGCGGGTCTTCGGCGATCAAGGATCGAACCCGCGACTGAACGGAAACCGCCAGCCGCTAGTCCACGACCTTGACCACTAGGCTACCGCGGCCCACTCCCTCGGGGTCATGATGCCCGTACTTGCCAGAAGAAGGGGTGTCATCAGAGCGCAAACTCACAATTCAACAACGCCGGCCGCGGCTATAACTATTGTCTACCGTGGCCAGTGTATCGCTGGAAGACTGGTAAGAAAATAATTTTAACGAACGTTTCGCGAGCGGCTCGCAAATACAAAAAAACCACAAAAATTTCGATGTATTCGAATAGGGGTGTGGAGGGGGAGAAATAACACCTGACAAAAAAAAAATGTAATTTAATTCACTCTCCACATTTAAAAGTCGCCTTCTTTTACACACTTCGTTAAACTCAGATTGATTTCCACCCTTGAAAATTCCCGATCCACTTACCCAAACATTTTAATTACACGTACTTATCATTCGAGCCGAAGAAAAAACCGAGTTATCCATTTTGTGTTTCTTTCCCAACATTTACTCAGTCATTACATTAAAGACATTCTTAAAAGCAACTGTTACCATTATGTTTGACTTCTTATCCATGACCGGTTCCATATCCTGTCTTTATTTTACTCGATTCATATTTTCACGCTTTGCTGATTCACCACTTGTGTTATTCCATGGGGGTGCAGTCTGCATTCGATTGTGTGCGTACGTTTGTTTCCTGCTGCGACCCCAACCTTTACAATGCATAGATAATTATATAGGTGACCTTGAATTGTTAAAAGCTGTTCCCCTTATATATTTTTGGAAATGTCGGAAGGTTGCGATACATGAGATAAAAAAAATCCCTTTTAAATCAAACCTGTGAAAAATACGATAATTTAGTAGATACTGAGGTGTATTTGCCCGAATTTGTGATTACTCGCGGAATTTGGGACGTAATTATTTCTCTTGTCCTGACCTGATCTAATTATACTTACAATGTATGTTCATTCATTCTATAAATGAGGGAAAAGGAATGTTAAAATTTTCTTTTGTGTTCAATAGAACATTTCTGGGGGGAAAAAATATGCTTTTTAATTCTTTGGGACAGTTATCAAAATAAGTAAGAAATATAAACTAAAAAAAAAAAATAATAATAATGAAAAAATTCTATGCAAAGTTTTGCAAAGGACAGATTTAGCCACCCAAGGTGCGCTTTTATTTAAATAATTATTGTTAAATTACTCAATTAAATATAAGAATTAAAATAAGCGATGAAATATCAAAAATGGACAAAAGTAAACTTTTCCGATATTAAAATTAAAGGAAACGATAAATTATTAAATTGTATATTATATCAGCTACATGTAACTAAAATTAAATCAAACGATAAGTTATTAAATGAAATATATTTAAGCTAAATGTAATTAAAATTGAAGCAAACGATAAAAAAACTGAAAAGTGATCTGGTACGCCAAAATGCTCCAGCTTAAACAATAGTCCCTAAGGTGGCTAATAAAAGTTGTAATATGAATACTAATATTTTGTTAACTTTTTCATGTTGTAAAATATTATTTTATTATATAATATAGTACAAAATATATAATAGCATAAAATAGTGGCACTTACGTAAGTCAATCGGAAAGTTAGTTGCACTAATTCGAAAAAATTTTCATTCAAAGGCTATTTTGATGAAACCGTGTGGCAACACTTCAGACATTTATCTTTACCGTGTGACAAAGCGGTTTCTACGAGGTTTTTTTTTTTTTTTTTTTTTCTGATAATCAGTCGTAAAATGTCTCGACAGCGGCAAGTGACGTCCAAATTGGAAATGCGTGCAGTGATTTGATTTTTGTGAGCGAAAAGGTATAACTGCTCTGAAGTTTATCGACAGCTGCATGAAGTGTATGGTGAAAATATAATGTGACGTCAAACTATCGAGGAATGGTGCAACATATTGACGACGCTGAGCGGGAGAGAAGACCACCAACTGCGACAAATTCTGAAATTGCTGCTCCAAACCAAACGTGGGGACAACTGAAAAATTTTAGGTGGAAAGCGTAGGATCACCCTCCTCATAGTCTAGACCTTTCATCTTGTGACTTCCATGGTTTTTTTTTAATTTTTTTTTAGAGAACTTTTAAAGCGACGATACAACTCGGATGACGAGGTGAAAGCTGCAACCAAAGAATGGTCATCGGGCATTGGACGGATTTTCTTTGCAGGAGGCCTCGAAAATCTTGTGCCACGCCTACAAATACTTAAATGACGAGAGGCAGCTACATTTAAAAGTAGATTTTGAAGGGAACTTTAAGATACAAATAAAGTTATTGTAAAATGTCTATCCTGTTTCGTTTTCTTTTGTAGTGCAACTAAATTTTCGACTGACCCTCCTATATATAAAAGTAAAAAATTTATTCTTTAAACACTATTATATAATTTATACTATAATATATTATGTTTATCACAACAGTCTAAAATAGTAAAATTAATTATATTTACGCGTAATAGTATAAAATTATGCCTTAAATATGCAGATTTTTATTGGAAAAGAAAATTAATATATATTCATAGAAATGCATTAAATAACATATTTTTACATAATTCTTTGAAATTAGCTGAATATAATTTTAAAATACATTTCTGTACCTTATAACATTTTCGTAAAAAATATTTAGTAAAAAATTTACAAGAGCTTTAATATAACTTAAAATTATACCAAAATTACTCTATGCATATAATAAAATATAAAATTATACTTCGAATACTAATATAGAATATACTATTATATCTGGTAATTATAATTAATACTATAAAATAATAGTATAAAACTATACTTTGTGAATACGTGTTTTAATAAGCAAAGAAATATAGGTCATATTAATTAATTTAATAATACATTATTACATAACTACACCTTAATTATTTTAAGCTTTGTAATATAGTTTATAAAATTTTAAAGAAATATTAAAATTCCCTTTACAAATAACAAATATATAACAGGAGTATTATTGTGAATTTTTACGGCACAATTTGGAGGGGGGGGGGAATCACTTTGAACTCTAAAATTAGATCTTATTTTTCTCTAGTGACGCAATGCTATTTAAAATTTCCCCATATATTTTCTATTCAAAAAAAAAATGTACCACATTTTTATTGACAAATTTAAATACTTATTAATATTTATTAAAATCATAAGGTTACTTTCTATAGGAAAAAATCTAACTGAAACTAAAAATGCTGAATTAAATTCAAAAAAATTATTCAAATTCCCAGATGAATTAATACAAGCAAATCTTTTACCGAGATTAAACTAAAGAAATTCTGGTAAATACTATGAAAGCTAGTCCTAAAAGTTCAGAACTTTTTTTAAGAAAAGTATAAGTTGAAAAACAACAGAGACATTTGAATTTCATCTACATCCAATCAATATTAAAAATGAATTTTAATACCTTATATAATTAATATTTACAGAGAAACAGCAAAACATTTGCAGCGATATTCGGAAATGTATAATTAAAATATCTTTTGAACTGTATTACATTAATTATTTTTATTTTAATTAAATCAACATAATTATTCAAATAATTAGCACTATTTTTCAAAATTATTCATATATATATTAATAACTAAAGAACTGTGTATTCATATAAATACACTTATATATAATTACACGCATTCACAATTTTGTAAGGTTTATAATACAGCTTGAAAGATTTATGGAAAAACACAAGAAAATAATTAGGTTTGGTCTAGTTTTCATTTCATTAACGTCGTACTAGAAGCTACACGAAGATTACTGCTGACGGACCTCGTAATTCTGAATCTCGATCAAGTGACGAGGATGACACCTGAGATGGCAACTCCCCTCTCCTAATTTCCACGCCAAGCAAACGGGAGGACTTTGAATCCTGAGAGATTTAACGTGCATCAGCCCCTACTACATGGAGGGTCGTTATTGGCATCAACTCTTGAACCCACAGCACGACGAAAACCACCACCAACACGTTTAGTTTTTTTTATTAACGTCGCACTAGAAGCAACACGAGGGCTATTGGCGACGGACCTCGTAATTTTGAACCACGGTCAAGTGACGAGGACGACACCTGAGCTGGCACCCCCCTCTCCAAACATCCACACCACGCCACCACCAACACGAGTCCGCGACCATGACCACTAGGTTACCTCGACCACGTTGTAATTAGGAATCCCAAAATCATTTGTGTATTTTAAATAAACTAACAAAAATCTGTTAACATATAAATATACTTAAAATGCGACTATGTTGTTTCGCATGCAGTTTTTAAGATTTATATATATCATAAAAATTCACATAAAAATATAAATAGAAAAATTAGAATGATTGCATAAATTATATAATAATACATTAGAAAAAAAGATAACACAATATATCACTCCTCTCATCCTAACTAATTTATCAAACATTAAATTTAATTAAAACTGCTAAGAATTCCCGAGAAAGGGAATTCTTTTATCCCTTAAAGATGATGTTATCCCTAATTTTCCCGTTAAAATATTCTTTTAGTAAGTATTTATCCCTATGCATGACCATGAAAACTCATTTCATCAAAAATTAAAACTAACAAAAATGAAGTTCAGTTTAGTTTTTATTAACGTCGCACTAGAAGCAACACGAGGGCTATTGGCGACGGACCTCGTAATTTTGAACCACAGTCAAGTGACGGGGACGACACCTGAGCTGGCACACCCTTCTCCTAACATCCACACCACACCAACGGGAGGACTTAGGGCCCCGACAGATTTAACGTGTATTAGTTACAGGGTGGGTCTTTGGCAACCAAGGATCGAACCCGCGACTGAACGAAAACCGCCGGCCTTGAATCCGAAACCTTGACCACTAGGCTACCGCGGCCACAACAAAAATAAAATACAGAAACTTTAAATCATTTGAAAAAACGTTTAAATTATATTTAAACATTTTTAAGGTTTACTTCAAGAATAACATACAATTTTAATATCGTTCAAATGTTGAAGTGTTCTCATGCGGATCTTTACACATAGTGAGAAATAAAAGAATAAAGAATTAATCATTTATTTGTATCCTCTCATTTTGTAATTAAAAGACTTACATATAATTTTCAGCATAAATTTTTACAAAAAGACAAAGATTGTTCACAATAATATTATTTCGCCTAGCCGCTCCAGATATTTTGTAAACCATATGAAATTAAATTTGATAAACAAAATAATACAAGTCTTTAACATTTTCAAGTTTTGATCAAAAGTAGAAAAAGGGTTGAATTCAGCATTGAATCTCGAGAATCGTGAATTTATTTGCGAACCATTTATTACCAAAATAAAATACTTTATTGTGTAATTTTAGTAATAAAACAACGATTTTTAAAATCTTTTAATGGTCCTATTTGAAAAGTTTCTCCTTTGAAATAAAATAAATAATTCGAGATAAAAACCAACGTTTTCAAAAAGAACCTTTTTATATGGTGGCAAAGTTTAGTAAAAAGAATTATTGAAATATTAGTTAAAACTGGTCGCAAATATCTAAATATTGCATTGTTAGGCATGTAAGAACGGTTCCCAAAAATTCCGAGCTCTAGTTTGATGGAAAGTTGGTTAAATTAACGATAGAAAATTTGATGACTCACTGATACATACACAGACAGACACACACCAAGTGAAATACATAAAAACGTTAAAACTAACTAAAATTAATTAATTCATCCGGTAAAGTAATGGTTGGAATGCAGTTTAACCCTAGTCCGTTTTAAGGACTTAACATTCAGCCAAAAAAAATCGCCAAGTTTGGTGCTAATTTTTGAAATCGCGCCAAGTGGTTGGGCTAAACGGCATTATTAAAGAAAATATTATTTAAAACTTGTCGCAAATGTCTAAATATTGCATTTTTATGCGAGTAAGAAGGATTCCCAAAGTTTCAGAGCTCTAGCTTGATGGGAAGTTGATTAAATTAACGATCGAAAATGTGATGACACCCACACACCAAGTGAAATACATAAAAAGTTTTAAAAAAACTATGATTTTTAGAAAATCCAATGTTCTACAGTAAAAAAATTAAAATTGAAGCTGATTACTTCGTATTTATTATTTTTACATAGTAAAATATAGTTTCAATTAAAATAATCATTCACAGTTATAAAATATCAGCATGGGTATTTTACTCTAAGATATCTAAAATTAATATACATATTTGCAACGTTAAAATATTAAAAACATCTAGATATTAAATTTTACTTTCCTAAACAGAAATAAATATTAAAGAATAATTCCATTTTGTTTTGTTAACTAAATTTTTTTAAAAAAAATGCATTTTTTAATTAATTGAAAGCACAGAAATATTTTATACTTCTGTCTAGCCACACATACTCTGTTTTAATCTATCGAAAATAAGTCTGATAAATGACATCTTTGTTTTAAAGTACGAAAGTGGTCGAATAAAGAGTTTGAAACAGAAATAATTGATTTCGATTTCGACAAAATTCTTTTGCTAACCAGTTTAAACGAAAAGTTTTGTTGTAAGTACCGGCAGCTATGTCGCCAGATGTTTTGTGTCCGTGATTCAATTTTGTAAAATTTTTTCATCTTCTCCACGAGTATTTTTCTCGATTTAAAATTCCTTTCGTTGCTATAAAGAGGTTAATCCTGTTTTTTTTTTAATTCGTTTCATTTTCAGGTGGAGAACACAAAATACAATAAAAAAAGAATACAATTCAGTAATGTTTTTACAATCGAATAAAATACAAGAACTGCGAATAAATTTTATGATTTCGTATAAAAAAAAATTACATAATTTTCTAAATGATCTATATAAATATACAATGATTAAATCATATTACCCAAGTTTTAAAATTATTCGAAACGTTACATTAACTATGCAGTTAGAAATAATACTGTAAGTCTCATTTTTCAGTTTAATTTTTTAAAAATTTCCATAAGAGCAAAACTCAACTGTTGCCATTCGCAACTACAAAACTATTAAAAACAAAGATACTAATCAGGTAGAGTGTCAATTCGACATATTGAACGCAACCAATATGTCTCGTTCTTTTGAATCTCGGTTTGATGACGAGGTCAACACTTGAACAGGAATCCTTTCTGCACAAAATAATGGAGGTGTTTGTGTGGTTATTAAATTGAAGGCAAACAAACTTACTACATTATAAATAATATTATTCACTAAACAACAACACATTTTATTTAAAACGCAAGTATCGTTTTAGAACAACAACATCTAAGTTGAGTAGTATTTTTGCTGAAGATAACAATCAGTGTTGCCAAACTCAATTAACAAATATATACAAAATAACATTTAATAATTATTAAACTATTCGTGAGTTAATTTTATATTAAATATTTATAATTTATGTCGCAACAGAGGCTTTAACAAAGTACATTCAACGAGAATTAAAATAAAATATTAAAATTTATTAATATTAAATTGCATATGAAACAAGTATAAAATACATTAAATAATATTAAAATACCTGAAATCAACTAAACATATATAGGACTAATAGAAATTCGAAGAAATTATAAATACTGAAAAATCCGTAATGCAATGCTTGATTTTTACAAATCAAGTTAAAGTAATATAATTTTTTTTTTCGCATCTTCCATTACATTTGATTAATAAAATAATTAACAACATTAAAACTACTGAGCTGTTTTGTAGCAGGATATTTTTTTAAAAAAAAAAAAAGAGTGGAATTGTCAGTCGTGAGGAGAAAAAACAAAAATCTGTTTGATTTACAAAAAATTTAGTTCAAGGTCGATGAAAGCAAGTATTTGTCGCATTCTTCCGTAAAACTTGCTTTCGTACACACCTAATGAAATCATTTTCCGAAAAAAGTAGTAGCTCAACGCTTGAAAAATTTCTTTGAATTATTCGCCATACACAGGGGGTTTTCACTTTCTTAATAAATAATTATCTTTGTATTATGTTTGGGGGAATGATTTGTTTTATATTTTAAAATACAATTTTAATGATTAATATTCTACCCCAGAAACAACATTTCTTAAGACTCATATTTGTTTTTATTTTAATATCTGAGCAAAATAATATCTACTTTGATATCGTTTGTTTTAATTAACTATCCAAGGGATATTGTTTTTGATAGGCTTTAAATTGGCGTACCAGATAACTTTACAATTTTTTTTTGCAATGCAAATTAGATTTTTTTATAACCATGTTCATTTTCCTGATTTTAAGATTCGATTCATAGACTTAATGTTAAATTTTGCTATATTCTTTTTTAATATACTTAATAATTTTGGCTCTAATGTTAAATATAAAGGCTAGGTAATTTTCACTATTAACTAAGATATTATTCAAATATCTCAATTTTACTGTTCTATTCATATGCTTAATGTTAAATGTTTCTACAGTGGCTCAAACAATTGAGGATACACCTTACTTTCACTTGATAAATCCAACTTTTAATGAAAATAACACATTAACTAGAATAGAAGACGTATTTTTACTTTTACACGTAATAAAAGGGTTAATTTACAGTAAAAATAGCGAAAATCAACAAAAAAATATCTAAAATTAAAAGTTTCACAAATATTTGAAGTAAACATAGGCAGATCTTTACCTCAAAAAATTAAGGATACACCAATGAGATTATTTCGATATATTACATGCATAGACAGTATCAGTATTTTGTTGCATGTCCTTTGGCTTTTATAATGTCCTCCAAACGTCTTGGTACCGATTCGACCAATTTTTTAGTGGTATCTGGAGATATTTTATCCCATTCTTCTTATAACACTTGCTTTAAATGGGCTTTGTTTCTAATCTGGTGTTTTTGGACCGCTGTTTCTAGTGTGGCCCACAAATTTTCTATGACATTGATGTCAGGGGATTGTGGCGGTGTGTGCAATTGCTGTTTACAATGAAAAAGACACCACATTTTGACATTACGTGCCGTGTGTTTGGGGTCGTTGTCGTGCTGAAATATAAAATTTCCATCTAAACCCAATTTTTGTGCACTTTCTTTAAGATTGTTGCGGAGTATGTCTATATAAAGCTTATGATCCATTATACCATCTATAAAAACTAAATTTCCTACCCCATTTGCAGCCATACAACCCCAAACCATGACGGAGCCACCACCATGTTTAACTGTAGGACGTAAATTTTTTGGATCCAAAGCGGTGTTCGGCTTTCTCCAAACGGTGTGACGACCATCGCTTCCAAAAATGTTGAATTTACTTTCATCACTAAATATAACTTTCTTCCAAAAGTTTTCTGTCTTCAACTGATGATTTTTTGCAAACTCCAAACGCTTTTTCTGATTTTGTAACGCTTGTAACGCTTTTTCTGATTACACTTCTGCAGATTATTCGAGAAGTTTCTGCAGCTAGTTTGACTGCACTCAGTTTAGGATTAATCTTGATATCTTTGAAAATTTTCCTTTTAGCCACATCACTCAGAATACTTTTCCTTCCTCTTCCACTCTTATTTTAAATTAATCCATCGCGTTTAAATTTCCCAATGATTTTCTGGACACATGAGTGACTTCTACCGACAATTTCAGCTATTTCACGATAAGATTTTCCCTTCTTAAATAACCTTAATATAAATTTTCTTACATCAATACTAGTCTCTTTCCGAGGAGCCATTTTCCATTTAAAATTACAGCTTTATATTTTCATAACCAACTTCAAAAGACAGAAATAACAATTGAAAAAGTTTAGGATAAAATTTCCCAAACTTAGATTATTAGTAGCAAGCAAAAAGAAATCAAGTGGTAGTTAAACAAAAATTTCATTTGTGTATCCTCAATTTTTTGAGGTAAAAATCTGCTTATGTTTATTTGAAATGCCTCTAAAAAGTTTTATTTTAGAATTTTGTCGTTGATTTTTCTTTATTTTTACTGTTAATTAAACCTTTTGTTATGTCTAAGAATAAAAATTCGTTTGCACTTCTGGTTAAGGTGTTATTTTGATTGAAAGTTGGATTTATCAAGTAAAAGTAAGGTGTATCCTCAATTGTTTGTGCCACTGTATATTATTTTATATTCAATTTAACAATTTACCGTATTCTTTCATTTTGAGTACATTTAGCTTAAAATATATTCAGTTTAATGATTAACAGTTTTCTTTAATTTCAATTACTGTTAGCTTAAAATTTATTCAGTTTAACTATTTATCGTTTGCTTTAATTTTAATGACATGTAGCTTAGATTATATTCAATTATATATAATTTTAATTACATTTAGCTTGAAATATATTCAGTTTAAATATTATATTTAGCTTAAAATATATCGCTTAATAATTTACATGTATCTTTCCCTTCAATTTTAATTACATATAGCTTCAATGTATTAAATTTAATAATTATAGTTTCCTTTAATTTCAATATAGGAAAAAGTATATTATTTTCCATTTCAATATTTCATCATTTATTTCAATTCTATTATTTAATCGAGTAATTTAATAATTGCAGGGTGTGTTCCAAAAGTAAATTAAAAAAAAGTTAAAAAGTTAGCACCTTGGGTGGCTAAATCTACTCTTTGCAAAACATTGCGTAGAATATATTTTTTAATATTTAAATTCAGTAATTTTATTTTTAAAGCATAACCGTTTGGTTGTTGAATATATAATACTTGTTTAAATGAATCGCTTTCTGTAACTGTTTTCGTAACTGATTTGAAAAATGTAATAGGTAAAAATTATAATTCTAATGTTAGAATTTTGTTTCGGAGTTTGTAGAATGTAATAAGCTATAGCTTTGGTAAAATATTGTTCATTATTGTGCTTATGAAAATGGATAAAAAAAAATGCAAATTACAAAGTTTCTTTTGTGTGGCTCTCATAAACTGAACGGAACAGTATAAAGGAGTATTTAATCTTTAGTATAACGAGTATTTAAATATTCGAGCACAACAGGATTTGGCAGGATTATATATATATTTCGATAACACACAATCAGTCACACCCTTTGGGCCCGAACAGATTTAACGTGAATCAGCCCCGGCTACACGGCGGGTCTTTGGCGGCCAAGGATCGAACCCGCGACTGAGCAAAAACCGTCGGCCGCTTGTCCACGACCTTGACCACTAGGCTACCGCGGCCCTAAACTTGATTCAAAGCAATCAACGAAAAGGAAATATTTACAGTGAAATTGATTTTAAGGCTCCCGACCACCGGTCATTTTGATTTAGGGGACGTAATGTTAATCTCATTGAATTTCGAATTTAATTCTCACATCTTTTCTATTTGAATGCAATAAAGTGCGTCTGAAAGAGCAAAAAAATAACGAATGCTTCTGCGGAATTCCTTTCCCTCTCCGATTTTAATTAATAAATTTTTCAAAATATTTTTACTCCTATTTTAATGGTTCATTTGCGAGTTTTCCGGTCTTTGAAAAATATTTTAAAACATTTTTAAAAATTGGAGGAAGAAAATAATTCCGCAGAAGCTTTAATTATTTTTACCCTTTCAGATGCTCTTTATTGTATTCAAAAAATCAGATAGTAAAGATGTGAGAATTAAAGTCGAAATTCCATTGGGTTAACATTATGTCCACGAAATCAAAATGGCGGGTAGACTGAAGTCTTAAAAATGTAGTTTTTAAAATTTAAACAATGTATGTGTGTGTGGAAGCTAGACAAAACTATAAACCACAATATCCTTCAGTTTTTCATCCATTTCCTCTACTTATATCCATCACTAGACCAAGGAAAGAATAAGAGATCATATGAGACAGATATTCTGGAACATATTAACTTCTTTTTACCCATCAGCAACCGTCAGTTAGTTGGCACAAAGCCATCTTTTTCTTGACGGTTAAGGACGGCGAAGAGCGCTTTACTAGTAGTAATTTCAGTCGATTTTTAGTAGATGGTTATCTATCAAAGCATTTCTCCCTAGTTTTTGTTATGACATTTGCTGTAAATGATAACTTATTTCAAGTCATCAAAGAAGGGAGAGTTGGAGGTTAAACCCTCCCCAACTGGAAAAAAAATCATTAATTATAACTGTAGCACGGAGAGTAATGACTTAAAAAAAATTCTACAAAGAACTATAAAAAGTGATCTATAAAAGATAAAATTGACGTAAGAAAGTATTCATAAAATTGACATAAAATGTACACACTTACGTAAACACATATGTATTACTTTTATGTAAATTTTAAGAATTTTTTCTTAGGTCCATTTTCCAAAGTTCTTCACAGCATTTTATAAGTCATTTTTAGCTATTTCAGGTCATAATATGTATTTCAAATGCAGGGTACTTACAAAAGAATAACCCATATTTGAAAAGCTGTGATCGCGAATGTTTATTAACGTCGCACTGAGAAGCAACGCAAGCATTATTGGAGACAGACCACATAATTTAGATCATCAGTCAAGTACCGAGGACGATACCTAAGCTAGCACCTCTCTTCAAACACCCACACCACGTCACAGGAGCACATAGATTTCGACCAGATTTAACCTGCATCCGCCCCTCTGTATGGAAAGACAGATTGATCAAGATTGACAGATTGATGGCAAGACAGATCGAGCAGATAGATTGATAGGTAGGAGAGTTTGGGTTTTGGAGTGCCTACTCGAGTGACGTCCTCGTCTCTCGACAGCGCCACGGTTTTCTTTTTTCATGACCGACATCGTCGAAAGGTGTCGATTCTAGAAGAACCCTGTCCTTCGAATTTTCGATATTTGGCTGCGATCAATCCGAGAAGTTTGAAATCGATCTTTGGACGCGAAATGGGTATTTCGCTTTCCGTTGCAATTCGGTTAATATCCTTTGAGGAATTCCTTCAAATCTGTTCAAACCCCATGACTTGACGAAAACAACGCCAGCCGCGAATCCGCGACTATGAGCACCAGGCTACCGCGGCCAGTCTTTGATAAGCTACTGTTACGAAACTAAAAGAGTTACAAGAGTTTTTGACAAATTAATAACAACGTTAAATAACAAGTTTCTTAAATAAGGGGTTTCTTTCAAACTTCACACATCGCGAAATATGTTTTTTATACCTTAAATTTTAAGTAACGCTCATTTTCAGTAATATTCGCCTGTCAGTAACATTCATTTCCTGTAACATTTGCCTGTCTTAAAGATAAGAAGTAATGTGACGAACATGAGTTGATGATTCCCTGCAACGCTTCTCTAAAAAAAAAAGGAAAAGATGTATTCACAGAGATGTCATCAGTTCACAAAAGAGATTTTTAAGCAATAACCCCTTCACCTTGGCGACGGAGAGAAACTTGGCGTAAAATTGAATTATTTAATTAGTTTTAATCAATTTTTATTAATTATAGTTAAATTATCGTATTGTCATTCGAAACAATAGTGTTTAGAAAATTTCAGCTCGATTGAGAGCTTTAAAATGTGAGAAAAAAGCTTTTTGACCCAAACACACAATAACGTAACGCGATCAAAACCCATTGAAAATAACACTTTTTAAATTACACTGATCTGTTCGTGAACACTAAAATGATAAATTTGCCACCATGATAGAGTGATCGCAGCGAAGTCTATGACCTCTCTTAAACGAAATTAGTTCTTTCTCTTTATTCAAAGTTAATTAAGGGACGTGTCGTTTATCACAAAGGGATTTCGAATCCCAAAATTTAAGAAATTCTTTTAATTTAAAGTACTTCAAGAAACTCGCGATATAGTGAGTGATAATCGCTGGTTTTGAAAAAAGTGGAAACAAAAAGGAATTAAATTTCCATTTTTATTATAACTTGTAACAAGATTTTTAATTTATATGATATAAGATAGTGCAGTGTGATATATAATTAGAGACATTTGTTTTTTTAATTATTAAAAACTTTTTATTAATTACTAGCTTTTAATGTAGTAACTAAAGAGTAACAGATTTAGGTACACAGAGAGAAGTCTAGTGAGCCACGATGCTTACTAAGAACCAAGCAATTTTCGATTACACGAGCGCCATTTCTTGGAATTTCTAAATGAACGAAACTCATAGCTTGGCTTTTATAAACAGATTAATTCTATTTTCATAATTTTAAGAAAGAAAAAAAAATGCGTTGTTCGTGTACATTTCGGTTTGTGTGAGAGTAAAACTTAAAGTTTATAGCGAAAGAAGTTTATAGAGCCAAATCTGCCCCAAAGAATGTCTATTTGTGATCTATACATTTAAAAAAATACGGTGAGGGGGAGTGATAATTTTCATGAAAGGCCAAAAATATAAAAAGGGGATTGATTTGTTTTGGTTTTATTAAAGTCGCAACAGAAGCAACACGAGGCTTATTGTTGAAGGACCTCGTAATTTTGAACCTCGGTCAAGTGACGAGCACACCCTCTCCGAACTTCCACACCACGCCAGTGGAAGGACTTTGGGCCCCGACAGATTTAACGCGCATCAGCCCCGGCTGCTAGGCGAATCTTTAGTGGCCAAGGCTCAAGTCTGCAACTCTACGAAAACCACCAGCCAAGAGCCTGAAACCACGACCGTTAGGCTTCAGCGGCCACATAGAAAAGGGGGAATAACTTGATTTAGGGATTTCAACAGCTTAATTCTATTTTCATTAATTCAAATACAAAAATTGCATCTGCCAGGAATCAATTCGATTTGCGAGTGAGGCACATGTGGTTATGCTGTGCCAAACGAAAAATAATTGTGATCCAGACTTTCAGATAAAAGGGGAAAAAATTAACTGACAAGATGGGTACAAAAAAAAAAAGAGATTTGTTTCGGTTTTATTAATGTCGCACTAGAAGCAACATGAGGGCTATCGCCGACGGACCTCGTAATTCTGAACCTCGGTTAAGTGGCGAGGACGACACCTGATCACAAGCACTCTCTTATAACATCCACACCATATCAACGGGAAGACTTTGGACCCCAACAGAATAAACGTGCATCAACCCTGTCTACAGGGAAGGTCTACGGGCGAGGACGACGGCAGAGCTGGCACCTCCTTCTCCAAATATTCAAAATTGCAACGTAAACTTTTTGCAAGAAAGCACACCGCTTATTTACTCCAATTAAATATTATAATTTCGTACATCAGAAGAACTGGAATTCTTAAAATACACATATAAAACTTATTCAAAAACCATTGAAATCGAAGACTTATTCACAAATATTTTTATACTTCGATTGTAGAAAGTATTTCTCGCAACTTTACGTATATGTAAATACGTATAAGTAACTTATAGTCAAAAGTCCTCTTCTCTAAACTGATATGGAATAAACATTTATAGACATTGAGCATTTTTCACACTGAGCTTACACACCCTTTCTCAATTTCCACACCACGCCATTGGGAAGATTTTGGGCTCCGACAAATAAAACATGCATCAACCTCGGCTACATGGCGGATCATTAGTGGTAAGTGTAAAGGGTAATGGCGCAAGAGCCCGATGTAGCTATGCTGCGCTAAACAAGATTTAACTGTGGTCTAGACCTGAAAAAATTGAAAAAAAAAAAAGACAAAAATTGGTTGACGAAAAGGAGGGTCGAAAATAGGAAAGAATCGTTAGGGTACCCCGGGAGTGCGTCACACGTGTTTACCAAAGACAGTAAACCCCATAAGAAAGAAAACATCACCGGGGTGCTTCGGGGTCATGATGAACGCACTTACCTAAAGAAGGAAGTCCCCGAGGTTCCCTGATATAATCACCAGGGGTAAGGTGCCCGGCTATATCCTCAGACGCTGGCTACCCATTTTAGTTGCCTCTTACGACATGCACGAGGTACAGTGGGACAATTCTGTCATTCCAGGTCACCACACGGGTCGGGTCTTTAAAAGAATCAAGGCTCGAACTCCTGACTCGACGAAAACCGCCGTCCACGTGTCCTTGACCCTGATCACAAGGCCACCGCGGTCACTCGCAAATAAAGATCGCTGAGCGGTTCAGCCTTATTTACCAAAGATAGTGAAACCCACAGAAAAGGAAAAGAGCTCAAGGGTAACTCGGGTGAGTGATGCCCGTACCCCCGAGAAGTTTTCGATTTGTGAACCGAGTCTCTGAACGAATCAAGTTCTAGAACCACGAACCAAGATTCGACGGTATGCATCATAATCTCTTTAAATGTATTTATTCCTTTTTATTAAGAAAATAGTGAACAAAGAAGGGAAATAAAATCCGATTCAAGAGTTCCGAATATCTGTGTTTCAAAATTGTGTTCTTATCAATCTTCTCTACACTGCAACCTAAAAATTTAATCACGCAACCTTCCAAAATAGGGTCAAAAAGCAAAATCCAAAAATAATGGTTTATATAACCGATTTTCCTTTAAAGAATAGCATATAATAACTTGAAGGACGTCGCAGAACCCCACAAAAAACATTACACACACACAAATTTTCTTAGTTTTCCTTTCTGAAATGAGTCATGGAAGACCTTCACATACATTTTCTTCCAGTGCTTAATAGAGAGGTATTATTTAGTTAACCCACATTATCAGTCGCCATTTTTCTCAGATTTGTTACTTTGTAAGAGGATGACGTCGTATCCTGGAAATATAGTATTGATTCAGTCACGCTTTGTGTAAAGATTAACATGTTTTCATGTCTGAGGTATTTCCGTTTACACTCATGAGTAGGCGAATGAATCACGTTAACAGTTTCTGTTTAAAAATTAAAAACTTTACAGGGAAAAGCGGATAAAATATATTCTAAAATCTTTCCACGGAGACGTTAAGGTAACCGAGACGCTTTAGACGAGGAGAAAGAAGCTTATTTAACTCGAAAAATTTAAATAATGCTTACGTATTTTAAAATTAAAAGCAATGGAAATCAAATTTTAGGACTGAGATATCGGTACATATGTGTGTCAGTTTATACAAAGAATTTTCATCAGCAGGGGTATCGTGAGAACTTTTTCATGGGGGAGGGATTCTCCCACTTTAACTCATATCTCAAAATTAAGCTCGAATTTCATTGTTAATTTTCGAGGAGAAAGGTATATTTGTGTGGAGTACGGGATTTCCAACATTAACACTTTCTGAGGAAAAAAATCGCCATTAAAAAATGTTTGTTTTTAAATTTCGGCAATACAACAATCCCTTAACAAGGGGAGGAGTTAAAATCTCCATTGCTAAGTTACTATGAGTGAGCAATAACTATAGTCTGTGTTACTTTAGAATAGGGGTGTCAAGGTCACTCATTTTTGTTTCTCCTTCATCGGTTACCATGGTAGCGACCAATGTAAAATCTCCACTGCATTCATTTTCAACACTTCAGTTGAGGTCTGAATTCCTTTGCGTTTCGACGTGCTTTATGTTAAATGTAAAGTCTATTTTGAATATAGATAAATAACGTGTTAATCTTTTTGAAAATGATGATTATTTTAAAAGGACAGAAGAAAAATTTTAAAAAACTTATCCTTATGAAATATTGATAAAATACCCGTAAATTTGTTGCATAATTAAATGTTATAACACCTTTATAAAAAGATACTAGAAAATTAAATGTTTCTAATCAAGTGTAAACAATATTTATAAAATGTTATAAAGATTTTAAACAAATTTCTTAATGATGCAAATTTAATAAAAAAAAAAACAATGATAATCGTGAAACTCAAAATTTCGTTTTCATTAGAAGTCTGTTTACGAAAATGAAACGAAGTTGGGAGGGGAGTGATGTCCATGCTCAACTGGGGTTGTCACAGTTACAGACGGCAAGGGGAAACGTGTGACCTTGAAGCACCTATTGTAAAGTAACATACTATAAACAATAGTGGTATTTACATTTGTATACATATGAGCAGTAATGAATTTTTCATTGGGGGGGAGGGTACTTTCCTTGCATAAATTCTACAGCATTTATAATTTTAAGTAATTATAGAGTACTTATAACACATCGAATATAATTATAAATTCAAAAATAAAAATTTAATAATTTTGTTCAATTTTAATTTTATTATTCAAAATTCCGATAATTTTTGCATAAATATTTGAAATTTGTGAGTGTTTTCTAGCAAAAATTAAGTTTATTTAGAGTAGGAAAAAGCTTCATTTCATAATGTGCAAAATATCAATGCTGTGAGAGGTGCTAAGAAATTCTAAAAAAAATTGCAGAAGGAAACATAGGGAAAAAAACAAAGGGGAATACTAAAGAAGTTTGTTCGTTGCAATGCACGTCCCCACGCAGCCAACGCCACAAAGCGATTCTTGGACTCCTTCGTTTGAAACATGAACTATCCTTTTCACAGCCCTGATCTGGTACCTTAAGTTTTTCATCTTTTCACTACTCTGAAGTCGCTTATGGGTGGAAAAAAGATTTCTATGAGACCCAGAGTGCTTTTAAACATTCGGTAAAAAAAGTGGCGAATTTATTTTTTTTTGGCAAAGGTATAAGAGAAAACTAACCCCTTAGCTTACAAGTGAGTGAGTGAATGTGAAGGTTATAGGCGCAAGAGCCAGATGTGGCCATGCTGCGCCAAACGAGATTTAACTTTGGTCTATACGAGAAATAATTCGAAATAAAAACCAACGTTTTTATATGGTGGCAAAGTTTATTAAAGAAAATTATTGAAATATTAGTTAAAATTGTTGTTAGTTATTTTTAACTTAAAAATTTACTTAAAAAGAGACATTTGTGAGAGTATTAAAAAATTCATAATACTCATAAAATCAAAACATGCATTTGAAAGTTTGTAAGTCATTCTATTAAAAAAAAAATGGGAACCAGAATTCAGAAAAAATTATTGTGATAAGACACGGCGCCAAATATTGGAAACTTTCTTTCTTGCGAATGATTACTGACTAAAAGTCAGCAACCCTTACTATCTCCCCTTTGTGAGTAGAAAAGTTCTACGATACCTCATTTGGCGTGGGGAGTGCCCGGTGTTCCCAGAGGGGGAAAGAAATTTTTTCCTCAATCCTAAATGCACAGAGGGGAAAGAATATTTTGACTTTAAAATTATTGAAATATTAGTTAAAACTTGTCGCAAACGTCTAAATATTGCATTGTTAGGCGAGTACGAACGATTCCCAATATTTCAAAGCTCTAGCTTGATGGGAAGTTGGTTAAATTAACGATCGAAAATTTGAAGGCACACACACACACACTCACACAAAAAGTGAAATTCAGAAAAACGTTTTAAAAAGACAAAAATTGGTAGACAAGAAGGAGGATCGAAAATAGAGGAGAATCGCTAGGGTATTCAGAAGTGCGTCACCTGTGTTTACTAAAGACAGTCCTTAGCTTACAAAGCATATTGTCAATTAAGGCGACAAGGTCGAAAAATAGTGTTTGATGTACGTATATGGATTCGTAAATTTTTCAGAAATATATTTACTTTTTGATTTTTAAGAAACTGGTTGCTCTTACTCACTGTATTACAACTCTCGTAAATTTCCGAGCCTTTACCAATTCCCAATACCAAAGATTTACTTCATTCGACTTTCTTTAGTCGACTCGAATGAGATGATCCATTGCAATTGTGTTGGTTAAATGTTCCTCCCACTGGAACAAAAACACCACGGTCTGGTGATGACAGACTGGAACTAATCCATAAGGAATCTTTCGATTGAATAACCGTGTGAGAAAAGAAAATATTGTGTCTATCTAGTAAACTCATTTCAGGGAAATGGGTCTTAATCGACGTGACAAAAACTAAGGATTGTTTGAGAAGAAGGTGGGGAGACATTCATTCCTAAAACCCTAAGAAAAAATTCATATTTTTCAAGCAGCAGATAGTAACATTATCTTTATTAAAAATTTTATCAGCACTGACTTTAAAGATACTTTTTTTTGTCTAAAGTAAATCCTCCGAAAAATAAATTGAGGTAACAGACACCTTCCCCAAGAAACAATGTGAAAAATATTTTAACATTGAAATGTCTGTATAATTATGTATCTCTATGTATGTTAAGAAAAACACATTTTTTAAATACAAGAGATTAATTACAAACAGTCAATTATTTACATTTGTAAGCCCCATGTCATTATTTAAAGGCAGGGGTATTCAACTTAAAGGAACCCTTTGATCTTACCGTTTTCTTGAAGGAACCTCTTGATCAAAGAGAAGAAAAAGAAGATATCAAATCTTTATCCAACTCAAATTTACAAAATAATTTTTGCATCTTTATTTTCTCATAATAGAAACGTCATAATAAGATAAGGAATGGTAAGGTAGCTAGTAGGTTTTTTTTTATGGTTTTCTAAATATATTCTATGAATAATAAACTAAAGTAACAATATTTTAAATCATAACAAATTAATAAAAAGAAATTTTTTTAATGACTTGGCAGTGATTGTCTATTATTGCAAAGTATATTTATGCGTGGAATAATTGTTGAAATCTGCAACCTAATGTCATCTTCAGCATCCAATCTATTTCTGTGTTTTGTTTTTGTCGCAGCTTACAAAGAGAATGATACTTCGCATACATAGGTTGAAGCATGTGATATTAAATGTTTCACAGCTCTTTTGGCAATTTCAGTATATTCCTTTCTAATGACCAATCCAAAAATGCATTATATCAACTTAATTAAAATTTAGTTTCAATTGAGTGTCGGTCAGTATATCAATTTGTCGCTCTCTTTCTTTTATTGGGAGTTCGGAGGTGTCACAGTCTTGAGAAGGATTTTGGATCCGATATCATTTTTCATTTTGAACAGAGAAATATTCAAGAAATATTTTTGTTTTGTTTTCTTTGGTTTGGTTTTATTAACGTCGCAATAAAAGCAACACGAGGGATAATGGCGACGGACCTCGTAATTTTGAACCACGGTCAAATGATGAGGACGACACCTGAGCTGGTACACTCTCTCCTAAATTCCACACCACGCCCATGACTCAACGGAAACCGCCGGCTGCTAGTCCGATGCCTTAACCACTAGGCTAACGCGGCCACAGAAATGTTTTTGCAGATCTGGAAGATGTTGGACCAAACTAATTTTTATATTTTTATCGGGATTAGCGTTACCGTCAACTAAAATTTTATGCAAATTAAGAAAGCATTCCATTTTATCTTTCAAAATGCACTCTGCCCCAAATTTTAATTTTAAAATGCGTATAGTCAATTTTACTTTATGTCTTGAAAACAGTGAAATAAGTGGTAAAATAAGTGTACCATTCTTCACCTGAAGCAAATATGTGACCTAATATGTATCAATTAATGAATTTGTAGCAAGTGACTTTTATGAAATTTAAGATTTTATTTTATCCATAAAATAATTATTTATATCTATTTTTACAAACAAACTGTCTTTCAGAATTCGAAGTTTTCTGAAAATTAAAATTTTACTAAAATTTTTGGGCTTCAATTAAGCAAATAGTGATCTCTTGTGGAAACCCTTGCCAAAGTTTGAGGGAACCCAGGTTGAAGACTTTTGCTTTAAGGTATATCTCCCATAACATCTACTGCACTTATAATTTAAAAAATTTCAGATTCCATATAAATATATATTAAAAACACGGATCATAAATATACTAATAAAAATTAAATTCAATATAATTCACTAAATTCAAAATTTTAAAAATCCGAATTTCCGATAAGTTTTGTATAAAAAAAATTGCGTAATACTTAAAATTTGAAAGTATTTATTAGAAATAATTCGAGATAAAAACCAACGTTTTTATAAGGTGGCAAAGTTTATTAAAGAAAATTATTGAAATATTAGTTAAAACTGGTCGCAAATATCTAAATATTGCATTGTTAGGCAAGTAAGAACGGTTCCCCAAATTTCAGGTCTCTAGCTTGTTGGGAAGTTGGTTAAATTAATGATAGAAAATTTGATGGCACACTGATACACACACCAAGTGAAATATATAAAAACGTTAAAACTAAATAAGATTAATTCATTCATTCAAAAATTAAATGGTTGGAATGCAGTTTAACCCAACTATTCTTAGCGACAAGAATTATTTGGCAGTATTTTGCCAAATGTGGCTACCCTGGTTCGTTTTACGGACAACATTTAGCCAAAAAAAATCGCCAAGTTTGGTGCCAATTTTTGAAATCGCGCCAAGTGGTTGGGCTAAAGTGCATTATTAAAGAAAATATTAGTTAAAACTTGTCGCAAATGTCTAAATATTGCATTATTAGGCGAGTAAGAACGATTCCCAAAGTTTCAGAGCTTGATGGGAAGTTGGTTAAATTAACGATCGAAAATTTGATGACACACGCACCAAGTGAAGTACATAAAAACGTTTTAAAAAAGTAAGGATCACACTCAGTAAAAAATAACTCTATTTTATTATGTACAGATATCAGCTTGGCAGACATAATGTATTTTGAGGAAATTACCAGACTTATAAAACCAGATTTTGAAAAAAAAGAAAGAAAAAGCAGATATTTTTCTCTATGAAGTGGCACGTTTGTTTACAATTTTAAAATTTAATTTTTGAACGTTCTATTAGACAAATTCTCATAAATAATACATCTACGAAATCATCGAAGCGTTTTTTTTTTTTTTTTTTTTTTTTTACTTTTAACAATAAACAAAAACAAAAAAATAGCAACATTTGAAGCAGTTTAGTATTCTAGGTGCCTTAAATGGACTAAGATGGTTTTAAACTTTCAGTTTTCATTTTCATGCACATAATTATTTCGGTAACAGTAGGATGTGACTAAAATCCAGACAGAATTTTCACGACAAAAAAAAAATACCTTAAGTAATGCAAACAATAGAAAACCCAACATAATAGAAAGTGTTGAAATATAAAATCGTTGCAAAAAGATATTCACGCACTTACCTTTAAGCAAATTTTGCATAAATTGTACTACATTTAACGTAACAATGGGCTATATCACGATTTATCTCTTCTCTAACTTCAGGTACTTTTTTATTCGAATTGTTTGAAATGAAATCCTTTCCAGTAGAAAGAAAATGTGACTTTTACTGATTAGATTAGGAAGAGTAATGAATAGATTGGATAAATTACTTAACAAACAGCAATGAAGTGAATAATTAGTTTTTAGTTAAGAAATTTGTGTAAATTAATTAGTAGGCGATTAAACTAATGAAAGTAAGCAGTGAAAACCAAGTCGTTTGTTCTCCAAGAAGCTGTCATAAACATCTAGGAGGAAATCGGAAGAGGGTTCAAGGATCGAATCCTCAGCCTACGCATTAGAAGCCCAGTGAATTGATAACGGTTTATTTAAATTGATATGTAAAAGTTAGCTCTAACGCATTTAGGAAATTTAACTACATAAAATTTTAATATTCAACAAAGTGAATTATAAATTGGTTAATATTACAATTAAATTCAATTCTCCTTTCTGTTGAATGTGTATTTCCTTGATTAGCTATTCATGCTTAATAAAGAAAGATGGACCATTTAATTACTTGTAAGCGTTCTATAACTGAAAAATTTTGTAGAGCGCTTATAAATATAACATTCGATGTACTCGCTAAACATAATTTTAATTTCAAAAATTGATTTTAATAAAATTTTAAATTTTATGTTTCGAATTCCCTCTAATTCTTAAACAAATATTCTGCATTACCAAAGCTTCATGAGTATTTATTAGAAAGTAAATACGGGCATCATGACCCCGAGGTAACTTGTTTTTTTTTCCCCAATGGGGTTTACTGTCTATGGTAAACACGAGTGACGCACCCCCGGATTACCCACGCGATCTTTCTCTATTTTAGACTCTCCTTCCTGTAAACAAAGTTTTGTCTTTTTTTTTCAATTTTTCATGTCTGGATCACATTTGGCGCAGTATAGCCACATCTGGCTCTTGCGCGAATAACCTTTATATTCACTCACTCATTAATTAGAAAAAATTATGTTCACTGTATAGGAAATAAGTGGTATATTCATAGCATGTGTGTGGTTGGTTAGTAATATTATTAACGTCGCACAAGAAGCAACACGGGGACTATTGGCGACGAATCACGTAATTTTGAGCCTCGGTCAAGTGACGAGGACGATACCTCAGCTGGCACCCTACTCTTTTAGCTTCCACACCGCGTCATTTGGAGGACTCTGAACCACGCCATATTTAACATGCATCAGATAAAACATAAAATAATTAACAACATAAAATAATTTAATCAACAAATATAGGTAGCCGCGAACTCTCGGCCGGTGGTTTTCGTCGAGTCGTAGGTTCGAGCCTTGATACCATCAAAGTCTCGCTGCGTAACCGGGGCTAATACATGTTAAATTTTTCGAGCTCCAAAGTCCTCCCAGTGGCGTGGTGTGGAAGTAAGGAGAGGGATGCCTAGGATCCCTCTCCTTGGATTATGATGGGAGGATCTGGTGTTGTCCTCCTCATTTGACCGAGGTTCAAAATTACGAGATCCGATGCCAATAGCCCTCGGGTTGCTTCTAGTGAGACGTTAGTAAACCAACTATTACATATAGGTGCAGAAGACGTATTTAGCCAACTTGCTTTACACAATTTGGGCAAAAACACAGTTAAAGTCAGCTTTCGATCACATATCTTAATTGAACAGTTATTCCGAGCAATGAATTAATCAAAGATCAAAATCTCTAAAAATGTGCTACAATAACATAAAGTGCTTATAGAACTTTTAGCAGCACTTTTCATTAAATTATTTCAGAGAAGATATGATGAGAAGATATTACTATTATGTCAACAAGAAGCACAAACTACAACACATTTAATGTGCAATTCAAATTATATTTGAAGTTCGGGAAATCAGAAAATAGCTATCATCAATGAGAAATATATTTCAGATCAGCTAAACTAAAAAAAGTAAAATCATTCAATGTTTGAGACAAAATTTTTAAAAAAATATTAAACTATACTGTGTTGGGGGAATTAGCAAAGACGCTCGAGAATTATTGAGGCACATTTATTCATTTTGAATAATTAACTTAATTACATATAACACTCATTAATAGCATTAATTACAGTACATAGGAAAATAATTACAAAGTAAAACAATTTTAATGTATCCCATTAAGGGAACTGGGAAAGCTCTATCTCTCCCTTATTAATTCACCAACTTTATGCTCTTTTTTCTTACAAACGTTACAAGCGAGAATTATGAAATTTTTATGGAAGTTAGAATAATATGTTTTACATACTTTACGGTGCCATTTTCTTTCTAAGTATAACAGAATTTTTTAATTAATTCCTTATTAATAATCACTCTTAAATTAGCATTTTTGGCACAATTTCATGGCATTAAACAAATAATGCTCTAAAACCCATTAACTCTCGGTATTAAAGTATGTAATATAACATAATATAAATGTCATTAAAAAAAATTGAGAATTCTTTAGTGTCACAGGTAGTAAGAAAAAGGAACACGATCTTGAAAAATCCAAGTTTCAGAAAATCGCATTTAAAGATTTCATTGATACTTTTATTGTTGATTAAGAAGCTAAATTTAATGAATTCTTGCTTTGCATAAAGGATTATCCCCTTATTTAGTCTCATAGGAATTTCCCAATTTCCTTTTTGTACTTTTATTTCGTCTTTTTCTTGGACACGATTAAAACTACATCAGCTTTCAGATCCAACTAGACAGAGTATTTAGAAATCACTAGATATTATTTCGTTACTCGACAACAAAAAATAATTATTCGGGTAAAACAGTTTGCTGCAATTTCGAAGGCATCCAACAAATTCCAAAAGATCTGTAATTCTGATGCAAGGTCTATTCGCCTTTTAACTCGCACAGATATATCCCCATGATAGTTTATACTAGAGGAAAATTATGTTCCTTTTTGTCAATATCTGTGAAACTTCAGAATTGAGTTCTTTAATGACATGTATATTATGTTATATTAGATACTTTAACACGGTGGGCTGATGATTTTTTAGAGAACTATTTGTTTATTTTATGCCATGAAATTGTGCCAAAAATGCTAATTTAAGAGTGATTAGGAATAAATAATTAATAAAAAAAATTCTATTTTACTTAAAAAGAAAATTGCGCGTTCCAAAACATATCGAAACATACTTCAAACTTTTTAATCATAATATCCATATCATACTTCAAAACAAGTAATGATATAATTTCGTACGCAAATAATCAATATTCTCATCAAATTCATTATACTGAAAGAAAGAATAGCTCAATATGGCATTTTTACAGTTCCAACAGTATTATTTAATTCAATAAGAGTGTCAATATCTCTGATGGTAGACTTACCAAATATTTTTGATTTTTTTAAATATACTCTTACTTCGTGGCATTCTAAATACGTTAACTTTTATACCAGTGAATAGTGCTTGATAAATAAAATATACTGCAATCTAAATGTGTGAAATTCAATTTGAACGAAAGATATTTTAAAATGTTTGATAGTTTCGTAGGATATATAACAACAAATTCTATTCTCCCCAATGTTTAAAAATCACGAAAAGAACAACATAAACAGTTAAAAATTATAAACATCCGGTTGCAATTAATTTTACTGTTAAATTATTCAATCGTATGAAAATTAGAAAAGTTAAACAGAGATAATATATATGTATGCCATTAAATGAGGTACCAACATCACGAGACCTATTAGCTTTCATTTATCAGCTTTTTCGAAGTGTTCTACGAAAAAGAGCGAAATATTCCAACACTTCTGTTTCTTTGATGAACAGGTGTGATAAATCGTTAGAAAGAAAAAAGTGTAAGCTATTAGATGATACAAAAAAGTAAAAATGGAATTTTTGGTAGAATTTCACTTACCCAGTCCCCTTAACATTGCAAAACAATTTGCATAAGCGATACTTTACACAATTATAGAATATACATACGATGTAAAATAGTAAACATATCAAGAATGAATAAAGATTTCAATAAATTTACTAATGACGAACCCTTCACAAAATTAGGAATTTAATGCAACTTTTAAAATAAAACAGAGAACCAACTATAAATGTCCTTCATCTCACCATTCTTCTGGAATTAACACTTCTATTTACATCATGGCGATGAATTAAAAACTTGGGAACACTGTTCATTGTTGCCATAAAATGTTACAAAACCTCATAGATTGTAAAATCAATCATGAACAATAAATTAATGAAAGCATCAAATAATCGTTTGTTCAAAAATAATACAAGAGGAAATAAATTGTTTAAAAACAAAAATAAGTGAAAACCTATCGTCTGCTCAAAATTATGATGAAATAAACTATTTAAAACATGAAATACGGTGGAATCGAGGGAAAATACAATGAATATTTTCACATTAGATGCGAAGCCAAATTTGGTTTCAATAAAAAGAATCCAATTCATGTGCGTGTGTGTATGTGTAATTTATTTTTTAAATTTTAAATTAAAATATAAAAGGAAAATAAAATAGCTTCAACCGTGTATTAGGTTTGAGGTTAAAAATGAAAAATACATTCTTAAACATATAATAAATAACCTATATGTGTCTTTTTATTGGCTATATTTCTGATGGAAATCCAATCACATTTCGAATATCCCATAAAAACTTGTGTGTAATTCCTTCAAAGTAATGTTCCGATTAAAAAGCAATAAAATTTGTTTTCCATCTAAAAGATTTCAGAAATTCATCAAATATATTTTCTTTCAGGATGTCTTCAAATACATAACTATACATACGCCTTTCAATAAAATACACAGCTCGTCAATTCATAAAAATATTCTACGGTTTCGATATTTTTTTCAAAATCTTCTATTCATACTTGTAAGCTATGTTGCAAAATAGATTTAAAACTTTGAGAATCGAAATTTTTGTTGCGTTTCCTCAGTCCGTAAATTTTGCAAGTTCCCAGACAAACTTAATTTACTCCACGTCAATAAAATAACTTTGCTATCGAATGAAGAAAATTTTTCTGTTGCTTCCGTATAATTTTCAAAATTGCTACCGCTTTTTCTCGCTAACACTGCAGCCACTACGTTAAGAGATTTTTCAACGTAATATTCGATTTCTCTTTTAGCATTTCTGATTACTTCCGGATTCGTTTTCTTTTGCTCAAAAGTTTAAATCTTCACCGGCAATTTCTGAATTAACACACAGTAAACATTATTTTCTTTATGTAGTTACTTTGAGAATATCCATTTACATAATACGTCATTTTCCCTATTTCTGTAAAAAAATAATACGAAAAATGCGGAATTTTAGTATTCTTTCTCAAATATATCGTGACATTAAATTATAATAAATGAATTTCTGTCGATAATTTTTTTTTCCAAATAATTTGTAAAATGTTTTTTGATTTTGCTTATATTGAAAATGTGATATTACCATTTTACGTACATTTCATTTATAAAACGTATACCTTCACTTGCGACCTAAATGACTTCGCACCATCTACTCTTACAGCCACAAAAATAAATAAATAAAAAATGTAAATAAAGGAAGGTAACATAGTTGCAGGTAGTATTATTATGATACGCATAATGGTATGCACACACAATGGTATGCACAATGGTATGCAATGGTTATTTGGTAGCCAGAGTATGCACACACTGTTGGCTACCAAAAAAAGCAACAACACGGAGAAAGCATCTCAAACAGCTTGAAATTTTATCCGTGTTTATACCACGTTGGAATATGCAAATGATAAATATTGCAGCGCAGATGCACATCAAGTGAGCTTGTAGCGTCTCCATGATTGATTGATTTTATTAATATCACACTAGAAGCAATTCCAGAACTATTGGTGATGTAAATACGAGCCTTGGACAAGTGACGAGGGCGACATCTGAGCTTGCACCCCTCTCTTCTTACTTTTACACCACGCCAACGGAAGGACTTAGAGCCTCTACAGATTTAACCCGTTCGCTCCCAGCGTATCACAGGCGATACGCTCGTGTTGGCTCTCCTATGCTCAGCGTATCACTTGCGATACGCTCCGTGAGTGTCTTCTACAGCCCAGCGTGATGAGAACGTTTTATTTTATTTTTTTAATGTTACTATATGGCGTTACAATACCGTAAAATCTATATAGATAGGTTATTTGGAGTGTTGACCTTGCTGATATGGGCTTGGATTTCACTTCTGGATACCAAGAGGGGGGTAATTGTTAAAAACACGTGTTGCGGCGCGTCTCTTTAAATGTAATGACATGATTTAAAGGGTGCACTTGATTTCGGTTTTTTTTTTTTTTTCTTTCTTGCTTGCTTGTTTCTTAGAAGTTCGAAGAAGAATTCATGGTCCTTTATGGGGGATAGGGCTTTTGGTAGCAGATGTTCATTTCATTGGATCGGTTTTTATTTGTAGCGATAGTCATGACGAAAAGAAAGTATTTATCTGATACTGAGATTTGCGAAATAATGAATTAATCTGACAGTAATGTTAGCGAAAATAATTCAAATCTGTACGTAGACATTAAAGTAAAAAAAAAAAAAAAAAAAAAAAGGTCTAAGATGTACCCTTTGCTCAAAATCTTGCGTGAAGCGTCAAAATATGTGTGTAAGACATATGACGCTGTACTATGCATTGATTTTTTTTATAAATATACCATACAGCAAAATAAGATTTATCTTTTATATCTATATATTTCATATAATGGTACATCATTACACCATGAAATTTATGCAACGTATGTAAATATATTTTGTACTTTCTTAAAAGTATGATTTTTTATGTAATTTTATGTATAAAACATTCAATTTTGGATTAAATCTTTTTTTTCTTTTGTATATATTAAGTTTAATGCATTTTAAATAAGATATGTAAATACCAAAATATTTTAATGAATAGCCGATTTTAGAGGAATTTTTTTCAGGAATTAGACTTAATATCTAAAATCGTCTGGGCACAGCGTAACACTCCGCGGCAAGAAGCCGAGGGCCCAGAGAAGCACTTCTTTTTTCTCCCTCTGGTAGCGAAAGGGTTAACGTGATCAACCTCGGACTTGAATGGCATCAAGGATCCATCCCACGACTCGACGAGAACCGCGGCCACTGCAGAGCTACCAACAGGCACAATTAAAAGGAATAATAGAATATCATTTTAAGCTGGAATTGCTTTTTCATGTGACTGTTTTGCGTGATCAGCTGCTGCATGTTTCGAAGAAGAATACGGGCGTCAATAGAGCACATTTTTGGATTCGTCAGAGGAAGAATTGTTGCCTCAAGATATTGTGGAGAATCCTTCTGAGAAATCAGTTATCATGCCGGACGTAGCCAAGCATCAATGTAGCGGATTTATAATCGATGATTGATCGATTGGTTTTGTTAACTTTGCACAAAAAGCAACACGAGGACTTTGGCGACGGACCTCGTAATTTTGACACCTGAGCTCGCACCTCCCTCTCCAAACTTCCATACCACGCCAAATCTGTCATCGATGAACACAGGGCGGAACGACAGTCCGACGGCACCGATTGCACCCTCCTCGTTGCTCAATTACCCGTGTTGATAGGCATATTGTACGCATGGCAGTGATGGATCGCGCTACCACATCAGGAAACCATACCACACCTAACATGGTCTGTTGCCCAACAATCGGTGTCCACACGTGCCATTCGAAATTGTTTGCAGCACAGGGGTATGTACCCAAAATTTTCCATTGTTGCGATTACATTTGTCTCAAAACTAAGGGTGTTTACGTCTGCAATGGTGCTATTGAACGACAGATATGGACAACCTAATGACAAGACAATGCCTGTAATAGACGTATCATATCTACCTGCAACACCTTTATAGTTGAAAAGAGTTTGGAGACACCGTGGAGAAAATTTGCTTTCCTGTTACCTTAAGCATCAGAATACTTGTTTTGCACCTGGTATTATGGTTTGAGGTGGTACTCGATTCCATTTCCGAACCCCCCACCCCTTAGAATGAATTGCCAATACAATAACAAGCCAGTGTTATGGGTTTGGGAACCTGTTGGCCTCCCTTACCTTCACAGCTTGCATGTGGTCACACTCCAACAGGATTATACGCAACCACACTTAATACGGAATGTTAAAGACTTCTTCGCAAATTAGATTGCATTACTGTCTTGAACTGATTGTTTTCCCGGTCTATCGGCTATCAAACACGTCTGGTCAATGATTGGAGAACAATTTGCCAAGCATTAGCAATCCGCTGATGCATCAGATCATCTTTAGCATCATGTGGCATAGACTGTCATGTAGCATGGGCAGCATACACTGTCATGTAGCATGGGTAGTCATGCAGCAGGGGCAGATACACTGTCATGCAGCAGGGGCAGCATACACAGTCATGCAGCACGGGCAGCATACACTGTCATGCAGCATGGGCAGCATACACTGTCATGCAGCATGGGCAGCATACACTGTCATGTAGCATGGGCAGTACAGACTGTCATATACAAAATCTCTTTCATTCAAAGCCTAACAGATATTACGCTATCCGTGGCGACAGTTAACACCGATTTCATCATTTTCCTTACTTCTCAGAACTTCTGAGCCTGAGAAAATACAGCCTTCTGAGTCAGAAGGCTGTATTTTCAATCATTTCACGCTTGCACTCTGTGTTACGTCTCTAATAAAAATGGCTTTGATATTTCTCGTCTTTTCTAAGTGTTTCAATGGGTATGACCAGAAGTGTTTTATGCATTTTTCACAATTTGTAATGATTATTCGAACACATATCTAATTTTTGTGAGTTATGGACATTTTTAAAATTCATTTAAATGAAAAAAAGAGTTGCAAAAAATACAAATCCGATCTAGAACCTATTGATCGAAACGGAACTGAATAGTAAAATGAAAGATTGTATAATAATTAGTAATAAATGCTAATAACTGTAGTTAACTGTGATAATAATAATAGTTAATAACTGCATAATAATTAGTAAAATATTATACAGGACATCTCTCTGCAACAATATTCAATGAAGACTTGGTAAATGTTGGTAACTTTCTGAAGAAATTGATTACTCTTCCATTTTTTAATACTACTTTTACCTACTATCGAATTATAACTTTTTGTAATTTGAAATTTAAGGAGAGAGATAGTGTCATGTTTAAATTTAAATAACTCATTTTCCAAAAAAAAATGTTTTAATACAAACATGCTTAATGTTTTTTTATTCTTCATATAAACATAGTTTAAAGTTATCGTTATATCTAACAATTGACTTATCTCGTTTGCATCTTTATTCTTTATCTAAGTGAATTAAGTTGCTAAATAAGTAATAAATCTTCTATGTCGAACTAGTCAAGCGGAATTAGAATTTTAAGCAATAAATCAAAAGAAACTGAAAGAAAACATTTGAAGTTATTAAGCTCTTAAAATAACTACAGCAGTTATTCTCATAATTTAAATACACATTGGCCAATGGCATATTAAAACTTAAAACATAAAAAAAACCCGACAACGATTTGGAAAGGCTAACAAAATCACGAAGTTTGAACAATTCAATTCTATTGTTGAGCTGTTTAATATTCTGAACCACATCAAATCGTCTGAACTTTTCATGCCAAGGTAATTTTATCACATATTTTGTAATAAAAAAATGCTTTTACTAAAAACAGACATTTAAAAATAGAAAAATTAAAAACATTGTATTCTTTGAGCTGTTTAATATGTTTCAAAATGTTACTCGATAAATACAACTGTACTATTCGATAAATACAATGGTAAGAATGAATATTTGAAGTTTCTCTCAACATTTTAAAATTCAAAGCATCTTTAACTGTTATTTTCTAAAATGGGTAACATGATTTTAAACATTTTTCACAAAATAAATTTGTTGAAGGCTACATCTACCAGCTATTTTGGTTCCGTGAACGTAATGTAAATCCTTTTATTAACTACTACTTTTCTACTTTTCTTCTCAATTCAATCTATTTGAATGCAAAAATTAATGAAACTTTCTGTGGAAATACATTTTTCTTCCAATGTTGAAGAAAAACTTTTCTGGCTTTGATCTTGGCGACAAATATGGTCGCCAAAATTCGCCACATTTGGTAACAAAAATGGTTGCGTCATGATGAAAGTAGAAATTTCTAAAAACAAGCAGAGGTATGTAGGACATTCGTTGCAGAGTATATAAATGAGTTGCTTGTAAGTAAGAATTTCCAATCCTTGGACGAGTGGTTGAAAGCGGTAAGAATGAACATGCAACAAATAACAAGTTCGTTTATCTTTTTTGCCAGCTCCCAAACTTTAATTGTATATTAATGCAGGCCAATATATAATATATACAATAAATCCAACATCCAACAAAATTATTTTCTGTTCTTCACGCCAGTCAACAAGGCGGCCTATTCTAATTCTTCCCACTAGCATGGAGTTTAGTTGTTCGTCTTCAACTCACAGAAAAGTTGAGATGTTCCTCTTCATACATCTTTACTTCGTTGTATCAGTTTTAGCTTTTAGAATGTAAGTCGCCATTTCGTTTAATGCGATAATTGTATTTAAATGATTTGTATTCCTACGTTCAGTAATTGTGGGAACTTTCAATTTTAAGCTACAGTATAATTCTAGGCGTGTATGTTAACTATTCCTGTTGGAAATAAATATAGCTTATTAGCAAGAGATTCTGGTAATAAATTTGAATTTACTTGGAAAGAACTTTCCAGAACTGCCAGTTACGTAGCTACCAACCTGAAGATAAAGTTTTAGTACCTACTACAAATCCAAAGAATACACTTTCCAACAATATCAAAAGAAACACATTCAGGAAATTTAATCTTGCAATTCAAAAAATATTATTTCATTCTCAAGAATAAACGAGGAGGGTATAGTAAATTTCTAATAATTATTATGAAATAACAGAGATATCTGGATAAAATTTATTCAGAATATTAATTGATCCTTATGTTATATTATTGTAAATTACAGTTATTAAAGTTGATTTATTTAGTTTCAGGGAGTCATAAGTTGAAGTACCCAGCAGTATGGTGAAAATAGAGACAAGCAGTGCGATTAAGTTTCTTCACACAGACATTTGTAAGAATACAGTACCAAGAAAATCGACGATGGAATTATAGTCTGTTGATGGGAATTATAGACTGTCATAATTTGGTACAGGCTTTCCTATAAAAAAGCAAAAAGTTCTGTGCAAAAGTTTTGCAAAGAACAGATTTAGCCACCCAAAATGCGCTTTTTTTTTTTTTTTTTAATTATTATTAAATTACTCCATTAAATATAAGAATTAAAGTAAACGATGAAATATTGAGAAATGGACAATAGTAAACTTCTCCGATATAAAAATGCAGGGAAATGATACATTATTAAATGGAATATATTTAAGCTAAATGTAATTAAAATTGAAGCAAACGATAAAAAATTGAAAAGTGATGTGGTACGCCAAAAGGGATCCAACTAAAACAATAGCCCTTGGGTAACTAAAAAATGGCTGCCTCAAAGCTGACTTAAAATTCTGAATAATGCTTTTATTTTCAGCATATCTTGATTCCAATTTGCGTATGACTTAAGGTAATACATAAATCGATAAATAAATAAAATACATATATTTTATATTTGCTTCACTTCAATCCAATAAAAAAAAATCAGAGAAAATTTATATACGGCATATTTTTGAAAATTGAGTTCATTAGTGGTGAAAGCAGGTATCAGACTTATATATATATATATATATTATTTCAACCCAATAAAAAAAAATCAGGAGAAATTTATTATGACGTATTTTTGAAAATTAAATTTCTTACTGGTGAAAGCAGACATCAAAAATATTCGTAAAAACAAGATAAATTTTTTAAAAAAGGTCAGGTAAAAAATGACATTTTTAGGGTATATCAAATAATAGCCCCTTGGGTGGCTAATGAAATAGTTAAAGAACCTGTTTAATTTTAAACATGAAAACGGTACTTAAAGAACACGCTGATATTGTTTCATAAACTTCTAAAGACGGAAAAAATGAACCTCACTCGAATTAAATTAAAAATGTGATATCAACAGCTGAAATCTTCTCACATACCAGTTAAATGAAATTTACTGTTGTCGCAACAAAAATCGACACTCGTTTCCCGAGAGAACACTGACCGATTTTCGCAGTGCACATAAACCTATTTTTCGGTCCACAGCCGCGAACTTCGACAATGAAGGACAAGATAAGCGGTGGAAATAAAAGAGAAATTTCTTGTCCAAATCAGTTAAGCCCGATGCAAGCTTAACGCTCGAGTGCACGGTAATTGGACAAAATAATCTAACAAGATGTGTTTGGTGAGTAAAAACATACTAGAAAAGGAATTTTCCCCCTTAATTCACATTTTTAAAATGGATATTTAAAAAAATAAAAGAGATCGACAAATGATAATAATCACAAATTTTTCCAGATATTAATAATGTATTTTCAAATTTAAATGTCTTATTTCAACAAAAATAGATTGTCGTATAGTGAAATTGTGATATAATGGTAAATGAAATTTCCTAGTGTAATCATTTCTTGTAACATGGCTAATAACGACATTAATATATACGTAGTTATTTTAAATTATATAAGAGGGTGATTGATTTATTGATTGCTTAATAACATCGTACTTATAAGAAGTATAAGGGCTACTGACGACTGACCTCGTGATTTTGAACTTAGGTCAAATGACGAAAACGGCACCTTCCCCACCAATTTTTCCATTCAGCGCCAAAGGAAGGACTTAAAACCTCGACAGATTTAACGTGCATTAGTGCAGCTGAACGGCGAGACTTATGCGACATCAGGATTTGAGCCCACGACTCGACGGAAACAATCCCGGCGGTGAGTCAAAAACCATGACCGCTGCCTATATACGAGGGAGATTAAAAAAAAAACCCGTTTTTGAGGACAGATGGCATTACTAAGGCAAGTTATAGTTACCATTGTAGACTGTCGTCTGTTAAACGGCGCCTCAAGAAATTTGACACTGATTTATAGGTTATTTTTTGTTCTTGCAGGTCGAGTTGTTACCGTCGACGAGACCTGGATTCGTCATTATACACCGGATGTCAAGAAAGGTATGGTTTTATTAATACCGCACTTGAAACAATACGAGAGCTATTGGAGATGGACCTTGTAATTTTAACCTCGGTTAAGTGACGAGGACGACACATGAGCTGGCACCTCCCTCTCTTAACTTCTACACTCTGCCAAAGGAGGTACTTTGGGTCGCTACAGATTTTACGAGCATCAGGCCCAGCTACGCGGCGGGTCTTTAGTAGCATCAAGGTTAGAACCCGCGACTCGACGAAATCCGCCGGCCGTGAGTCAGCGGACATGAACACTAGGCTGTCGAGGGACCTCCTGTTATCGTGGTGGGGAAGTTAGGAGAGATAAGTGCCAGCTCAGTTGTTGTCCTCATCACTTGACCGAGGTTCAAAATTACTAGGTCAGCGATCAGTAGTCCTCGTGTTGCTTCTAGTGCAACGTTAATAAAATCAATAAATCAATCAGCCACATTAAGTTAACCCCATTTTTTCCATTCCTAACATAGGTATTTTTTGAACCACCCTTGTTAAGTAAAAAATAAGCAACGTTTTATTAAAACTTCTCAACCTTTACAACATCACAAAAAATTTAGTCTTTTAATTTTTTTCAATACGATAGAACGATAAAATTATAGTAATATGGCAGTAATCCTTCTAATTATGCGAACTCACTTTGCAATTAATTCTCACGTGCCTTTGCCTGTGGGGTTTCTTTACTATGCTGTCTAATATTAGAACCTCCTCTCGTGAGAAAAACCGTGACACCTGTAATTTAGCATCAGGATACATAAGTGTAGTGAATAGGTAAGGTGAGAATCAGAAATTGGCGAGATTAGCAGGATCACTCAATTGGGTGAAGCAATTCTGTGAGACGAGATATTCTAAGCGGATCCCGTTACCAAACATCCATTTGAATCCGATCTAGTTAATTCAATTGTTTGGGCTTATGAAGATAAGTAGAACTCTCCTTTATAAAGGTTGCTCAAGGACGGAATTAAATGAACGTTCCCCAACATTGATTTAGCGTATTCTAGAAGTGAATTAACCGTTTAAAGATAGTTGGCTGATTGTTATTGCGTCACAATGGTTATTAATAATCACGAGGGCAATTCATTGCAATTTCAACGGGATTTATCGAATCATGTTAGAGAAAAATTAAATCGGAACTTGCATAATTAATAATTAATTCAAAGATAAAAAATATAAAGGACGAAGATAATTTTAATTATTACCTATGGTGAGAATGTACTTTCTATAAAACATATAGTAAAGAAACTTCTTACGAAAGTTATTCTGGAGTGTGGGGAAGTGAAAACCTGTATAACATGAATGATAACAAATTACTCTTCAATTGTAAATCTTCAAGACAATACAAGTAGAAGAGCTTGGACAATAACAGCACAAACAGAAAACAAGGGACTCATACAGTATAGTGACACAAGTACAGGAACAAAACAACTAAGTAATAACAGTCACAAATGTATCAGCAACATTCAGCTCATCAGCTCAAAAGTTTTCCCCACGGACAGCCTACGCAGTAACACTTTGCATTTCAAGGGCAGGCTCCGACAATTTCTGGCAGATACACGCTGCTTCTACACAAATTCACCCAAACACACTTCAATTCCAAGCACTGACAGATTCGATGCTGTCGATGCTTCGAATGTTGCTGATACATTTGTGACTGTTATTACTTAGTTCTTTTGTTCCTGTACTTGTGTCACTATACTGTATGATTTCCCGATCGACCTCCGCATCAGAGACTCCAAAGACTCTCCCCTGTAGACAGACTGATTTCCTGCCTCAAAGACTCTCGGTGTATTCATACCTCTTCCGGCTGGGTGTGACGTCAAACTGAAAGTTCACGAAAAGTCCGTTACTTTCTTTCCAATCGATATATCGCCAAAGTTCCAAAACATTCGGGATCTTTCCATTTGTCGCCAAAGTCACCAAGCTTTTTGCCTATTGGTAAATTTTTTTGGCTGAACGTTAAGTCTGCGAAACGGACCAGAGTAGCCACCTAAATACAGCCAAATAATTCCTGTCGCCAAGGGTGGATGGGAGAAACTGCATAACAACCATTTAATTTACCGGATGAACTAAGAAACAATCCAATGCTTCAACTATGTCATCTATCTTGCAATGGCAAAGTTGGTAGAGCGTCGGCGCAAAATCTTCATGCCTTCGGATCGAATCTCGTCCAAGCATAAAATTTTTTTTATTTGATTTTCAAATAATTAATTTTAGTTTTATATGGGAGAAAAAAAAATTCTCTTATAGACGATATTTTACAGCATATAAATTTAGGATTAAATACCGTCGGTGACGAAACGTGCAGATCGTTGGAAAAAAATTTCTTTTGCCACTTAATATTGTGATTATATCGTATGTATAAACATATTTAAGTAGAAAATGGGGTTGAGGAGATTGTTCATCCCGAATCTACGATTGTTTGCTCTTACGCAATGGGCTGGTTGTCTAGGGGGGTAATTTCGGATTCCACGTAATGTTGTTGATGATATTCAAGGATGAAGCTTGCAGTAGCTTTACTTGTTTATTACGAGAGATGATGAAGAATGAAAAGTATTTACACTATGCTATGAAAAGTAAGTTGACCAGTTCGTCAGATAAAGATATATGGCTGCCTCCTTTAACCCATATTGGCGATGGGCGCTGGAACGCGCTCGGGCGTTTGAAGTTTACTTCCGACGCGGGTAGCAAAGGAGAAGAGAAGTGGCGGAAAAGAGAGAAGAAAGAAGAGAGAGAGAGGAGAAGAGCGCGAAAACGCGAAGTGTCACTTAGTTTTGTTCTGGGATAGGTGGCGCTACATGAGCTTATCACATGACTCTGATTCGTGGCGACATCTATTGAGTATCGGAGGAACTGGTTTTACAGTAGATTGAAAAAATAAAATTAATTGCTTAATAATTAGCTGGAAAATCCTACATTTATATTAATTGTAATTATTTAATAAAAAGTAACTAAAATAAAAAATTTCTTTGTTGACCTGAGTAGGAAGAGACTAAGATCTTTTTTTACCTTACTTGTTAGTTTTTATTAACTTCGCACTAGAAGCAACACGAGGATATTGGCGACGAACCTCGTAATTCTGAATGTCGGTCAAGAGACGAGAACGACACCTGAGCTGCACCCCCCCTCTCCTAACTTCCATACCATGCCAATGGAAAGACTTTGGGTCCCGACAGATTTAACGTGCATCAGTCACAGCTACACGGCGGGTCTTTGGCGGCCAAGGCTCGAATCCGCGATTCAACGAAAAACACCAGCCACAAATCCGAAACCATGACCACTAGGCTACTGCGGTCCCTATGCGGTATTAGGAATGGCTGTATGGCATTGTCAATTAATGGTTTTCCTTTTCATCAAGAAGCATTTGAGTATAACATCCTATGCATCCCAAACAATCGTCATCAGCACTTGTACACACTAATTTGCTAAAAGGTACTGTTACAAGTGAGTGAATTTCAAGTTTATTGGCGCAAGAGCCAGATATGGCTATGCTGCGCCAAACAATATTAAACTGTGGTCTAGACGTGAAGTTGAAAAAAAAGGTAAAAATGGTTGACAAGAAGGAGGGTCGAAAATAGAGAAAGATCGCTAGGGTATCCCGGGAGTGCGTAGGTACTGTTACAAATCATATCTTCAAACAGCGAATGATTTTAGCTATAGGCATCATTTCTATTCTGAGTAGAAAAAATAGACAAACATTTGAGTTTACACCTTATAATTATAAGACTTTTGATTGACTGTTTTCTGAATTCTCCCTAAAATAAGGTGACCAAAAGTCCCGCTTTTGGTGGGACAGTCCCGATTTTTAACAATTTATCCCACGTCCTGCGATGTCTTAAGAGTCCCGATTTTTAGAAAAAAAATGCACGACAAGCTAGGGAACGATGGGAGAACGGGAAGGAAATATACGGTTTTCGGCTTCCATGTAGCTATTTCACCAGGATATTAGCTTTATATTATTTTTGTAAATTTTATTTTGTTGAACTTTAGTAACAAAAATAATTGTTGAGAACTGATTATCAGGAACTGCTTATCAAAGTTCGCCTTGATCAGCTCCTGGAATACAAGAACCATTATTTGAGCTTAATGAACAGTGGCATTTTTCGGCAGCGACGAAAACATTCTGTAGCCGTAAAATGAAGAGAGCCCACTTTGTACACTTCCACAGATTTTATTCTAATGGCGACATGTTCCGCTAGCGATATGGCATCATTTGAAACATTAATGCAAGGGAATTACATCTTATCCAAAAATTAGAAACGGACGGGAATTTTAGAGAGAAGGGTCAGAGTATAAGAGTTTGTTGCTCGTCCACGAAGTAACGCCAACTCATATTGAAAGTTTTGTAACTGTCTCTCATACGATACACATCGTAATGCGTGCTATTGCTAGTTAAACAAGTGATGCCTACAAATAAGCTATTCAGATGATTTAGGTAAGCAATTTATTTAGATACCAAAGGTAGATATTTTTTTAGGTACCAAATTTTTAATCAAGACCCCCCCCCTTCCGCCAATGGTGTCCCGCTTTTCGAATGTTAAATCTGGTCACCTTACCCTAGAGTGGCTGCGGTAGCTTAGTGGTCATGGCTTCGGATTCGTGGTCATGGCGGTTTTTCGTTCAATCACGGATTCGAACCTTGGCCACCAAAGACCCGCCGTGTAGCTGGGAAAAAAGTTAAATCTGTTACCAAAAAGTCTGACGTTAAATCTGTCGGGGCCCAAAGTCCTTCTGTTGGCGTGGTGTGGAAATTAGGAGACGGGGTGCCATGTCAGGTGTCCTCCTCGTCACTTGGACGAGATTCAAAATTACGAGGTCCGCCGCCAATAGCCTTCGTGTTGCTTCTAGTGCGACGTTAATAAAAACTAAACACCTTACCCTAGAAGCAACATGAAAGAACACTGACGATTCACCTCGTCAATTTGAGCCTTGGTAAGTGACGAAAACAACGCAAATGGACCTCATTTTCCAAACTTTCATAGTTTAGTTTAGTTTTTATTACCGTCGCACTAGAAGCAACGCGAGGGCTATTGGCGACAGACCTCGTTATCTTGAACCTCGTAATCTCATAATCTTGAACCGCAGTCAAGTGACGAGGACGACACCTGACCCTCTCCTCTCCAAACTTTCATACCAAACCAACGTGTTGCCTTAAAAGATTTACTCGTGCATTAAATGGAAGACACAGGTCATTAGTTCAATCGTGCAAGAGTCTCCAGCAGATGTAGCATCATATTATAACTGTGTTCTAACTTAAGAAAAATGGGGGAGAGATAAAACTTTGTGTTGACAAGAGGGGTAGAAAACAGAAGAATCACTAAGGTATATCTGGAGCGTGACACCCATGATAGTAAAGCTACGGTTTTCTAAGAAACGACGCCGTAATCTAGCGGCTGTAAATAATATAATGGATGACGTCGCCAAAAGATTGTCTCCGCAAAGCAGAGACGTAGTTTCCGCGCATTCAACGCTCTTAAGGAATGTGATGTGATAGTGAGAGTTACTGGCGCAAGAGCCAGATGGGGGCATACTGCGCCAAACAAGGTAACTCTGTGATCTAGACTTTAAAACACTGAAAAAAGGATATTGGTCGACAAGGACGATAGAGAGTGAGTGAAAGTGCAGTTTATGGGCACATGAGCCAGATGAGGCCATGCTGCGCCAAACAAGACGTAACTGTGGTCTGGGCGTGTGAAAAGAATTGCAAAAAGACAGAAATTGGTTGACATGGAGAGTCGAAAATAGGAAAAAATCGCTGGGGTAACCCCGGAGGTGCGTCACCCATGTTTACCAAAGACAGTAAACCCCATGGAAAAGAAAAAGATCACACGGGGGGCTCGAGGTAGTGATGCCTATACCTACCTAAAGAAGGCAAGTCTCTGAAGTCCCCTGGCCTTTTAGGAAATCACGCCATCTGGTTTACGCAGACAACGTTTTAGTAACACTATCCACCGCAATATTGAGACCACCAGATAATGGCTCCGCTTTCTAAGGAAAGAAAAACTTAAATCCCACGGGTTGGAAAAATATCAATAGAGTACCACGGGGATATAATACCCGTTCTTTTACTTGGCCCCTGAGGGGGAATAAGCCCTTATTCGAATGAAATAACGCAGGCCGCGAACTCGGGACCATGTGTACTCGATTACCACAGCCACACTGCTCACTAAAAAAAGTAAGACGTGTCTTCAAATCTATTTCGCGTTTTACCCGAGACCCTACAGTCAAAAAACGCAGTACCGGAACAAAGCGAGTCTAAAAAAATCCAAAAAAATATTTTCATTCTGAAAACCCATCTTCTGCATGGATAAGCAGAGCAATTCAAGTGTTTGAGAAACCATTATCGCTTTTGACCCGTGACTTGAATGGCGAGAGTCGTACGTCCCTGGCCACCTCGAGGGTTGAAGAACTCTGACCCACAACGCGTCGGTAATTACACGTTTTGTGAGCATCGCAGAGAACCATTTACAGAATGTCTGTCTTTAGAACATGCAAACAATGGAGAGTTAAAAGATGGGTCAGATTTGAAGCACACTATTGTGAAGTGTGGCCTATTTTGAAACACTTCTTTGATGAATGAGGAAATGGCGAGTTTCGCTCGAGGTGGTCCGGGTTCGTTGATGGACGATTGTTTCTTGGTATTTGTAGCAGAAGAATTCCATTCATTTCTTGTTGAGTGAAGGAACAAATAATACGCACACAGATAATATAGTATATGGCAAAAATATATGTAATGAACGAGGTGTGTCTATTAAGTAACCAGACTGACACTGTAAAACATTTTATTTTGATGTCATACATATTTACTTATTTTCATATTCAGTGTACACGCATCTTCTATCCCTAACAACACTCCATTCGAATATTCCATAGTTCTGAACAGTGCTGAAAGTCGTCTTCTGTCAGCTCCTTCAGGATGCGCGCCGTTTGTCTTTCACAGTTTAAACGGAGTCAAATATTGTTCCTTTTAATGTAAATTTCACCTTTGGAAACAAATAGAAAACGCATGGCTCGAGATCTGGGGAATAAGAAGGACCGTCTAACACTGGGATGCTGTAATTAGCTAGAAACCTCTTGACGGATAATGTGGAATGAGCCGGCGCACTGTTTCGGAGGAACAATTTGCCGTGCGGATTCTTTGTCAATTCCTACAGTCTCAGCAACCGCACGAATACTTAACCAACGGTCGGATCGGACCAGATTACCGATTTTTTCGATATTCTTGACCATTTTTGGTATGGAATAATCTTCAACGTCTTCTCAGCCATCTTGAAAACACTCAAAAACACGTTCACGCGATAAACATTCATTGCCATACACTTCTTTCAATAAATTATATGTTGCAGTAGCTGATTTACCAAGTTTCATGAGAAATTTCACAACAATTTGTTGCTCTATTGTTACACACATCATTTTTCCGACGAAATAAAAAAATAAAAAAAAAAAAACTCTTATGCGAACGAAGCTACGGCTATACTGATTTTTTTACAGAATCAAGAGTCACTGCATTCGAAATACAAGGCTTAACGCTAAACAGCTGTCGGTCGCCGGAGTTTGGCGCATGCGTACTACTTCTGCAGCAGAATCAGTCTCGCAACTTAATGTTCACACCTAGTATTTATTGTTGTTATATAAAAATTACAATAATAAAAGAGAATTAAAAATGCTGTGTAAAAAAACTCTTGTGATATTACTAGAATAGAATAACTAGGCAATCTAAACTGAGCTATTGTTTTTATAGACACTAATTTGTATCTAATGGAATAATCTTCAAAGTCTTCTCAGCGATCTTGAAAACACTCAAAAACACGTTCACGCGATAAACATTCATTGCCATACACTTCTTTCTATAAATTATATGTTGCAGCAGCAGATTTACCAAGTTTCAAGTGAAATTTCCCGACAATTCGTTGCTCACGTATCATTTTTTCGGCAAAACAAAAACAAACAAACAAAAAAAAAACTATAATGCGAATGAAGGCTACCAGTATACAGTTTGTGAGTTCACAGAAACAAGAGGCACTGCATTCAGAAGAGAAAAGTTCACGCTAAGCAGTTGTCTGTTGCTGGCATTTAGCGCGTGCGTATTTCTTCTGTACCAGCGTCGTCTCCTAATAGCCACACCTCGTATCCGAGTTAATCTTGTGCAGCAGTGATGGCTGTTCGGTTTCATTGGGAAATGATTATTCAAATGATATTTACACATTTTGCGAACAATTTCGATAAAGGATTAATAAAATATAGTGGACAGCGTGGAATTGTGATTATTTATAAATGTCACATTGAATTAGGCAGTGGAAATCATATGCATGTTAAAGTTGAGTTTTATAAGCGCAAGAGCTAAATCTATGGTTATGTTGCATCAAATAACGTATATCTGCGGCTTTACGTTGGCAACGGGAAAAAATGGTAAGGTTGAAAATAGAGAGGAATCGCTGGGATATCCCCGGAAGAGTGTCAACTTTGTAAATCAAAGAAAGTAAAAGATCAAGGTTAATCCTATCAATTAACTTTTACTGCTACTTGATCACACGTGGTATACGATTAGAGAACCTCGCCTTGTAAAAGAACCGATCATTATGAAAATAAGTATTTATGTATTAGAAGTGTAGTGACTAGGTACAAAATGATCAGTAGAATACTTCGAGATAGAGGTATGCCTCAAAAGTGGTGGGGGAAGTCATGGAGAAAAATGCCTAATTGAAATGAAAATTGCAATCCGATACATTTAAATTTATTCTTCTAAAATGGCTGGTATAAACCGTTTCGCTTCCCCCCGAAAGTAATGTTATAAGTGCGCAGTTAAAAAACACTATGAAATGCACGCTATAAAAATTTCTAAATGGAAAACATGCAATATTGTTGCGTGGTGTAGAAGTTAGGAGAAGAGGTGCTAGCTCAAGTGTCGTCCTCGTCATCTGACCGATGTTCAAAATTACGAGGTCCATCGCCCATAACCTTCGTGTTGCTTCCGATGCGATGTTAATAAAACCAACCAATCCTACTTGTAGGGAAGGATCTCCGTAAAATAATACACCTATGAGGGGAACAGAACATATAAAAATCTCGAATCCTTTTCACGGTAACGGATGATATCCCAACCGACATCGTGCAGTATAATAAACAATTATGAGGGCAGTTCAAAAAGTATCCGTGTTATGAATGGGGTATTAGGATTGGTTTGGTATTTTTAACGTCGCATTGAGAAGCAACACGAGGGCTATTGGCGACGGACCTCGCAATTTTGAACCTCAGTCAAGTGACGAGGATGACACCTGAACCCTTATCTCCTTCCCCAAACTTCCTCACCATGCCAATGCGAGGACTTGAGACCTCAACAAATTTAACAAGCATCAACCCCGGCTACAAGGCGGGTCTTTTGGGGCATCAAGATTCGGGCCCATGACTAGACGAAAACAGTCGACCGTAAGTCCTCTACGATTCACGTAAGTTAAGCGGGATTGGAGAAAGAGCGACTTGAGCATATTCTGTAGTTGACAGACAGTAAATCATGTTTTCCCTTTTCTGCCTTATCAATTGGATTTCTTAATTTGTTGACTATTTAATTAGATGATGTTCAAAGGGCTTAATAACGAAAGGCAAATACTACAACATTAACATTTATTATATTTTCCATAACAACAGTTAAATGCATCCAGCTCTAACCCCTGTTTTTGGAAACATAATTTATTTCACAAAAATTAATAAAGAAATAAATTATGGTAAATGTGAGTGAGTGAAAGTGAAGTTTAATGGCGCAAGAGCCAGATGTGTCTATGCTGCATCAAACAAGATATAACTGTAGTCTAGACGTTTTGAAAAGCAATGGGGAAAAGATAAAGTTTGACCAGAAGGAGGATCGAAAATAGAAAAATATCGCTAGGGTATGCCGAGCGCGCGTCCTCCATGTTTCTGATGCCCATACCTACAAATTATGGAAAACATCAAAAAGGTACTTTTTTGTTTTATATGCAGTCGTACAACCCTATGGGGAAAAGTAAGGATAACTCATAGTCATAAATTCTGTATTTATCTAAAGAAACTAAATCCACTCCGGGTCTTCCATGTGTAGGCACAGATTAAAACTCTAATCAAACTGTTTATGTAAAATAAAAGCAATTTTGTTATTTTTAAAATTTTGAAACCTGAAAAAATATCAGTATCGCTATAAATTCAGGGATTATAAAGAATAAAAAAAATATACTTAGAAAGCTAAAAGCATATTTCTTTTTTGTAAAATTCACAATTACTTTATTAATCTTGTTTCTTTTACCCTAATGACGACATTATATATATTTTTCTTGCAGTATTCGACTACTTCATCAACAGTTTTTCTCCCTTTGCTTCAATTTTTTTTTTCGTTAATACCCTTAACCTCACAACTTAAAATCAATAAAAAAGCAAATAAATAATAAAATAGAATTAGGTAATTTAGTACACAACAAAAAAAAAAGAAGTTCGTACAATGGGAAACTTTCACGAGCATCGCATTATTTGCTTACTAAGTTGATATCAATTCCCAAAAATATTTTCAATGGTCGGCACACACTCTCGGATCACGTGTCAGTTCCCAGAATTGTCTGATGTGTTCACCTTAACTGATAGTTTCCTCTATTTACTCATGACCTTTTTTACCGTCATAAGAGAACGCCCTATCGTTATAAAAGCGACTCATTGTATGCAGTGTCTTTTTATAATATAAATATTTTTTTACGACTAAAATATTCGCTCTACTAATCGGTAATTCTTTGGGAAAATAAAGGATATGTATCGCAAAATGTAATTTAGATTTATACAGTTGAATGACTTTTAGAATTTATAAATGTAATTTTTTGTAAGGGTTTTTTTCCATTACAATCCGTCGTCCATATTAAGTCCATGTTTGTTCTACTGCGAACGTTTTTGATTATTTTACGAAAATCTAATCCAATGCATATTGCACTCGTTTGTTCGAAAAAGGAAAAAAGAAACGAAACACTTTTAAAAATAATGTAATTACTTCGAAATTTTCATTACAAATTTCTTTTCCCCCAAATTTCAAGATTAAATTTATGTAGCTAATAAATTCATGTTCGTCCACAGATAATATCCCAAAACGTCAAATTTTTCGGTAGCCTCTGGAATCTCAAGCACTGCTCTGAGACTCCAAAATGTCCTAAGATACTAACCCACTGTAACAACTTCAAAATAATACCACCGGTAAAAAACGAGTTTTGTGAGCATGGTTTTTCTTTCGAACTTCACACTTTGCGTATCATATTTTTTTGTACTTTAAAATTTTAAGTGCAAAAGAGAACAAAGAGTCAAAAGGAATTTATTCAATCATTAATTTTAATAATCTATTTTATTATGTGACGTTTTTTGAATTTAGCATCTAAAATAATTACGTGTAAAATTTTTATTCAAAATGCATAGTTATATATAGACATGAATATTGAGACATACCTGCATTTATATGTTCCATTTTTTTTAAAATAAGCATTCCTATTCACACGAAAAAACAATGTACAATAACATCGTAAGGTTTAAGGGTTTTCTTTCAGACTTCACACTTTGCGTTACATAATTTTTTATATCAGAAATCTTAAGAACAAAAGGAAACAATTAGCCAAATAAAATTTATTAAATAATTAGTTTTAAAAAATTTTATTATTTGATTTTTATTAAATTTATCATCTAAATTAAATACGTGTAAATTTTTAAGCTCAATTAAGCATCATGTGAATCAATTAAGCTACATGTAATTAAAATTAAAGCAAACAATAAATTATTAAATGATGGATTTGGCGACCATTTGGCGACTTGGCGAGAAACTTGACTTAAAATTTAATTCTTTAAATAATTAATTTTTATTTATTATAATTAAATCAACGTATTGTCATCCAAAACAATCCTGTATAGAAAATTTCAACTCAATTCAGCGCTTGAAAATGTGAGGGGAAAAAAAGCTTTTAATATTTTGAACCAGGCAAAGTTACAATTGACCCATACAAGCTTACAATGCAAGTTGAAGAAAACCCATAAGTAAAAGATATCAACGCACCCGTATGATGAGTATTTTATCTTATGAATAAATGGTAGACGAGAAAAATCAGATGCAAATCGCTGCGTATTTTAAGCTACGTGAATCACAAAAATAAATTCCTGACAAGTCCTAACCAACTCCCTCTCTTTATAATTATTTAAAAAACCAACACCAAATAATACCTAAGCAAATTTGTGTTCTTCAGAAAAATTTAAGATTACATTACTTACTTATTTTCACATGCTTACATCCCTGTTGTTTTTAAAAATAAATATTGCGAATCAATGTGCGTCTTCTTGAATACCCATACTATTATTTATAAATTAATAAATGCTTGGTGTTGAGGGAAAAAAAATTAACTATTTCTTGAAATATAGCAGCTGCCCCGTTTTAAGGAAATAAATTTTTGCGTTAATCATTATACAAATTTCTCGCAAGTTGTGCTTTCTTCGAGCAGCTACGGCAGCGCCACCAGCCTTCAAGCTCGTATCTGAATTACTTGGGTAGGATAATACTTATTAATTCACTGTATCAATTAGGTAAGGTGGTGGATTCCTATTAGATTCTGGACAAGGAGCTTCTTTCTCTTCGATTGTTATGGTTAGGATGTTAAGAGGATATTTCGCTGCAAGTTGTTCGTTGAAGTCGCTGAGAGGATGAATTATGATTGACTCTTGAATTTCAGAGATAACATGATTAATTACCATTTTAACGTGGAGTTAAGTTTAGTTTTTGTTAACGTCGCTCTCAAAGCAACACGAGGTGTTATGGCGACGGACCTCGTAATTTTGAACCTCAGTCAAGTGACGGGGACGACACCTGAGCTGGTACCCCCTCTCCTAATTTCCACACCACACCAGCAGGAGGAGTATAGACCCCGACACATTCAACGTGCATCAGCCCCCGCTACACGGCGGGTACTTAGCGCCCAAGGCTCGGACCTGCGACTGAACGAAAACCGCCGGCCACGAATCCGAAACCATGACTACTAGGCTACCGCGGCCACCTCCATTACGTGAAATAACACCGACACATTATAGAATATTAAGATCTAAGCCAGGCCTGGCCAACATGTGACCCGCGGAACCGGGTCATCTGAACAAAAGTTTAAACTTTTGTTACACATAAAAAGGCAGAAGAACGTTCTACCATGAGCCGTTCATATCATATCCCCTTACTACGGGAATATTTTGGTACAATGACTCAACTATCTTCACAATATTTATTCCATATTATTTGTCCAGGAACAATTTCTAATTGGTGCTGTGACATATTCAATTTTTAAAAAACAAACGATTTAATCTTAATGTG
>BMAW01040763.1:686770-706225 GCA_019974015.1 Nephila pilipes
AAAAAAAAAAAAGAAAAAAATTGGTTGACAAGAAGAAGGGTCAAAAACAGAGAAGGATCGCTAGGGGAACCAGGGAGCGCGTCACCCGTGTTTACGAAAAACAATAAACCCCATAGGAAAGAAAAAGATCACTTGGGTGCCTCGGGTTCATAATGCCCATACTTACCTAAAGAAGGTAAGTCCCTGCGATCCACTGATATAATCCTCAGGAGCAGGGTGTCCGGCTATATTCCGAGAGTCGCCTCTTACGACATGCATGAGCTACAGTGGGACTATTCCGTCATTCTTGGTCACCACACGGGTCGAGTGATAGTTGAGATAAACGGCAAAATCTGGCTTTGGTGCCATTGCACTCAAAAAACATGGAACTGTGTTTTAGACATAAGAAATAGAACAAAAAATAAAAATACCACATGTGATGTGATATGATGGTATCTTTTTTGCCGCAAGAGCCAGATGTGGCAATGCTGTATCAAACAAGATAAAACAGTGATCTAAACATTTGAAAAAATTGTTTCACAAGAAGTAAGGTCGAAAACGGAGATGGATCGCTAGAGTATCCCGGGGGCGAGTCACCCCAGTTCTAAAGACAGTAATCCCCATAGGGAAATAAATTATCACAAAAGCTCTTCGTGGAAAGTATTCCCGTACTTACTTTAAAGAAGATAAGCCACGGAGGGGTGACGCGACAGGGAAATCGGTTGTACAATGGCGTCGCAACAAATACACAGAACAAGACTTATTCCGACCGAAAGATGGGCAGTTCGAACTTACCTCCATCATCAAAGTCTCAACCTATGTCTTCAACACTACAAGAAAAACCAGGCCCCGAAGTGGTGAAAAACATCATCTTCGCGCCGAAATGGTGACCCAGGCCTTGAAGACTAGATGGCAACACCCCCAGAACTACTAGTTGCTTATATGCCCGATATAAACTGATTCTGTGTATCTCAGATACCCTAACATAAATCGCAATGTGATATGCGGGCTAAGGCGCATATGTCAATGTACCACCATCTCAATTACAGATTGCCGATGACGTCAATGGAAACATTCGAAAAACGACACTCAGTGAGTGGGGGATGTATAACAAAAACAATAATAGCCAGAAAAACAACCTCTGATATATCGTTAAGAAAGACTCTCTTCGTATAATAAGCATGGTGCTGGAGAGAGTGTCTTCGGAGAATTCCTTCAGCAGAACGTAGATACACACCCCTTAATAACTGACCCGAAGGAAAGTTTCTTTTCTATTCAGTTGTTGAGGTCGTCAACTAACCCCCCCCCCATAACAAATTTTCTCCGGATTGACAGTTCAAAGTTTCGAATTATCCCTATCTCTCTCACCACAATATCAACCAAAATTCTACCACGGGTTGAACATCTTATGTGACAAACCCTCTCCAAACTTCCCTACCACGCCAATGAGAGGGATTTGTATTCTCGATAGAATTAATGTGCTAGCAGGGCGAGTCTCAACTGCTTCTCGTACTTTAAAGAGTCTCAGTCGTGGTCAAGATTTTGGCCCAAACATGAATATCATGAGGGAGATTCACGGAATGAATATTAGGCCAAAAGTAAACATCACGAATCAGACACGCTAAAGTACGAGAAGGGGTTCCTTTTTAGAGTTTTAAGTGTTTTCTATTAGATATTGGTTCAAGGTGAGCATTTATAATTAAATTTGATTTTATGTTGAGTATTTCGATATTTTAAATAAACAACCTTAGTCTATAATTATAATAATAGGTTAAAATATACTATTTATTTTTAGGTGTAATATTAATGCATTCCTCAGGACAAAGGCACACTTAAAGACTCTGGGTAGACTGACTCGGTAGACTGTGATTATTATTTAAAATATTGATTGTTTATTTCAGAAACATTAGTTTTGTAACTATTGTTTGTCATCTTTTATGAAATATAATACATTTATAGCGGGTGTGTAAGAAGGAAACAGAGAATTAAACTGAGTGTTATCCACAAGAGTTGTATCGCGTAAAGCAGGGGTATTCAACCTTTTACACTTCGGAAAACACTTTGAGCTAACCGTTTTTATGAAGAAACTTCCTGATGAAAGAGCAGGAAAATAGGATACCAAAGCTTTATCCAATTCAATTTCATAAAATTATTACTGCATCTTTATTTTATCACAATACAAACATCTTAAAAAAATAATGAATCGAAAGATAGCGAATGGCGTGTTTTGGTTTTCTAAAATGTTTCCAAACAATAATAAATAAAAGAAACAATACTTCAAATTATAACAAGTTAATAAAGAGAAAAAATTTTAATGACTTAACTGGGATTGTTTTTTATCGCAAAGAATTTTAATGTCTGGAATAATTGTTGAATTCTGCAACCTAATGTCCTCTTCAGCATCCGGTCTGTTTCTGTGTATTGCTTTTGTCGCAGCGTACAGAGAGAAATATTTTTCGCATACATAAGTTGAAATAAAATGACAATAGATGTTTCACAGCTCTTTTGGAAATTTCAGGATATTCTTCCCTAATGCCAATCCAAAAAATCATAATATCAACTTGACTAAATTTTAGTTTCAACCGAATGTTGGTAGATATATCAATTTGAGATATATCGACTAAGACGAAGAACGGAGACCAATATGTGACTTAACGTGTCTCGATTAATGTATTTGAAGCACTTGACTTTTACGAAATTTAAGATTTTATTTAATCCGTAAGATATTTATTTATATTTATTTTTTCAAGCTAACTGTCTTTTAAGAATTTCTGATCCTTTATAAAAATTAAAATTTTACTAAAATTTTGGCGCTTTCATTAAGCAAATAGCGATCTGTTGCGGAACCCCTGTCAAATTTCCAGGGGACCCTAAGGTTCCGCAAATGTCTGTATCACAGGTATTTACATTTCGACTCGTATTGCAACTCTTTTCGAGCATCACTCCCTTCTGTTTACTGCGCGTCGTCTCCTACTGCTTAGGGTCCGAATTTCATCAAGCTAAATGGCACAGAAAGGGGTCATCGGGACTCGAGCCCATGATTCGACGGTAACAATGCCGGTCGCGAGCTCGCGATCATGACAACTCGGCTACCGCGGCCTCTGAGTGAAATGGGAGAAAAATGAGTGCACACACACACAAAACACGACCAACTATTGGGAAGCAGGGCAGAAACGTACTTCCTCAGGGCCAGAGGTAATTAAGGGACTGAAGAGAAATCAAAACAGAGATCTTCGGAAGCACGCTGAAAAACTCATTAAGGAGCTAACGGACCGTGTCCAAAAGCGAGGGGCAAGAAAGTGTTGGGAAGCCATTTGGAAAGATGGTTCTTTTTTCTAGTTGACCACTCGTCAGGGAAAACAAATGTAGGATGGTGGTAATAAGCGAAGGGTTCAAGGAGGAGGATGTTTGTGGAGGAATCGGTGTTTGTTTACGTTTTTTTATTATTATTATTATTATTCCGAGGGTCATTGAGAATAAAGCATTGAACCCGAAGAGTTAGTTTCACTCCATAGAATGTTTTTCTTGTTCTTAGAACATTAAGTTAAGCAAGATACTTGTTAAAAAGTGCAAAGAAGTAGGAAGAGGATAGCTGAATACGCAATAAAATTTGAAAAAGTTGTGACGTTGGGCTATTCTCGGTTCTCTTTACTCATCTCGGAGACATTTTACAACGTTTTTCTGAATTTCACTTGGTGTGTATGTGTGTCATCAAATTTTCGATCGTTAATTTAACCAACTTCCCATCAAGCTAGAGCTTTGAAATTTCGGGAATCGTTCGTACTCGCCTAACAATGCAATATTTAGACGTTTGCGACAAGTTTTAACTAATATTTCAATAATTTTAACAAGTCAAAATATTCTTTCCTCTCGGCGGTTTTAGGATTGAGGAAAAAATTTCTTTCCCCCTCTGGGAGCACCGGGCACTCCCCGCGCAGCATGCGGTATCGTAAACCTTTTGTACTCACAAAGGGGAGATACTATCTCCCCTTTACTATCTCCGAGATAGTAAGGGTTGATGACTTTTAGTCAGTAATCATTCGCAAGAAAGAAAGTTTCCAATATTTGGCGCCATGTCTTATCACAATAATTTTTTCTGAATTCTGGTTCCCATTCTTTTTTTTAATAGAAGGACTTACAAACTTTCATATGCATGTTTTGATTTTATGAGTATTATGAATTTTTTAGTATTCTCACAAATGTCTCTTCTTAAGTAAATTTTAAAGTTAAAAATAACTAACAGTTTTAACTAATATTTCAATAATTTTCTCTAATAAACTTTGCCACCATATAAAAACGTTGGTTTTTCTATCGAATTATTGTAATTCGAATTGCGTACAACTCCTAGCCAACCAAATGAAACGTGATGAGGTGAATTAGATAAAAATATAGAGTGTAATTAAGGTGTGTGCCTACCCAAAATCCCCGTTTTCGAGAACATTTTCGAAAGTTTCTTTATTACTTCTTATTAAAGCCCAGTTAAGAGAGGGGAGTACCAGCTCAGGTGTCGTCCTTTTCACTTGACCGTGGTTCAAAATTACGAGGTCCTTCGTCAATAGCCCTCGTGTTGCTTCTAGTGCGACGTTAATAAAAAAAAAACTTAACTAAACTAAAACTTATTAAAGCCCACATATTTACGATTTATCAAAAATGGTTTGCATTTGTTTCTAGGGTAGTTAGTGAATGAATTAATGTAAGTATATGATTTTAAAGAAACATTAAAATACCCGTATTTGCGTTATCTGAAAAACTGCGATTTTAATTTTTTTTATTACGAAAAATCTCATTTATTAAAAAGTATTTTATATATTCAAATGAAATGTTACTACGATGTTCTGTACATCTTTAGATATGTCGTGAACCTCGCTCACAAATATAGCTTTTATGTATATAACTATTTATTTTGGTGCTATTTTTATTTTAAAAAAGTTATATTTTTTGAAAAACCATGTTGTATTTATAAGTTTTGGTATAACTCGATAAGTTTAAGAGATTACTGCATTTTTTCTGCTTCACAGCACAGATATGTGTATATTAAATATATTGTTGAAAAAAGTTAAATATATTAATTAAGATTTGTTATAGGAACTTTAGCGTAAATGCCAATTTTTACTAAAACTAAACAAATATGGCAAAAATTTGAAGAAAAAAAAAGTTGATGGAAATATTTTTTGAATTTACAATTTTATAGTGCATTGTAACAAGAAACATAAGTGTCCCGCGATTTTTTTTTTTTTGAAAAAAAGTGCTCCGAAGATAGGCACATACTTAATTGAATTAATAATAGTGGTATATAAGCAAAATAGAATTGAAAGGAGAGAGAAGAGAGAGAGGACAATAACAAGCTGATAGATGTTGTAGATTGGAGTCCTCGTAATTAGTCGTTTGTAGTGTTAATGATTGGAAGTGACCCATAATAAGAATAATAGGAGTCGAATCTGCTATAATCGACAAGTGCTTGAATCCGAATGAGTTATTAGCTTGTCAAAGACTTTATTATTTAAATGCGAACTGAGTCAAAAGGAATTTTGGAGATAGGCGTACACATTCATTAGTTGATAATAGTGTATTGTCTTTTTACGTATCTTCAATTGGAGTTTCGAACTTATTGGCGGTTTAATTAAACTTTAAGATAGTTGTAGGGTTAAGTAATGAATGAAATACGTCACAATTTTTTGTTGATGTAAATTTATATGATACACCCCCTACAAACAAATGAAAAAAATTAAGAAAGTAGACAAAAATACATAATGTGAATTTAGTTTACTTTTTAATAATGTCGCACTAGAAGCAACACGAAGGCTATTGGCGACGGACCTCGTCATTTTGAACCAACGTCAAGTGATGAGGACGACACTAGAGCTGGCACCCCCCTCTCCTAACATCCACACCACACCAACGGGAGGACTTTGGGCAACGAACAGATTTAACGTGCATCAGCTCCGGCTACACGGCGGGTCTTTGGCGGCCAAGGATCGAACCCGCGACTGAACGAAAACTGCCGGCCGCTAGTCCACGACCTTGACCACTAGGCTACCGCGGCCTTATACATAATGTGAGTGACAGTTGAGTTTCATGGCGCAAGAGCCAAAGCAAGCTATGCTGCACCAAACATTCGTTAAAATCAATAAAAACTACTTTAATTCAAAAATATGAAACAAATACAAGGAGTTGAAAAAGTTGAAAGGTTAAAAGTTCAAACATGGTGTAAAAGGCCAATTTTTTTTTTATAATAAAAAGCGAATAAATTACGGTACGGGTTTCCCCCACCCAGTCAGTCAAATTTAAAACAGATGAATGTTGAAGGGTACGACGATGAAGATGAAACACTGAACATTCAATTAAAATGGGATCAACAGTGTATGGGACATGACAGGAAGGACACTCGGGTGCAGTTTCTCCAAACTAAAGATGTTTATGGGTAAAGCTAGTGTGTCCAATGCGAAGGCGAGTCAATCTGACATCCGCTCTTCGCAATGGAATAACAGGTCATTTTCCAATGAATGGCTTCACCGAATGTAATTTGCTATTGCATGGAAGACTCCTGCCATGTCTGATGAATAAGCTTTAAAATGTCACGTCTTATGTTTTCTAGCGGCACTGCGAGCTTCAAAGGATTCGTTGAAGATCGTGCAGCCGAGTCCGCTTGTTCATTGCATAAAATACCAACATGACTAGGTATCCAATAGAATTTTACAACAAAATCCCTGCGATAAAGACCGCAAGTGATTTCAGCAATGTCAACCATAATAGGATGACTGTGATCGCCCAGATGTACCAATGTTTCCAGGACGCTCATACTGTCAGCATAAACTACGAGCTTACAAAAATTGGATTTCTCGACTAATCTGAGGGCACTGTAAATGGCGACAGCTTCGGCAGAAAGATACATAATAAAAGGGCGGAAGACAAAAGTCACGTGATGATGACGATATCCAAGCAGGTGCACCTCTGGTTCCACTATTTTCTACACGATGTTAGTAGGGGTCTTTGAGCCCCTACAAAAAAAAAATCGTACATCAGCGTTGCTACGCGACAAGTGTTTTGTGGCATCAAGTTTTGAACAAAAGGCTCTCCATCGTCGACAATGAGTTCGTGACCATGATCTCTCCTTTGGGGCTCAAAGTCCTCACGTTAGCTTGAATTAGTATATAAGGTGTCAAATCAAATGCCATTTACGTCACTTGGCGGTGGAATTGCAAAATCCATCGCCAATAGCCCTAATGTTTCTTCTAAATTAAAAAAAAAAAAAATCAATAAACTGATCGCTTTTTAGGCCTTTTAAGTATAAAATTTACACTAAACAAGAAATATAAAAAAATTTAAATCAATTCCTACTTAGGTCAAAAAAGAAATTTTTTTTATTTTAGTTACTTCTTATTAAATAATTACAATTAATATAAATATGTATATACATGGGACAGAATCACAATATTAAGTGGCAATATTTTTCTCTCATATAAAACTAAAATTAATTCATTCATCCGTTAAATTAAATGGTTGAAATGCAGTATAACCCAACCACTCTTGGCGTCAGGATTTATTTGGCGGTATTTTGCCAAATGTGGCTACCCTGGTCCGCATCACTAACTTAATTTTCAGCCAAAAAAAAAATCGCCAAATTTTGCAATGCTTGAATTTTCGCCAATTAAATTTAATTAGGGAATTAACATTTGAAAAAAATGTATTAACATCAAGTGTCCTCCACCACAAGTTTAAAAAATGTACTTGAACTTGAGTGGATGAATAAAAAGTATTTTATTAACAATTGAATATTTGAACAAGATATATAAATATATATAGGAAGAGTGTGAACGAATAATAAGAATTTAAAAAGAAAGAAACGACAAAAAAAAAAATTACAATCTGAAGACAATCTAAACAAATATAGAGCATTTATTTTCCACTTGTGATAAATTACTAATTAACGATCAATTAAATTGATACATGAAGTGAAAAATAATAGTTATCAATAATTAAAGGAAATATCCAGGGTTTTTGCATTGCTCTCCAAACAATTAATTTTTAATAAACTTAATGACCAAACAAACGACTTCTTCCCTGCCTTAATTAAATCAAAAGTTAAACTGTTTTATTTAAAGAGAGTTTTTACAAACTTTGTTTGACGGATCCCACAGGCCCAGTTTTTACCCTAATTTATTATCTGTGTTTTATTTATTTCAAAATGAAACAAGACTGTGAAAGATACCACTATCGGATTATACTTTCCCAGTAACACCACTGAAATAAATTACACGATATGAATGAAAGGAAACAGATGAGATTTATTTGGCCGTGTAGAATACATGATCAATCACAACATTTTTTATATGATTAGCAAAGCTAACAACAGAATGATAACGGATGTCGGTAAGAAACACATTTACTTAATAACTAACTACTTTTTATGTTTTAAAACCGAACAAATTTTTTTAATATAATGGACGCTCCACAGTTAAACGATCTTGTTTTAAATTGTGTCGGTGCAATGAGAAGAAACAATCAATAGCCTAGAGAATGAACTGAACAAATTAACACGGAAAACATTTTCGGACAGAAAAATACAAGGCGATTCCAAAAGTATTGAGCGTATTGCATGTTTGAATAATTCGATATAAAAACCAACGTTTTTAAAAACAACGTTTTTATATGGTGGCAAAGTTTATTAAAGAAAATTATTAAAATATTAGCTAAAACTGTTGGTTATTTTTAACTTTAAAATTTACTTAAAAAAGAGACATTTGTGAGCGTATTAAAAAATTCATAATACTCATAAAATCAAAACATGCATTTGAAAGTTTGTAAGCCATTCTATTAAAAAAAATGGGAACCAGAATTCAGAAAAAATTATTGTGATAAGACACGGCGCCAAATATTGGAAACTTTCTTTCTTGATCATGATTATTGACTAAAAGTCAGCAACCCTTACTATCTCGGAGATAGTAAAGGGGAGATAGTATCTCCCCTTTGTGAGTACAATAGTTTTACGAGGCCTCATGTGGTGTGGGGAGTGCCCGGTGTTTCCAGAGGGGGAAAGAAATTTTTTCCTCAATCCTAAAAGCGCCTAGCGGAAAGAATATTTTGACTTATTAAAATTATTGAAATATTAGTTAAAACTTGTCGCAAATGTCTAAATATTGCATGGTTAGGCGAGTACGAACGATTCCCGAAATTTCAAAGCTCTAGCTTGATGGGAAGTTGGTTAAATTAACGATGGAAGATTTGATGACACACACACACTCACACACACCAAGTGAAATTCAGAAAAACGTTGTAAAAATAAAGAACAAATTGGTGTACGTAATTGTTTATTTAAAAAAAAACAGCTTTATACAACACATTTTAAACATTATATTAGTTCCACATGAGCTCCGTTTGCGGCACGCAAAAAAATATCAAGCCGAAATTCAATTTCACGCCAAGTGTTTTGCAACATTTCAGCAGGTATTCCTCCAGTGACTTGAATGATTCGTTGTTTTAGCTCATCGATATCTAGAAATGGAGTTGCGTACACTTGGACGTTTTGAGTATTTTAAACGAAAACGTCTCTGAATGGTTAGAACGGATTTGCTTACATGGAACCATAAAACGCATTTTGTATTTACCTGTACCGTAGCCATCTGCAGACTGACGCAATCGGTCAATATTCTCGAGAAATGCTGTCGCGCGCTATACCGTCTAATGTGAAAGTTATTTAATGTTTGAAAGTTTGTTGTAAAAAACTGTTTATGTTGTCTTTCCAAAAAAAATAAAAAATAAATAAATAAATAAGAAATAAGAAAACCAACGTTTTTATATGGTGGCAAAGTTTATTAAAAAAAATATATTGAAATATTAATTAAGCTGGTCGCAAATATCTAAATATTGCATTGTTAGGCAAGTAAGAACTGTTCCTAAAATTTCAGAGCTCTAGCTTGATGGGAAGTTGGTTAAATTAACGATAGAAAATTTGATGACACACTGATACACACACCAAGTGAAATATATAAAAACGTTAAAAGTAACTAAAATTAATTAATTCATCCGGTAAATTAAATGGTTGGAATGCAGTTTAACCCAACCACCCTTGGAGACAAGAATTATTTGGCGGTATTTTGCCAAATGTGGCTACCCTGATCCGTTTTACGGACTAAATGTTCAGCCAAAAAAAATCTCCAAGTTTGGTGCCAATTTTTGAAATCGCGCAAAGTGGTTGGGCTAAACTGCATTATTAAAAATATTAGTTAAAACTTGTTGCAAATGTCTAAATATTGCATTGTTAGGCGAGTAAGAACGATTCCCAAAGTCTCAGAATTCTAGCTTGATGGGAAATTGGTTAAATTAATGATCGAAAATTTGATGACACACGCACACCAAGTGAAATACATAAAAACGTTTTTAAAAAGAAAGAAAAGAAACATGTACGTACCTCAATTAATTATTTTTTTTCAATCATGAAATGCGCACAATGTTTTTGACCCACTCTGTACTTCAATTTTTATGCCAATTCGCAACATTGAATCAAGCAACATCATTTATGATCAAAAGTCATTGATACATTGAAAATATATTTTGTAACCAAATAATAGAGCACGGTGTGGACATAAATGCTGGTGAAAAGTTCTACTCATGCAAATAAAAAAAAAAGCTTTACATTTCGCCCATAAATAGAAGTACAAGTTATAGTCTGTTGGCTTACAATTGGCGCTTCAAATTCACAGATTTCCCCCCACTGCCGTCTGTAACTCTGGCAACAACAGTTGAGAATAGACATAACTCCCCCTCCCCCCTCTTCGTTTTACTTTCGTTAACAGACTTGTAATGAAAAAGAAATTTAGGCTATGCTGTGCAAAACAAGGTGTAACTATGAGTGATGAGGACTCAAAATGACAAGAAAAGTGTAAACTCAGCTGATGGATTCAGGATTAAGAATCAAGCTTGTTATCTGTATACTTTTAAAAAATATTAATTGTACGCGTGAAGTGTCCAAATACTTATGTGAAATACCAAATTCTAGCACTTCTGACTTAAATTATTTTAATTTTAAAAAATTTTGTGCACTTATTTTGACATATTACACCAATATTATAAAATAGTAAAATTGGGGGTGGGGAATAAGTCAATCTTTTTTAATATGTAGTACTTATTTTTTTTCAACCGAATTCGTGGCTCCCGAGGTCTCATTCTATTAAAGAATCGTGGCTCCCGAGAAAGGTCTATTAAAGAATATATAATCCTGCCATCTGCTAGATTTTATTGTTCTTCCCCCTTTAGCCCCCTAGTGGCTGGTGCTTATCGTTTTCGAAGGAAAACGATAAGAAATTAAAGGGGAGAAACTAGATGAAAGGGGAGAAACTAGCGCCAAGTACAACAATTCCATGCTAACCGATACCGAAACGGAAGAGTCGGATGGAAAGCGACATGGCATGTGCTTTTGTGATAGATCATTTTTACGATAATAGGTTAGTTATCGCCCAAATTAAAATCAAATTAAGAAATAAATAATTAATATTATTAAACTATGTATTTGTGTAATACCATCGACCAAACTAAAAATTTCGTGAAACAATGCGATATTCTGCTAATAATGGAAATGTTTTTTCACCGAACATTTACAGCGACTCTCATCATCAAGAACATCAGAACTTTAAATGCCTTTTTTGCCTGAGGGAGACGTCTCTTTTAGTCTGGTTGGTAAAGGCGCAGCAAAAAGTGAATGGTCAAATTTTCTTCCTCGGATCCACTGGGTTTGATATGCCGCCTTAAACCAAGGTCATCAACTGTCTTCTCCTCCTCCAGGGGTAGAAAACCAAGCAACACCGAAGTGGTAACCTAGGGCTTGAGCACTAGACGGTAGCAAAGCCTAGAACTACTGATCGCATACAATCCCAACGCAAAACACTTGTTGAGTGCGTCTCAGACAGACGCATATAAATCACTATTGGTGATAAACTGGCTAAGGCGCACGTGTCGACGAGACTCGCCACTCAACTGGAGATAAACGATAGCGTCAAATGGAAACCTATTCCAAGCAAAACTCAATACAACAGGGAGGGATGTGTGTAATAATGGTTGCAAAAGTGATATTCTGAATAAATATCAATCAGAATGTTTCTCTTCTCGCTACCGGTGATAGTGCGCTAACAGTGATACTGGAGGGGGAGTACTCAGCGGCTCTCTTCAATGCCACCAGAACTTAAAAAGCCATAATTCCTTACCCGAGGGAGACATTTCTTTCAGTCCGATTGGTGAAGGCGCAACAAGAAATGACCAGTCAACTTGCTTTGGAGCCAATGGACTAGAGTTCGAAACGCCGCCGGCACACAAAGGTCAACAATTCTCTCCTCCTCCACGGGTGGAAAAACTACCCAACGTCAAACACTTTTAAAAAAGACGATAAAATTTGTATCGCACATATTACAAAACAGAATGTAGTTAACTATTTTCAAAATTATGGAACCTTGGCTAAAAAGTGCGCTAACAGACACAATGTGATATTATACTTTAAAAAAGACAGCATGATGAGAAGCAGTGGTGTTGTAGCGTTAGATTACGGAAAAGGACATTCATTGTTTAATGCCAAAGATAGAAAGGAAAATAACCATTCCGTTTCCAAGCAACGAAAGAAAGCGCCGAAGTATCCGCCATTTTTTCGGACTCGTGGGAAACTAAACAAAATGAAGAGTTGAGAGCTGCGAAATACAAACACTTCACAGTTAACCAAAACTTCGTTGATTCAAAGACTGGTGAATGTTCACAAGAAATTTGAAGAAAAAAAACTAGTCAGGTTCTCACACACATTTCTCTTTAACTTAGCCTCTGGGTCTACTTTACTACAATGTTTGACAAAAGCGTCTAGCCTTGTGGAAGAACCGTGATGGATATAAATGAGATTTACTATACGGTGAGAATGTAAATGACGAGTTTAATGGTGCAAGAGCCAGATGTGGTTACGCTGCACCAAACAAAGTGTAACTGTTATCTAGACGTTTGAAAGAATGGGAAAAATAAATATTGGTTGACAAAGAAAGAGGGCCAAAAAAAGATCGCTAATGTAACCCTGGAGCGCGTCACCCCTGTTTCTCACAGACAGTCAACCCCAAGGAAAAGAAAAGGATCATCAGGGTGGCTCAGGGGTTCATGATGCCCACATTTTCCTAAAAAAGTTCACCCTTGAGGGAAGGGATTCACTAAAAAGAAGTGAAGTGAATATAATGGAGGAGATAGAAGAACTTGAGTTTCATAGGAGCGATATATTGGGGCTAAAAACTGTGAAACGAAGTAGTATGCCTGCATATCTGATTGAGATTCCGTCACTAGAGGTCTATTTGAATGTGATGCAGTGAAGTAGTCTGCTTATTTTAGAATTACTAAAATAAATATAATTTTTCATCATAATATTTGATTACGAACGCGATTAGTTAACCACTCCACATTATTGATTTATTTTCATGATGTATATTTGAAGTCTAAACAAAGGGGTTAAAAATGTTTGGCTGATTATTATTGCGTCCTGTGATTCTTAATCGCAACGATGACAATTTGTTGTAGATTGTGGGGTTCGGCCAAATGCCATAATGAACAGCATCGGAGAATCACAATCGACACCCCTCGATTCATACATGGATAAATTTATGTTGTGTCTTATCATAGACTCATAAATAGATGAATTTATAATGCATCGGATTCGCAACGGAAATGACCCATTCCCAGCCATATTGAAAGTAATTGGCGAATTTAGTCCTCCAAAATCACTGGCTCGAATTCGGCCAAATTTGCGCCAACTTTCATCAGTCGATGGAAACTTATCGACAACTTTTGAGGCCTTTACGTAATCTTGTTATGTAAAAACTCATCATAGGGCAATTTGATTACCTACTCGCGATTTTGATTTCGTGGACGTAATGTTAATCCTATATGGAATAACTATTTTTTTTTCTCTCAAATTCATTACTATTCGATCCATTTGATTGAAATGCAGTGCATCTGAAAGAGCAAATAATAATGGATGCTTCTGTGGAATCACTTTCATTACGTCCACGAAATCAAAATGTTCGGAAGACGGGAACCTTAAGATTTACGATAAAAGTGACGTTTATCTGAAATTAGATTTATGATAAACGTGAAATTCAATAACATAAATAAACCTCAATAAGTTAAAATATATCAAAACTATGTACTATTCCAAATTATTTTCTCAGTACCTAGTGCCCTTCTGCATTAATTTTGGATCTCTTTGGCTGAAAACATCCGATATCGCTTACCATTTCTTAAGTAAAATCACGTATCTCTAATAAAGAAGATTAAGGAAAACACTCTCGGTTTTTATCTTAATGTTTAGAGATTTTTCTCATGTGGGCGTTTTAAGCTAGAAGGTTTCTTATTCCAGATAAATATGCGGGCATCTCCACAGAAGATGCTGATAAGGCAGGAGATACCAAAGCGAAGAAAGGCCAGCCGGTTTTTCTCAACTCCAAGCATCTGTCAGCGTGCGATGGGAAACACACCATTAATTTGTTTTTAGTTTTATATATCGTGACGTTCAGAGCTTCGCGTAAAATTAGTGGAACTGGATTGTTTATCATACGCTTGTGTGTTTAAAGGACTGAAATGTTTTATCTTAGGAATAAAAATCACACTCAAAGGACGGATTAAAATAAAAATGAGGTGAAGTTACCTCAGATGCCAGGAATTCTTCCCGAACTGCCATATGAGGCATTTGGGATGAATTTCAAAAGTTTATTCTCATTCAATACGTTTTTATTTCATGTTGATTCGGCAGAACAATGTGACATGATTATCAGCTAAAAATTAAACTTTGTTAAATCTTTATTATCTATTTATTAAGACTGATTAAAAATTAACGTCATTCAATAACTAAATCACTGCACTGGCGACGGACAATCATAATTTAAAACCACGGTTTAGTAACGAGAACGATTTTTAGTTTAGTTTTTATTAACGTCGCACTAGAAGCAACACGAGGACTATTAGCGACGGACCTCGTAATTTTGAACCCCGGTCAAATGACGAGGACGACACCAGAGCTGGCGCTCCCCTCTCCTAACATCCATACCACGCCAGCGAGAGGACTTTGGGCCCCGACAGATTTAACGTGCATCAGCCCCAGCTACACGGCGTAACGAGAACGATACCCAAGCTTGTATTCCACACTCAAAATTCCTCATCACCGGAATGGGAGAGCTTTGAACATCGTCAGATTTATATGACACCTCCGCATTTGAACTAGTGGAGCGAAGGCCTAGTGGTCATGGTCGCGGACTAGCAGCTGGCAGTTTTTATCGAATAATAAGTTTGAGTTTTGAGGCCACTAACGTAAGGTGACCAGATGTCCCGCGGAGTTTTAAGAAAGTCCCGATTTTTAGAAATATTCGAACAAGGGAGCGGCTTGAGAAAGATAAGGGAATATACGGTTTTCGGCTTCCAAGTAGCTATTTCACCAGGATATGAGCTTTATATTATTTTTATAAATTTTATAATGTTAAACTTTAATAATAAAAACAATTGTTGAGAATTGATTATCAGGAACTGCTTATCAAAGTTCGCCTTGATCAGCTGCTAGAATACGACCACCATTGTTTGGATTTATGAGAAGTGGCATTTTTCGGCATTGGCGACGATGAAAACATTTTGTAGCTGTAAAATGAAGAGAAAACACTTTGTACACTTCCACAGATCTTATTCTTAAGGCGACATGTTCCGCTAGCGATTTAGCATCATTTGGAACATTGTTGTAAAGAAATTACATCTTATACAAAAATTTGAAATGGACGGGAATTTTAGAGAGGAGAAGGGTCAGGTTGTTGGTCGTCCACGAAGTAACGCCTTCGCATGATGAATTTTATAACTGTCTCTCATACGACGTGCTTGTGCTAGTTAAACAAGGGATGTCAACAAATTATCTATTCAGATAATTTACGTTTGTAATTTATTTTGGTACCAAAGGTAGGTATTTTCAGGTAATGTTAAAACCTGGTCACCTTACACTAAAGACACGCCGTGTAGCTGGGGCTGATGCACGTTCTGTCTGTTGGTAATCAAAGTCCTACAGTTGGCGTGGTGTGGAAGTCAGGAGAGGAGTTACCAACTCAGATGTCGTCCTCATCACTTGACCAAGGTTCAAAATTTCGAGTGTGGTCGACCAAAACTTTTATAAAAAAATGTCCTGTTGTTGAAGCGAAACCTATTTGGCTAAGTTTTAGACTGGAAAATCCTAATTTGCATTTCATGCTTAAATCCTGTATTCTTACGGGTCCGAAACATTACCCAACAAATTTCATAATTTCCATATTATGTGGTTTTTTTTTTTTTTTTTTTTTTGTCTAGTGTTGTTTCATTTCAGAATATTTCAATTTTCCTTTTTGTGTGTACTATTTGAACCAAAGCTGTCGCCGGCAGACTGTGGAAATCGTGAGTTCAATGGAATACAGATTGAGATGCATTCCGAAAAAAAAAAGGGGGTTGGGGGAAGAAAAATGAAAAATTGGAAGTATTAGAACTATGAAGTCAAAAATGAAGGTCGTTAGCACTATGACGTCAAAAATGAAGATCGTTAGCTCTATGAAGTCAAAAATGAAGATCGTTAGCTCTATGACAACAAATTGCTTACAAATCTAAACAAATTGCTTGATTATGCTTTCTTTAAATTTCGCAGTCATGCTTTATCTTTTGTAATTTTGTTGCAACATGTTCTGTTATTTGTTGCCCAATTGTAAAAAAACGTAAAAAAAAATTCTTTTTGTCAATAAATGTTGAATGCGGGGGTGACGGCCTTCCGGGAGACGGTTTTTTAATTCTAAACTCTTAGGGTGAGCTCGGTCACCTAGGAGATTCTGCCAATAATTCTGCTTCTATAGTGCGCCATTATTTACAACCAACCAACACTCAAACTAATGACTGGACAGAAACAACATCATAAGCAATTGGCTACAGCGGAGCCGGTGTTTCTTTTCCCTGAAATGGGACTAAAGAGAATTTTTTTTCTAGAAGGAGCGGTCAATTATTTATTTTTGAGAAGAGAAAGTAGGCCAAAAAGAAAGATCAGGAAAGTATGCTTTAATCCTTAAGATTTTGGACTTACTGTTCATTAAGGTGTCTTCAACGTCGGTCAAGCGACGATGAAAACACCAGAGTTAGCACCTCCTCTTCAAGCTTCCACACCACAGGGAGAACCTCGACAGATTTAACGTGCATCAACTTCATTACATAGCGGGTACTCAATGCCATTCGGACTCGAGCCGCGAGTTCGTGACCATGATCACTAGGCTACGACGGCCATGTTTACCCTTCTGCATACGAGTTCCTATAAAGAATTGATTTTTGTAATAATTATTTAATACCTGATGAGCTCCACGGGGGACGATGATGACGATAGTAAAGTTTTATTGGCGCAAGAGCCAGATGTGTCCATACTGCGCCATACAAGGTAAATCTGTGATCTAGACATTAAAACATTGAAAAAAAATTGATAGACAAAAATGTCATGTAAGAAAGTAAAGTTTACTGGCGCATGAGTCAAATTTGGCTATTCTGCACCAAACAAGAATTAACTGTGGTCTAGACGAGAAGAAATTGAGGAAAAGACAAATTGGTTGACAAGAAGGAGGGTCGAAAATATAGAAGGATCGCTTGGGTATCCCGGGGGAGCGTTACCCGTGTTTACCAAAGACAGCTCCACGGGGAACGAAATGAAATTACAAAATGAAATTTAGCGCAACGAAATGACCACTTTGAATCAGCGTGATTTTAGCGAAACGCTAAACGATGTCTTCTGTAATGTTCGAATTTATACGGAAAATTGGAAAAAAATGTTCTGCCTAAAAATGCGCTCAAAGTTCTTGGAGATAAAGTGAAGACAGTCTTAAAAAATACAAAAACCCTAATATGAACCACAAAATATAAAAAAAAACATTGTACGAGTTTCATAAATAGGATTTTTTTTCCCTTTAAAAAACTTGATCAAAATATATATAATGCAATGGAAAAGGCGTCTCAGACATCTTAAGTCTTAGCAATTATTTAGAATATTTTTCAGTAAAACAAAGAATTTTATGTCAGAGCAATTTTTAAGATTTAAGGTTTTGTTTATGCGGGAGAAGACAAGAGTGTAATTTACGACTTCACTGCGAAAACAGAAAAAAAAAAAATAAGTCTGTGAAATTATTTTCCTTTGTGTAATTTAGAAAGTAATGGGTACCGCAACATTTTACGGGAATTTCCATTGTTAGCAACATAGTCGCAACAAAATTTATTACTTTGCACGTTACAAGAATGGATGATCAAGTGCGTATTTTGTGGAAGGGGTTTGTTTTTTCACAAAATGGAAAAGAGCCACACGACATGATTGATTGTTACTAACGTCGCACTAAGAAGCAACACGAAGGTTATTCGTGACGAACCTCACAAATTTGAACTTCGGTCAAGTGACGAGGACGACACCTGAGCTGGAACCACTTTTTGCAAACTTCCGCATCTTGTTCCCAAATAAACATGTAGCCTAGAAAGACTTAACGTGTATCGGCCCCGATACATGGCGGGTCTACGGGGGCATTAATTCTCGAACCCACGAATCACTGGAATAAACGAAGGCAGAGAATTTGCAACTATGACCACCACAGCCACATCAGTGAGGCAAGTGAGTGATTGTGAATTTATGACGCAACAACCAAAACAAGCGAAGCTTCACCAAACAAAAACACGTTTTTATTATTAAAGCACCGTTAAGAACAATTATAAAAAAAATTAAAAATAAATTGGAAAGGTCACTTTTTAAGTAAATCAAAAAAATTTACTATTTAATCTTTGAAATTTATCCAATATATTTTAATTCTTTTGTAATGGGAAACAGGGTCTATAAGAAAAAAAAAAGTGTGTGTCAACTATAACACTTTAAAATAAGAAACAAAAGTGACAACAATGGTCACTATGATTTTTTTGAAATAATTACAAAAAGGATATGCATTACCAAATGAATTTTTCCAGAAATTTCTATACCATTGATTCGAAAAAAGATAGTCTTTAAAATCTTCAAAGAAAATCGCCGAATTTTGCTGTTTTCCCCAGAAAAAAATTGTAATCTGGCGCCAATAAATTAATGCCCAATCCTCAAATCAAAACAAGACAATTTTTAACTAAAATTAAAATAATTGAAGCTTTTCATTTGATACGGAAATATTCTATGGAAAGTTTTGCAAGGAACAGATTTAGCCTCCCAGGGTTCGTTTCATTTATAATTATTATTAAATGACTCAAATATAAGAAATAAAAGTAAACGATGAAATATCGAGAAATGGAAAAATAGTAAACTTTTTCTATATTAAAATTAAAAGCAAACGATATATTACTAAACTGAATATTATATCAACAACATGTAATTAAAATTAAAGCACGCAAGCAATAAATTATTAAATTAAATATATTTAATCCAAACGTAATTAAAATTGAAGCAAACGGATAAAAAATTGAAAAGTGTTCTAG
>BMAW01040763.1:720974-742694 GCA_019974015.1 Nephila pilipes
TACGCCAAAACGTCTCACTTAAACAATAGGCCCCTTGGGGCGTCAAATAGAAATATGATAAAAATAAATTTGAACGGTTGGTTAAGTCAGCAAATGTGACAAGAGTCGTATGTTTGTAAGAACAGACACAAGTCGGAGGGGATGGGGTGTGCCATAAGACAACTTTCCAATACTGATGAAAATATGAGGAGATTTGATTATAAACACCGGTAGCATCATTACATGACACGAGCATACGAAGTACTAATTTTTGTATATGAAACTAACTGATTGTGGATAAATTGATTTGCGAGAATAAAAACATCCAATTTAATGCAAATGTAATTTTCTGAAAGCACATATAGAGATTTGTATTCTAGTTGTATTAGTTTCTATGCTCCGCTTTACAGAGGACAGCAATGATCAGAGTGGATACGCAGGGTTTGCAGTCAACTCCCATACGGATTACTGAACACCTTGAATTTATAAACAAGCTTTTTATACTGAATTTTAGGCCACATTACAATACAATATCACGAAAACATTTGTTATCTTGAAATATGTCGTGGAATTTGAATAATTTTAAGAGTCTGAGTTGCCAAATGAGAAACAATTCCTTAAAAATTCTCAAACACCTCTAATCACAATGCCATTGCAAAGAGCTTAATTAAAACCTAATTTGCTTGAGAATAATAGACTTTCTTTTATCTGAATAGCTGAGACTCTGCTCATCCTCTCTAGTTTACATACATTTGAACATATATCTCTTCTCTGCTTGAAGGAGTTACACCTCGTCACCTTTTTAAAAGGTTTTTAACATTAACCTCATGGCGCATGCGCTCTACATCTCTAGTGTAGCCCTTGGAGCTGCAAGTCACCGTATTATAGAACCACCGGCATCAAGCATGAAAGGTTTCATGTTACAACAGCTGATCTTTAGCAACATTTTAGGAGTGATAAGTAATCCAATGGCGCAGAGCACATTGCCCAGGCTGCTCCAAACAGGATGAAATCTAGAGTGAAAATTCCAAAAATATAATTATTGAAGCCAAGGAGGTGATAGAAAATAGAGAAGTATCTCTGGGGTATCTTGTAGGAACTGTCGTCACCTTGTTTATTACGACGAACAAACCCCATGTAAAACTTGCAAGATCACTATCAAAGTCATGGTTTTGTTATTATTCTATTAACGTCCTCTAGAAGCAAGCACGAATGGGCTGTGGCGACGACCTCAACAGGCCTCAATCCGTGAGAGGACGACAACTGAACTGGCACCCTCTCTGCTCTACGCCAAGGGAGGATTTGGCTAGATAGATATAACACTATGAATGGCGGATATTTTGTCATCAGGGTTCACGAACCACGAGCTCGAATGCTAAGAATTGCCGAGTAGCAATCGCGGATTGCTAGGACCTTGCGGCCACTCGTAAGCAATGTGTGACAGAACTAGCCTAGATAGAAGACAAGCCTGAGATCTCGCTACAAGCAGGAGATCAGTCCCTGAATATCTCCAAGGGCATAAAGCTGGGGTTTGAAACTGGATACCTATTTTGTCGCTCTTTGAATGGCTGACATGCCACATTGGGACTACTTTTACAACTGTCACCACAGAGGTCGACTAAATACAAGTCGAGATAAGAGTGTTAGAGTTTTTACGTCACACTAAAGCACATGCAGCAGGGCTGGCAAGGCGCAGACTGCGTAATTTTGAACTCCTCGTCAAATGCGAGACGACACCTGACCTACTCCTCCCTCCTATGCTTCGCACACCGTCTTAAAGGAAGGAAAAACCATGATTAATACTAGGGAATTTCGGTACAAACAAAAATTAAGTTTAATTTTTGTTCCAAATCCACTGTACAACTACAGCACAGACGCTCGAGTCCAGAGTCGTAATGTCGATGGTCAGATAACATTGTTAGTGATACCCAAATTACTCTCCATTCTGCAAATGGATTTGGGATAACATAGACAGTTTAAAATCTGAGCACATACGAATCCATCCAATGATCTTTTGCGCTAAGTTCTATTTCAAGTCATCTCATACCATGCGGACATCTCCAAGCCTTTTAACCATTTTAAAGTGTCGCAAGCTTTCAATTGACACCTAACAACCAGATCTTAATAGTTTTCCTTGTTTGTTATGGTGGACGCCTTGATTTAATCAACCTGGTTTGCACCCTAAATTTCACAAATTAGACACTCAAAACTTGGAGTCATATTCTTCAAGCAATTTTTATTCTTGTAGATGTGCCTACCTTTAAAGCGGGTTTTAAAGAAATTTGAGACAAGCATGTTTTGATTGAAATGGTCGGAAAAATTATCCTTTTAATGAACTTTTTATTTTTCAAATTTTAAGGGTGTTGTTTAAAATTTTAGTAAAATTGACATTTATGCTATAATTCATATATAGAAAATTCTAATCATGATATTTCTCACTTTTGTTTCAACAATATTTATCATAATATATCTGTGTTGTATGAAAAATGAAATATTTTTAAATTTACCGAGTTCTACCAAAATCTTATAAACACACCACACATGATTTTATAAAAATATCATCACTTTTTAAAATAAAATATTCAATAAAAATAGTTACATTCTAAAAGCTATGTTTGAGGGATCATAATATAACAGATGTAAGAACATTTTTGGTGGTAAATTTCATTTGAATGTATGAAATACTTTCTAAGAAATGAGGATTTTATCAATAAAAATTAAATCCAGTTTCTTCCAGAAAATGCTAAGATTTTAATATTTAAGAAACTATTACATACTTACATTAATGTGCATTATCTAATCTCATCTCCTTGCAAAGGCAAACCATTTTGAAATCGCAACATGTGAGTTTAATAAATGTAATAAAGAAACTTCCTGAAAATTTTGATGTTTGTGCATGTACACACAATTCTTAAGAATAATAAAAGTAACAATGAAATTGGGATTGACAAGAAAGAGGGTCGAAAATACAAATGGATCAAGTTGGGTATCCTGGGGAGTCACTGTGCTCATACCAAGGACATTAACTCCTAGCAGAAAGAAAATCACCATGGCTTCGGGGTTATGCTGCTTGCTGTACCTAAAGAAGCACCTGAGGCTAATTCACAAGTAGAGGCTCTCAACTAAGTCATGGCACACCCGTAATCGAAGGAATGGTTTTATTAATGTCGTGACCAGAAGCAATTATCAGAGGGCTATGGGTACTGACCATTATTTTGAACTCCAACAAATGACAAGGACAACACCTGAGTTTCCGCTTCTCCTAACCTCACACCATTACCTGGAGATCTAGGCCCACAGATTTCACGTACATCAGGTAATCAAAGGAAAACACGTACGATGTAAACTCAATGGATTTCCTAACTCCGTTGGTCTCTGACTATTCTGATCTTCCCATAAGTCATTATTGTCTTGGTAAAACAGACGCCCCGTGATGCCACAAACGGTCTTAATGGTATTTTAAACCGTTCATGTTTTCCTCTCCTGCCCTTTAATTTCGTCCCTGCATTTCCAGGATTTAGTCCACATCACAAAACACAGTTGTATTTTAATGGGTTTTCATCACATTGGTTGGGTCAAACTTTAAAAGCTTTTCCTCACATTTTAAAGTGTCTCATTTGAGCAGAAATTTTCTGTCCACGATTGGTTTGGATGGTAATACGATGATTAATTGTAATTAATGAAATTGATTAAACGACCATTTGAAGTTTCTGCCAATGCTACAAATCCATCGTCGAGGGCGGTCATTGGTTAAATTCTTTGTTGAATGAAAATAAATTTTTACCCTTAGTACTTAATTTTATAGAAAAGCAGAAACAAATTATTTTGAATTCTTTACTTTTTATCTATAGACTGCTCACTATATACAAAGCTTAATTGATCTAAAAATTTACACGTATTTATTTTAGATGACAAATTTCAGACAAACATTGAATAAAGTAACTATTAAAACTAATTTTGAAAAATTTAATTTGACTTTACTCCTTCTCAAGCGTTTCAAAAATAAAAGGCTTAAAATTATGGTACGCAAAGTGAAGCTTGAAATAAACCCAAGCAATAAAACTCGTTTTTATCGGTGTTACTTGGAAAATAACTAACTCACGTCGCTGAATAATAAAATATGCCCTTGAACTAATAAAACAATCACATAATGATCATAATTTTGATTAACATTATTCTTTCTGAAATTTCATTTAATCAATTATTATAAATGATACAAATATAAATACAGTCACGTAATAAATCTATGTTAGAAATAAAAATAATTGATTGCTTACCTAACTTTGCCAACTATCCAATTGCTTCCGATTCAAGAATCTCAAATGGAACAAACAGCAGAAGTTGTTATTGTTGGTGGACTCCTGGACATGTTAGTTGAGTGGGTTGTTTTAGAGTTGATTAGCGAGTGAGTATCATTAATATGAACACTTATTTATGTCCAAAGGAAATGAACAAAGATTTCAAAGATCAGCGAGTCAGAGTTTAAAATGAGGCCATGGCAGAGTGGTCTCTTCGTCATGATAGTTTAGTTTTTATTAACGTGCACTAAAGCAACACTGAGGGCTAGCATTAGATCTCGCTATTTTGCCACTCGTCAAGGAATGAAGGACGACATCTTGAGCTGGCACCCCCTCCTAACATCCACACACCACGCCAACGGAGGCTATAAGAATCTCGAAAGATTTGAGACGTGCATCATCCCTACACGGCGGGTCTGAACGAAAACTGCAGTCGCTAGTCCGATCTTGACCACTTTAGCTGCCCGCGGTCTGGTCTTCGTCGCGAATTTACGTGAGGCGTTGTTTCAGCCTGAAATGCCTGCATGTCTGAGTCCTTATACTACCAATCTGTCTTATTCAGAGACCGAGGTGGCATATTATAGATGTGAGGGTAATAGAGGGTACTCTGTTAAATATATTCAGTGAATGAGTGGAGAAAGTAGGTTTAGGAGGCAAGAGCGAAATTCCATGGTCCCACAAATTTCTGTGGCATCAGGATCTAGATTTATATATGACGGAATTGGGGAAAAATGGTTCTCAAATTGCTTTTACTTATTAACGTCGGTTAGAAGGCAACACGAGGGCTGGCTGGCGACGGACTGTAATTTTAAACCTCGTTCAAGGACGAGATTACCTAAACTGGAACCTCTCCTTAACTTCCACATCCTGCCACTGGAGGACTTCTGGGCCCCGATTTTAACGTAGCCTCGAGTACTGGCGGGTCTTTGTGGCACTCTGCCTCATCCACACAACTCGGAACGAAGCAATACCGACTTTGCGTCCACAGATGGCGCTGACCATAAATTGACCTTTTTTTTTTTTTTGTTATTCTTTGATCTTTTATTACGCAAGTTTTTTTTTCTCCTTCTATTCTTTGTTGATAATAGAGAAGTGCTTGTACGTTTTCTTAAATTACCTATAAAAAAAAGGATGGCATGGAGGGAGAAGTTAAGAAGGAAGTGGATATAAAGTATTTGCTATTTGGTTGATCCAGGATTATTGGGCAAAAAGGATTGTTTCTGTTGAAGGGAGGTTAAAAAACCTTTTTGTTTTTCTTTATCTAGTTACGTGTTTACTTTTTGCTTGAGACTTGCTTGAAAAATCAAATTATTGTTAAAACCAACGATCTCGTTATCTTCATTCTCATTAAATGGCTTTACAATATTATGTTTTGATAACGAAGTATTTTCGAAGTTTGAAAAATATGAAATAAAATATTCTACGGAGTTATTATCGTCATTTGGCCTTCTTTTTCAAAAATTGTTTCGTATTAATAATAAATTTATATATCACAAATATGTATATTTGCTTCATTACAACGTTTGTTCTTTTCCTTATTTTATATTTCCTTAAACGTATTCCAAGAATAATTCGCTGAGTAATAATTTTTTTTTTATTTGAACTTCACTGCTCAATTTCATTAGTTGCCATTGCATAAATTTTTTTTTATATTAATAAGAATCGTATACATTGGAAGAAATGGCTCCATGTTTTAAAACATACATACTTCAATTTAATTTAGATTGCATGTTTACCTGTTTTTATCGGTCAATTGGCTTATATTATGATTGTTTCTATCAAAAACAAGTTTTTTTTTCATAGAAATGGAATACATGTACTGTTAAAATCTTACTTTAAAAAAAGGATAAGTTTTTTTTTCTTCTTTTTACTTCGGAATTCCTAAATGAACTCATTTACAGCTCTTTTCATTTTAACTTTTGAATTACAGATTATATTTCACTTGATCATATTTTGTCTTTTATGTTGGGATAATTACAACTTATTTTACTTTTCGAACAATTGACTTTTCCAAAGATCAGTATATTTTATTTTAAATATTAATAAAATACGTAAGAACTATTAATTTTCTGTTTATAAAAATATTTTGATCATTTTATAAACAGAAAATTTATATCATAATAAAGATTTTCAAATCGCTCAGTGTATTTGTAATGCTATCTAATGTCCACAAATAATATTAATTCGCTTTCAGCAAAAAATATTATCAAATAAAATACCGAAATGGTTTTTATGTCAGAATTCGCTAGAATAATTAAAACCGTATTTTCTATTAATCTTTCACCCTGATGCGTTAATACATATTTAAAAGTGCGAGTAAAAAATTTAAAAACATCTTTACTTAAAGCAATTTAATAAATACTTAAATTATTCTACTCAAATTATTTCTTTATTTATTCAACTGATAATTATCTCAAACTTAAATTTAAAAAAAAAATGCAAAATATAAATATTTAAAAACTGGAAAATTATATTCAAGGAATACGATCTTATTTATGGTAATTATTAATTTAAAGTAAAAATTATTAACTAATTAATTATTAAAAATTACTAATTAAAAGGCTAATTAATACAATTGCGCACGCTCTGCTGTCAAAAATCATTCTATTGTTTTTTTTATAAATAGTGCTTACCGATATCTTACGTTGAACTGAAAAAAAAAGGGGAAATATCAAGGAATTTCAAGGAAACTCATTTCATTTATAATTTTTTATTCAATTTATACAAATTATTATTGCATTTTAATCTCTCTTTTATGAGAAATAACCTTAAAGATTTGATATGATTTTTAAAAAAAATATGTATTATCGTCTACACGACATAAAAGCCATTTTTTTTCTCCTTTATTCTTTAATTCTCATTAACTTGGAGTTTCCATTACTGTTAACAAATCTACACGTTTGTTTTACTCTTACTACTTTAAAACAATTGTTTATTGAATTCAATTGCTCATTAATATCCTACTAAAATTAGATTTTCAACGAGTTGATCGAGTTGAGCTAATTTCGCTATTTAATTTTCAACGAGCCAGGGAGCTGATCGCTTCTGCTCAATTTAAATTATTGAAGTTTAAAAGACCAAATAGAGAAAAAAATCCTAAAAAAAAAAAAAAAAAAATTATTGAAAAATTTAAACATAAATAATTGCAGAAATGTTTACAAAAGCTGTAACCATTATTGTTTCACCCACGGGTCGGGGGGTGGGAAGGGCAGTTTTGATTATATCAGTAAAGATTTATATCAGTGAAGGATTGTATTGCTATGGTAGTTTTAATGGTTGAAGTCATTTAGTTGTTTTGTACGCAAAATTTTGTTTATTATTTGTGTCTGTAAATATGGTCTGCGCTCTGATTAAAGGATTTGCATGCTTTTCAATAGAGAGGAAAGTGTTTCTAGAGAGTTTTGTAATAAAACTATCAATATTTTCGATTTGGAGATCGTTATATATGACAGAATTTCTAACGTACCATGGAGCGTTGGTGATTATTCTAAGGATTTTGTTTTGCAATGTTTTAATGTATTTTAGGTGGGACGGGGCTGCGGCCCCCCAAACAGGGGCGGCATATGTAATAACTGGGCGTAAAATCTGCTTGAAGAGAAGAACTTTATTTTTAAGTGACAGAGGAGAGTGTCTGCCTATGAATGAGATGCAAAGGGGAATTTTATTCAAAAATTTGTCTTTTAAATATTTGATATGTTTTGATTTTGTTAATTTCTGATCAAGGTGCAGACCTAGATATTTGACCACCAATACCCAGTTGATTTCTTCGTCGAAGACATTTAGGTTATTTGTAGGGTTTTGTCTTTCCTTTATGGAAGAGAATTGTTTGTGATCTCATATCCACCCGTGTGGTGAATGATTAATCCCAATGTAATTTATATATGTTGTAAGAAGCGACTAAAATGGGTACCCAGGGTCTGGGGGGTATAGCCGGGCACCCTGCCCCTGGGGATTATATCAAGGGACCTCAGGGACTTGCCTACTTTAGGTGGGTGCGGGCATCATGTTCCCCAAGTACTCTAGTGATTTTCTTTTCTAAGGGATTTATTGTTTTTGATAAACACGGGTGACGTGCCCCTAGGATATACCTGCGATCTTTTTAAAACATTTTTCTGTATTTCACTTGGTATGTGTGTGTCATCAAATTTTCGATCGTTAATTTAACCAACTTCCCATCAAGCTCTGAAACTTTGGGAACCGTTCTTACTCGCCTAACAATGCAATGTTTAGACATTTGCGACAAGCTTTAACTAATCTTTTCTTTAATAATGCAGTTTAGCCTAACCACTTGGCGCGATTTCAAAAATCGGCACCAAACTTGGCGATTTTTTTTTTTTTTTTGGTTGAACGTTAAGTCCGTAGAACGGACCAGGGTAGCCACATTTGGCAAAATACCGCCAAATAATTCTTGTTGCCAAGAGTGGTTGGGTTAAACTGCATTCCAACCATTTAATTTACCGGATGAATAAATTTTAGTTAGTTTTAACGTTTTTATGTGTTTCACTTGGGGGGGGTGTATCAGAGTGTCATCAAATTTTCGATAGTTAATTTAACCAACTTTTCATAAAGCTAGAGCTCTGAAATTTTGAGAATCGTTCTTACTCGCCTAACAATGCAAAGTTTAGACATTTGTGACAATTTTTAACTAATATTTCAATAATTATTTTAATAAACTTTGCCACCATATAAAAACGTTCTTTTTTTATCTCGAATTATTTCTATTTTCGTCCATCCTTCTTATCAACGAATTTTTATCTTTTATCAATTCTTTCACACATCTAGATCACAGCTTTTTGGCCACATTTGGTTATCACACCATTTAAATAATATCAATCAAGCGTTTGTCTTTCTAATTTTCATGCGTCTAAATCGCAGCTTTGCCTTGTTTAGCGCAGCGTGGCTATGTCTGGTTCTTGAGCCATTGAAATACTATCGCTCTCTCGTCTTTTTTAATGGCTTTTCTTCTGCTCACATTGTAACTATGACTGGGTCAAAACTTCAAAAGCTTTTTCCTCATAATTTAAAGCGCGCAATTGAGCGGAAATTTTCTATACACGATTGTTTTGAATGACAATACGATAGTTTAATTATAATTAATATAAATTAATTGATTAAAACTAATTATTTAAAGAATTAAATTTTACTCATAATTCCAATGGTTTACAAAGTGAAACACGGTTGACCAGCAAATTAAACTATCCCCTCGTAAAATTTTAAGGTAAAAAAAAAAAATTATGTCACGCAAAATGCTAAGTTTGAAAAAAAATCCATGTTCAGGAAACTGTTTTTTTACCGGTGTTATTCAAACGTCTAGATAACAGTTTTACCTTGTTTGATGTACCATAGCCACATATGGCTCTTGCGCCATTAAACTTGAGCATCACTCACTCGTTCATAAATATCAATGCCTAAATTATTTATAAAAAACAATTTCTTATTATAGCCGATTCTTTTCTTAAATAAGTAATATATTTTTTAAAAAATGAACCATTAACTTTATTTAAGTTACGTTTCCTTTCTATTTCCCCCTTTCTTTCCTTTTTATGAACGATAAATAATAATTATAAATTTTTAATATTAGATTTTATTTAATTTAGCGAATATAGTTCTGTACTCATAAATACCGATAGATTTTTCTTATTAGCATAAATTTTAGCACTAATTTAATTTATAAATCTTAAAATTCTTGTATATAAAAAAAAATCCTTACTATGTGTTCTAATTTAATAAACAGAAATATTACAAAAATTTTAATCTTTTGAATCAAGGTTTAAAAGCATATAAGAGAATTTTATAGAAGCTTCCAATAATATAAACCTGTGTATTATTATATAATCGATTTTATTACAAAATTAATAAATTGTAGATCATTCCCCTGATAGACTGTCTGATTTAAGGGATAGAACAAGTTTCCTTACATCTAACTAAATGCAGAATAAAAAGAACATAACAGCTAATCGTGATTAAATGACAACGTATATGTTTTATAAACATTTAATGCACCGGATTATTCACAAACATTTCGATCTTATTTTTATTTCTTCATTGCGATAGACTAGAAATTTATAAACTCCAAAATTTATAGATTATGAAAAAAAAAAAATTTGAATTTTTTACAATTTTTCATTAACTTTCTTTCTGAAGTACCTGTTTCAAAATTCCTAACGTTGTCGTGGAGTGGAAGCTTGGAGAATTGGAGAGTAAGGTGCCAGCTCAGATGTTGTCCTCGTCACTTCATCGCCCTCATGGGCTCACCTCCTTTAGGTAGGGGCGGGCATCCCGAAGCAACCACCCGATGGATCTGTTTCTGCCCAATGGGGTTTACTCTGTATGGTGAACACAAATAACGAACTTTGGGATACACAAGCGATCATTCTCTTTTTTCGATCTGTCTTGTCAACCAATTTTTGATTCTTTTTTTTTTTTCAAACGTCCAGATCATAAACACAAATTGTTTGGCGCAGCATAGCCACAGCTGGGTATTGCTCCATTGCGCTCGACATCCCTGAGTCACTCATTTCATATTTGACCGTGGTTGTAACTTACAAGGTCCATCGCTCGAGTTTCTTGCCATTGCAACGCTAATGAACAATTGAAATCGCTAACCTCCCATCAATTAATATTTGAATATACTTTCTGATTTTATATCTAAAATTACATCTCTTTTCCAGCCAAATGAAATGTGATTACATAACAGATAGAATCGTTAGTATATGTCTGAAATGAAGTGAATAAATTAGGAAAAGTTTACATAAAAGCGACGAAGAATGGAATACAAAGTTTTTAATGAAATTAGTAGTGAGTAGTCATTAGATATTAGGGTTTAACAAACGATTGATTATAATAGATACTAGGATATATGAGTAATATATCCCAATACCTATCATAATCAATGAAAAATCGGGTTTTATAGAATGACTAGCTGATACCCGCCCGCTTCGCTGGGCAGACGATAATATTATATTTTGGAACCTATACGTAAAATATCAAGAAAATTTTTCAATTTAATTATAATCTGAATTTAAAAATTTTAGAAATTGATTGTCTGTAATAATGGTTATCCACGACTTTCAAAAATATGAAAAAAGTATTTAAGTGTTAATAGTTTATCAATGAAAATGTAATTTAGTCCGTAAATCTGTCGTTGAACAGAATTCCGCATCACCGATGAGGTACTGTGCAGTGCGATGTGTTCCCATTATTCTACATGGCGGGTCTCCAATAGGCCAAAACCATGTAAAAATTGCCAACATAAAAATAAAAATACATTTTTTATATATTTTTTTATTTTTTAAACCTGTTGAAACAATTTTTTTTTTGTGTATTACATTTCTATTGTCTTTATTTTGAATGCATGGCAATTTTTGAGAGTGAGTACATTTTTATTTTTTATTATATCAATTTATTTATCTTAATTATTACATACATTATTATTTTATCTTATTGTAATTTTAGAAATAGTTAAATATTAGAAAATATGAAATAATATGCCTACATTTCTAAAACATCTCTGTAGACAACATTCATCGTTCGTTTTTTTGGTTGACGGTTGATTAGATTTTCACGTGAACTAACTTTTGATCATGCCATGTAAAACTGACTATGTGAATAACAGACACTTTGTAAATCTACCCCAGCTAATTTTAAACTCTGCCCTTGTGCTTTATTGATAGTCATCGCAAAGCAAAGTCTAACTGGAAACTGCAAACGCTTAAATTCAAAATGATAATCTGATGGAATTAATGGTATTCTTGGAATGAATATATTTTCACCCTCATACTTTCCTGTAAAAAGAATCGCTTCTATAACGTTTTTTTTTTAGAGTTTTCGCTTTGAGTCTGGTGCTGTTACATAATTTAGGAGGATTTAAATTACGCAACAACATTATTGACGTACCAATCTTTAGGTAGCCTAGTGGGAAAGGTTTCGGATTCGTGGCCGGCGGTTTTCGTTCAGTCGCGGGTTCGATCCTTGCCCGCCAAAGACCCGCCGTGTAGCCGAGGCTGATGCTCGTTAAATCTGTTGGGGCCCAAAGTCCTCCCGTGGTATGGATGTTAGGAGAGGGGGGTGCCAGCTCAGTTGTCGTCCTCGTCACTTGACCGTGGTTCAAAATAATTATAGAAAGAAAATGTTCTGAAAGGTGATCCTTATGGTTAAGAAGACTATTCAAAGGTTCAGGATAGGATCTAATAGCAGGAATTTGGACTTGATCACCTCTGCAGCACATTCCTGGAGGTTCTTCTATCAATTTTAAAGCATGGCACTACAAACAGGACAAACTTTTTCCGATACTGGCAATTTTATCATTTGAATAGTCAATATCTGTTATATATATTTAAAACCAAAGCTTTAGAAGTCCAAGGCACTAATTTAACTTTTGATCTTTTTTCATTGCATTTAATTACAGCTGCCTGATTCACGTGGGGGGTTATTAGAAAAGTATTTTCGTACTGCTGCTCTATGTACTTCAGGATGGCTTTTAGTATATTTTGAAGCAGCTTCTCTATGTATTTCAAGATGACTTTGAGTATACTTTCAGCAGCGTGTCTTACTTGTTCATATCTAATTGAATTTGTGAATATTTTCCTCTTTTTTTTTACCTTTATTTAATTGAAGATATATTATATCATTAATAATCGATTCACTTGAACTTGATAAATTAGTGTTAGATATTGATTGAGTCTTTGAAAGTAGCATAGATACATTTTCTTGAGGCTGAAACACTAAAGATGACACATTTTCTTCATTTTGTTTCACATTATCATCACCAAGATTAACTTTACTTCTATTTGTTAATCCAACTATTTCAATATAAACATCAAAATGTCCATGATTATAGTTTCCCGTAAAACGTAATCTTTTATTCCCTCTGGATTGTTTCACCAACAGAAGCTATAAGGCAGACGCCTTGATACACTTCTAACTGATAGGGAAATAGCTCTGCCACCGCCATAATTTCGCAAACAGATCCATACGTGTTTGGTTTACATCTTTCGGTAAAATATAAATCGTTAGTATTATAAGGGGCGCCAGATAGCATTTGAGTGTAGCATTTAAACCGATCCCAGTTGTCAAACACGTGAGAAACAATAATATTTCTCATTTTATACGCCATCGATATGTCACCGAACACCAGCAAAGACAGAGACGAAAATAAACATGCTCCGTCGCCAAGAATTTTAAAAACTTTGAAAGGAGTAGGTATTCCATCTATCCAAATATATTCAACATCCATTATAAAAAACTATAACTGAAAAGTAAATATGAAAAATCAATTTGTATTAACCTACAATGAAATACATTTCAAGTTAAAAAATATAATTATTTTTTTAAAATCAAATTATTTAACAAAAAATACTTCCAAAAAGATAAAGTATAATAAAAATTTTTAGCAAAAAGTCACCCATATTGCGTTATCCTTTTTACAAAGGGTTTTACAAAGGGATAACTCTTACGCTAGCAGCATATCTAAAACTGCATTTGAATAGACAGAATTGCTCTTAAAAAATCATATCATTAAAAATAATTCTGTATTCTGAAAACAGTAAAATATCCAGCCATTTAAAAAAAACAAAAACGTTTATTTCCTAGAAACCAAAAACTAAAAATTGCCAGAATACAAAAACAAAACTTTTGCATAATGTTTACATTAGGTTACAGTTAATGCGTATATCAAAATAAATATTTTGACAGCTACTTATTTTTTTTTTTTTATCAATGACATGAATAACATACCATTATTATTCATTTGCTAAAAGCCAACTTCAATATCTTCGTAAGATTGCATTTAGATTTACAAATGTAATTTATCAATCATTATTAATAATAAAATACTTTTCTCATGAATTTAAAACTTATGTCTAGGTTCCACAACAATAAAAAATTATTACTGAGCAAAGCGGGCGGAAGTTAGCTGGGGTTACCATAGTATAGCTTTTTAAAATTCACAATGCAAGGTCATTGAAATTCTTTGACTTGGCGGTGGAAGATATTGTGGTGGCGGTGGATTTGGTGATAAATCCATCCTCCATCAGCGCATGAATATTAAATTATTTGGTATTTTCCATTTCGCACGCTCAAATCTCGCCAATTAAACTTAATTGGTAGCAATACACAGTATACATATAAAAAAAATATATTCCGTTTGGCGTCGGTCATGTCATTTTTAGCGATAAAGTTGCCAAAAATGACATAAGCAATGGATAAAAAAAAGATTAATGGATGAAAATTACATTTTGGATTAGAATTCCGTAAAATCCGTTCTTAGTGAGCGTCTACATCGCAAAATGAGTAACTGTACCAAATTTCAAGTCAATCGGTTGTATAGTTTTAGAGATATCGTGATGAGTCAGTCAGTGGTATTTCGCTTATATATATATAGATTATCGCGAGCAGACCGACATTTATTAAGGATCCATTTTGAAGGGATTTCATATAGGAAATAATTCAAGATAAAAACCAACGTTTTTTAAAGCAACGTTTTTATATGGTTGCAAAGTTTAGTAAGAAAAATTATTGAAATATTAGTTAAAACTGGTCGCAAATATCTAAATATTGCATTGTTAGGCAAGTAAGAACGGTTTCCAAATTTTCAGATCTCTAGCTTGATGGGAAGTTGGTTAAAACAACGATAGAAAATTTGATGACACACTGATACACACACCAAGTGAAATATATAAAAACGTTAATACTAACTAAAATTAATTAATTCATCCGGTAAATTAAATGGTTGGAATGCAGTTTAACCCAACCACTCTTGGCAACAAGAATTATTTGGCGGTATTTTGCCAAATGTGGCTACCCTGGTCCGTTCTACGGACTTAACGTTCAGCCAAAAAAAAAAAAAAAAAATGCCAAGTTTGGTGCCAATTTTTGAAATTGCGCCAAGTGGTTGGGCTAATCTGCATTATTAAAGAAAATATTTGTTAAAACTTGTCGCAAATGTCTAAATATTGCATTGTTAGGCGAGTAAGAACGATTCCCAAAGTTTCAGAGCTTGATGGGAAGTTGGTTAAATTAATGATCGAAAATTTGATGACACACACACCAAGTGAAATACATAAAAACGTTTTAATAAAAAGTAAGGTTTCCTTCTCGCTATTGTTAATCTCAGTGATTTTATTTGTTCCATCCCAAAGACGTTTGCAAGCTACAATTTAATTATTCATACTAAGTGAGATTTCAGGCGCATTGAAGGTTTGTACACAATCTGCTAAGTATATTCAGAAATGAATCTAATAAAAGGACTGAATTTATATCTAACGTCTGTTTACCGAATTGTATAAGATTCTTCGACATTCGATTAGTGAATAATCAACTTAGAAATAATCACTGCCGAACTTAATGGTAAGGAGGCGCCACAAAATCATATTGTTTCTACATTCAATCGATTAGCGTGTTGCTTCTAGTGCGACGTTAATTAAAAAACTAAATAAATTGGGAATGCATCAAATACAAAACACTCTGAGCTTGCATTCCTAAATATCAGTTCATTAAGTACTGTTAAAAATCGAGTATATGTAAAACAAAAGAAAAATGAAAAATTTCTATGCAATTTCGCAAAGAACAGATTTCGCCACCCAAGGTGCCCTTTTTTATAATTATTATTAAATGACTCAATTAAAAAAAATATAAGAATTAAAGTAAACGATGAAATATTGAGAAAGGGACAATAATAAACTTTTCCGATATTAAAATTGAAGCAAACGATCCAAAATTGAAAAGTGATTCACCTAAAACAATAGTCCCAAAATGTCTGCCTCGCAGTTGTCTTAAAATTCTGAATAATGTGATTTATTCTCAGTCATATCTGGATTCCAGTTCACATATGATTTGAGGTAATACAAAAATCGATAAGTTAATAAAATACTTAATTTTTATATTTGTTTCACTTCAATTCAGTGAAAAAATTGGGGGAAATTTATTACGACATATTTTTGAAAATTGAGTTCATTAGTGGTGAAAGCAGGTATCGGACATTTATTGCATATATTTTATTTCATTCCAATAAAAAAAAATTCAGGAGAAATGTATTATGATGTTTTTTTGAAAATTAAATTCGTCACTGGTGAAAGCAGACATTAAAAAATGTACGTAAAAGCTAGATAAATTTTTGAAAAGCGGTCAGGTACGACATTTTTGGGTTAACTAAACCAATAACCCCTTGGATGGCTTATAAATTAAATATTATATTTTCTTCTGAAAAAAAAAATTATGCAAACTTTGAATTTTAATTTTCCTGGAATTCTAAGCATTTTAAACTCGACCGTTCAAAATGTTTTTTTAAAAAACTTTTACAATAAATACAGGATGAGTCGAAAGTTACTTACAATTTTATAAATGAATGGTTTATTATAGTGTTTATAATAATTTTAATATTTTATAATAATATGTGTGTGTACGTGTAATGTTTCGGAGAGAAAACGTGTAGACTTTTAGATGTTTAAATTTTTATTCGTTCATAATCGGATCAGGGAGTTTAAAATCGTAGTTTCATCAGCAGTGCAAACCATCACCAGATTAAATTAATTTGGGATTCGATTGTTTAATTATTGCAAACATCGCTAATTTTCAGCATTGTTTACTTTAGGTTTCGGTTACAGGACAACGCGTGAAATAGTTGTCATACACGAATATGTTAGGTAGGATAACAAGAATTAAATGAAAAGTAGAATTTAGGTTAAGTTAAAGTTATTTATCCTTACATTTGGCCCCCAATTTTAAGAGGCTATGATTTACATCACACTGAGAAGCATCACGTGGACTATTCGTGATGAACGGTAAAACATATTAAAATGAAATAGTGAATTGTATTAAAATGGTTAGACACGAAAAATCATTTCTACTTTTCAATTTTTCAATGCAAACGATATCACATACTATAAAACATACTTTGAAACTCCCATCACTTTAATCTTCTTCACCAAAAGTGACCCGTGTGGTGATCGGGAATGACAGAATAGTTCCACTGTAGCTCATGCATGTCGTAAGAGGCGACTCAAATGGGTACCCAGCATAGGGGGGTATAACCGGGCACCCTGCCCCTGGGGATTATATCAGGGGACCTCAGGGGCTTGCCTTCGTTAGGTAAGTACGGGCATCATGACCCCGAGGCCCCCTAATGATCTTTTTCTTTCCCATGGGGTTTATCGTCTATGGTAAACACGGGTGACACACATACAGGATACCCTAGCGATCCTTCTCTATTATCGACCCTCCTTCTTGTCAACCAATTTTTGTCTTTTCTTCAATTTCTTCTCGTCCAGACCACAGTTAAATCTTGTTTGGTGCAGCATAGCCATATTTGGCTCTTGGGCCATTAAACTTTACTTCCTTACTTGAACTACTTGTCTATCAATCTTTTTTCATTGTTAAACGTCTAGATCACAGATTTACCTTATTTGGCGCAGTATGGCCACATCTGGCTCTTGCGCCAATAAACTTTTCATTCACTCACTCTTCACCTAAAGTTAAATAATAACTAGTCACATCTGTATTACTTACTGGTTTTTTCTTGATTTTTACCCCTTTCTTTTTATTTCGGGTTTTTTTGTTGATGATAATTTGATTGAACATTTATAAATGGATGAAAATAACCTTAAACGAATTGAATGGACCAACTCTGTCTGGTTTTTACCGAGTGCATTGGGTCCCGTTGGCGTGTTTTGGAAGTTGGGAGAGAGGGGTACCAGCTCAGGTGTGTCGCTAATAGCTCTCGTTTTGCTTCTAGTGCGACGTTAATAAAAAAAATTTGAAAAAAAAAAAAAAAAAAAAAACGAGTGCAGTGGGTCTATCAATTTCAAACGGTTCATTTGAGAAATCTGTATAGGGACCTGATTAAGGGAGATTTTTTCTTCTTCTTTGGTATTGGGGTACTGAAATTCCTCTTATATGACAAAGTTACCAAAAATCTGCCGAATCTAATAAGAGTTATGAGTTGGTTAAACTCTTTCAGCTTTTAACAAAGCGTAATTGCCTTTTCTTTACTTCCGTATCACTTTAGGTAAGGTATTATAATGGCGAGTATTAACAGGTAATTCTGAGGTAATATTTTAGATAGAGTACATTTTATTACACCCACATCAAATTTGTTTTTACATTGATGTTGCTAATCTACTGGTGATTAGAGCGTGAAACCCTTTTTTAGTCCGGATCTTGGAGGACTGTGATGCTGATTGGAACATAGTTTAGTTTTTATTAACGTTGCACTAGAAGCAACACGAGGGCTATTTGGCGACGGACCTCGTAATTTTGTACTACGGTCAAGTGACGAAGATGATACCTGAGCTGGCACCACCCCCTCTCCTAACATCCACACCACGCCAACGGGAGCACTTAAGGCTTTGACAGATTTGAGGTGCATCAATCCCGGCTACACGGTGAGTCTTTGGGGGGGTAAAGGATCGAACCCGCGACTGAACGAAAACCACCGGTCGCTAGTCCACGACCTTGACCACTAGGCTATCGCGGCCCCCTGCTGATTGAAACAAATGGATTTTAATAGTTGGACACAGTGTTCGGATAGGTTGGTTTGCTATTGGCTGTAGTTGGAGAACTGCTGAGAAGCTATTGGTTGTTGGAGAAGTGAGTGAATAAGGCAGCTGGATGCTGTTTTAGTGAGAAATGGATTGAAAGTCTAGTGTTTAGAGATTGTGTTTTGATTTCGCGGTCGGAGTGGAATAACTTAGTCGACTGCTATTAGCTGTCCTTGTTGTGAGTTCAGATTGTATAAGCGAAGTGGGTGGTGCATGTCCGACGTAGGTTTGATTTAGTTTAAACTTAGAAACAGAATGATTTTAAAATAAGGAGAGTTTATTTTAAAATAATTAGACAAATTCATAATGAGCAAAGGTTTGCCTTTTTGTAATTGTCAATAATTATAATAATATTACATCGTGATTACCAAAAAGGATTTTGGATTTTGTCTCAATACTCTGTAGGTTCCTGAAATGGCTGGGATTTGATGAAACTTTGAACTTTTCCACTGATTAGCTTCGTTAAAAAATGATTTTTTTTTTGCTTCTCAAGTATTTCCGACACTTCGGCTATTTCTTCTAATCGCTATAGATATCCTCAATAAGTATTTTCGAGAGATGTTTCTGGTTAAAAAAATTTGAATATCTTCCAAGTGAACATCACTTTTTATGATAGTAAGAATTTTTTGATGTTGCTTTTTCTATTCGAAACTTCTCGCAAATTATTATTACAGTTCCATTTTCTTTTCCTTCTCATGTTTTGAGTCTGATGTCGTGTTTTTAAGTTCCATGATTATTCCTAAGCAATTGACCTAAAAAGTTCCGTTGGAAGAAAAAAATTCGGAAGCTTGAAGCTGCTTGTTTACCGTTTAAAAGGAGCGCTGTTTTATATTCCGATAATCCTGTTTTGAGACCGTTGTGGGGACCAGATGTGACAGAATAGTCACACTGTAGCTCATGCATGTCGTGAGAGGTGACTAAAATTGGTATGTAGCGACTGGGGGGAATAGCCGGGCACCCTGCCCTAAGGATTATATCAGAGGACCTCAGGGGTTTGCCTTTTTTAGGTATGTACGGCATCATGATGCCGAGACCCCCTGGTGATCTTTTTCTTTCCCTTGGGGTGTAATGTCTTTGGTAAATATGGGTAACGCGCCCCCGTGATACCCAAGCAATCCTTCTCTATTTTCAATCTTCCTTCTTGTCAACCAATTATTATTATTTTTTTCAATTTTTTCACTCGTCTGGACTACAGTAACATCTTATTTGGCGCAGCATGGACATATCTGGTACATGCGCCCATAAACATCACTTTCACACGCTCTCTATTTTCGACCCACCTTGTCGACCAATGTCTTTTTTCAGTGTTTTAACATCTAGGTCTAACATTTACTTTGTTTGGCGCAGTATGGCCAACATCTGGCTATTGTCGCAATAAACTTCACTATCACATCACATCACAACCTTGTTTTAAACAAAAATATGGGGAAGTCGTTTGGCCGCCATAAGACTTCTTTGCAGCTTTTTCTTTGTCTGGCATCTTTTGCGCTCTCGGAAACAATTTTTTTTCTACTGAGAAAATTTCAAATTCAAAAATTTAGTCCATTGGCAGGCATCTGTATCCTGTCGGCTGTGATCTGTGACTTTGATCTAACTGTTTAAAATTTCATGTGCGAAATGTTAACCAGGAAAACGAAGATTAAATAGGATATGTAATTTTTATAGAATTACAGTTATTCGAAGATTGGCAAATAACAAGATTTACGATGCTACAGAAGAAATACGTATGCTCCAAACTCCACCGACCTACAGCTGTTTAGCGTGAAGATTTCTCTTCCAAATGCAATGCCTCTCGTTTCTATAAACAAATCTGTATACTCGTAGCCTTAGTTCGTAATAGAGTTATTTTTTGTTTCTCCGGAAAAATAAGTGACCTACAAATTGTTATGAAATTTCACACGAAACATGGAAATGCTGTTACTAAAACTTATAATTTATTGAAAGAAGTATATGGGGATGAATGGTCATTGTGTGCACATGTGTTTAAGTGGTTTAAGCGTTTTCAAGATGGCCGAGAAGAAGTTGATGATTATTCACGTCTGGGTCGCCCTTCCACGTCGAAAATTATGACAATATCGAAAAAATCTGCCATCTGGTTCGATCTGACTTTCGGTTAAGCATTTGTGCGATTGCTGATATAGTAGGAATTGATAAAGAATCCAGAAGGCAAAATTTCTATCAAGATGCACCGGCCCATTCCACATTGTCTGTTCAGAGGTTTCTAGCCAAGTACAGCATCCAAGTGTAAAACCATCCGCATTATTTGCCGGATCTTGTGGCATGCGACTTCTATTTGTTTCCTAAGGCGAAATCTGCGTTAAAAGGAACAAGATTTGAGTCCATTGAAGCAGTGAAAGAGAAAGCGACACGCGTCCTGAAGAAGCCGATAAAAGACTTCCGGCACCGTTTAGAACAATGAAAGAATCGCAAAGAGCTTTGTAGGGATAGAAAAGGGGTGTATATTGGAGATGGTAATAAGTAAAATGTAGAAAAACAATATCTCTCATAGACGAGAACATTTATCCAATTAACAAGTACGGGGTGTTTCCGCTATTTTTTTCATAACAACTTTGGCGTAGCATTGCCAGATTCGGTGTTGCGCGCGTCGTGAACCCCAACTTTCCTTCACTCACATTCATAATAGTCTGCAATATTTCTTTTTGTGTCCCTTGATGGGTATGTGCCTTGAGGGGATGAATAGTTTTAGTGTTATTGTTGAAAATTTTAATCTTTTAGATAGCACCAATGGAGAACTCCGAGTCGTGAGATCACAGGGGAACATGAGTGCCGATTCCAAGTTCTCAAGAACAGTGTCGAGTTGATGTTATGGATTTTGAGCAATACTTTTATCAACAAGAGAAAAGTATTGCTGATTGCCCTCATTGCAACATAGATCAAGATTGATTGAT
>BMAW01040763.1:742704-776034 GCA_019974015.1 Nephila pilipes
ATAGATCAAGATTGATTGATCAAGATTGCCCTTATTGCAACATAGATTGATTGATCAAGATTGCCCTCATTGCAACATAGATCAAGATTGCCCATATTGCAACATAGCGGGATTTTCTATTTGCCCTTATTTTGGCTCACTGTTGTTTCTTGAAACAGTTAACGAAAGTCGATATTATCGGCCTTAGAAGCAAGCCCTCCTAAATGAAAATTATGCGTATAATTCCTCTGTGAGAAAATAGCGACCGCGTTAACCTAGGGACAAAGATTGCGAGCGCAGGTTCTAAGTAGTTTAAATCATGTTAAGAGTTCGATCTTTTACGCCTCTGAAGACTCATTGTGCAGTGCGGCTGGAGGACGTCGAATCTGAAAAGGTTCAATGTTCTCACTTGAGGATGGTGTGGAAGTTTGGAGAATGAGTTCACATCTGACGTGTCTTTCTCGTCACTTGATTACAGATCTAAAATTCTGAGGTGTTTGGCCAATAGCCTCCGTATTACTTCCGCGTGGGATATTGATAAACAATCAATCAATCAAAATATCTGTTTAAACTAAGGAAGCCGTATTTGCTTAGCAACATCGGATAATTTTCGAATGTTGCTTAGCTGTGTATTTTTCCTCATTTAAAATCATAAGCTCTGATTTTCAAGAAAATTCTGATAACAAATCAAAAATAATAATTTTTATAAAAGTTATTCACGTCTTAAGCGATAAAGTGGCTTCCGATTTACCTTTCTCTATTCGAAACGAATTAAAAATAAATTATCAAATAATTCGCTCGTGGCCGTCTATAAATACGAGGAAATTCAAAGCGATTCATTCGATTTCGAAATTCCGTATTTTCAGAAATAAAGGACACATAATGATGTGTAATTCGTGAATATAAAGGAAAATTATTGGAGTTTTATATTGGAAAATTAGATGACCCTCGTGTGTTCTTTGTGAAGCTATTTCTCGAAAGCTGTTTTAGAAGCTTTCAAGGATCAGTGGGCTAGGATCGCCCTTTAAGGCCTTTGGACTTTTCTAGGACCTTTCAAGGATCGCTGCTTCATCGGTATCAGTTGGCTAGATGACTTGATGTCACACATCTGGCCACCTAAGTCACCTCATATGGCCCCATGCGATTTCTTTCTTTGTGGGTTTGAACCACCATTACCCACAAACTTATTTGAACGAAACCGATATCTACAGCTGTATAATCAATTATCATAGACACTTTACGATAAGTTTGGCAGGAATTTACGTAACAATTGACATTATACGTATAAGAGATCTATATGTAACATTTGTAAAAAAAAAAAACTTCTGTAATTTCCCTTTGCATTCATGTATTACTTATTATTCTGTGTCGTTCATTAATGAAAATATGGAATTTTGAATTCGATGAGTCATTTTGAATAACTTTGTATTAATCGTTTTATCATTATTACAAATTCAACTGCAAAAACAAATTAATTAATGCCGAAACTCTATCGTCCGAGTCTGGAAAAACCATAACCGCCTTCTCCAATTCCTGCTCGCTCAGAAATGTGCAGCGGTGCGTAAATCCTCTCCATTCACGAATACCGGTCAAAACGAACGACTTCGCATTAATTATGAGCTATCCTGACCGCATGGGGACATGCACCCGGGGTAATTATTTTTTCCTCGTATTACGGACATCCGGGCATTTTTCTTAGAAGAGAGGGGGTCTCTGTAAAGAGCGATTCGCTTCTATTTGGAACAATATGCATGTCTGTCTTTCATTGGCATCCGGAATATTCTGGCAATGTCAACTTTTGCCGTAAAACTTTTGATGGAATCTATATGTGTGTGTATGATGTTTGGGTTCTGAATGTCAGTTACGGCTGTAGTTACAAATCTTTTTTTTTAATGTTGCCTATTGTTGCCTGAGAAGAATTTTTTTTAATGTTAGGTTATTTTATATTTAAAAATTGCTTGAACACAATTTTATTTTATTTTTTAAAATTCAACCCTGTTTTATTTTTAGCTGACATACCGTTACACGAGGTATTCAATATGTAAAAGGACAAGCATTTTTAGAGAAGGAAACTCTTGATGCATGCAAATTGAAACTTTCGTAAGTGTTAGCCGGTAACCTTGTAAAGAATGTTATTCTCGTTTCGATTGACATCTGCGTAAACATTACCTCTTAGGATGGCGTGTCCACTCCAAGAAAGTACTTTTCAAAAGTAGCGTTCTGTGATTTGATTTTTACTTTCGGGAAGAGTAAAACGATAAGAAATATTCTCTCGTATCTGATAAAGAATTCGGCAATAGTTGCATAAGCAACTATTGCCAAAAGTTTTTTTTTTTTTTTTTTACGCGTGACTGGAAATGTTTAAAAGTTGTCGCCAAAAGCGTCACCGACGAAACGAGAGACCACGGTCCGATTTTCTGTGGTTATTTAGAGAGGCAACGCGTATTCAACAGAAGACATGATTGAAAAGAAAGTCAAGCCTGCGTTGAAAAAGAAATGTCCGAGATGCCAAAGGAAATGAATGCTTCTTCTGCAAAACAACGCTCGACTTCACATAGCACATTTGAGACTAGAAACTATTTGCAGAGTGGGATGGGAGCCTCTATATCCTCTTTGCAACTTCGACCTGGCTCCTTCGGATTTTTATCTGTTTGGTCCGATGAAAGAAGCTTTGGGTGGCATCTGGTTCTTCGACAACGAAGGGGTGAAGAAAAAAAGTACAAAACTGACTTCGAGATCAAGGTAAAGAATTATTTGCTGGGGGGATAAGAATAATCTCTAAATAAATGTAATAAAAGGTTGAGATAAGTGCAGAAAAGTTGGAGGGCTTTCGTGAGAAAGTAGATAAACAAATACATAAATTTAATAAATTGTATTATTATATTAATTTATTTTTGCTGTAAAGATGTTTCTCTATTTAAATATTGAGGCTGTGGTAGCCTAGTGGTCATGGTCGTGGGCTTGCGGCCGGCGGTTTTCATTGAGTCGTGCTGCAAGCCTTGATGCCATTAAAGACTCTCCGTATAGTCGGAGCTGATGCACCAGAAATCTATCGAGGCCCCCTCCCTTGGCGTGATGTAGAAGCTAGTATAGGGATGTGTCAGCTCAGGTGCCATCCTCGTCACTTGACTGTGACTCAAAATTATGAAGACAGTCTCCAGTAACAATCGAGTTGAGTTACTTTTCAGTGCAATGTGAATAGGCAATTGCATACTGCCCATAAGTCTGGCGCATGACGATATGGTCTATTTCTGACTCCACTGTGCATAGATCTGGTGCATATTGTTACCAATCCGCAATGACGTTTTCCTGGAATGTTATTCTTGTCAAGGAGGAGAGACATTTACAGAGATTTTGTGAATACCAATGAGAGCTTAAGCAATATCCTTTAACCTTGGCGACGGTGAGAAACTTTTTGACTTTGGCGACAAAACTATGGTTTTCGAAAATGCTAGAATCGTGTCAATTTCTGGATTAAATTCAACTCTCTGAATTTTCCCTGTGACGTCATATCTGAACAGAATAAGGAGGGAATCGTTTGGGAATTGTCCGAGCAAGAAGTTATCGGTATCTGCCAAGGAACCTGCTGGGACAACCGGAAGCTGTTCTTGTCCATGCGAAGTATTACTTTGGATATTTGTCCGAAATGATAATTAGTAAGCTGGTGAACTGTACGCAATTGAAATGCTATGACTGCTATTACAAGTTTTGTTTTGTATCTGTGATTCTGATCTATGCAAATGCTATTTGTGTTCTTGCTCAGCACTTGTAAAAATTGTCGCTGATTTGTACAAGTACTGTATTTCCTGATTGCTTGTTTATTTGTCTAATTTTTGCTAGTTGTTAGGCACCCAAGGGGCTATTGTTTCAGTTGGACCACTTTTCACGTACCAGATCAATTTTCAATTTTTTATTTATTACTTCAATTTTAATTGCATTTAGCTCAAATATATTTAATATAATAATTCATCATTTGCTTTAATTTTAATTACATATAGCTGATATAGTATTCATTTTAATAATTTATCGGGTTTTTTTTTTCAATTTTAATTACATTTAGCTTAAATATATTCAATTGAATAACATAATTTATCGTTTGTTTTAATTTTAATTAAATGTATCTGATTTAATATTCAGCTTAATAATTTATCGTTTACTTTTAATTTTAATATCGGAAAAGTTTACTGTTGTCCATTTCTCGATATTTCATCGTTTACATTAATTCTTATATTTAATTGTGTAATTTAATAATAATTATTTTTAAAAAAAACGCACTTTGGGCGGCTAAATCTCTTTCTTGCAAAACTTTACATAGAATTCTTTTTTAATATTTTTTTTATTATTACTTTATTTGACGTGTCTTGAATATTTGTGGATAAAGCGTCATTGGCTAATTTCTTCCGTGTTGGACTGATTACTCTCGTGCACCCACCCACACGAGATTGAATTTTCATAAAATATTGAATTATGTCCTGTTTTGCTTCTTACAATTTCTTCTTAATGGAGTTTTTTTTCTTACTTTCTTTTTTAGTGATTGTTATAGTCATTCATTGTTTTTTTCTTCTTTGTAGCAAAATTACAATGGATTATTTCTCAATTAACCGTCATGAAAAATATTATTTCCAAAAGCAAACTTCAATTTTAGCATAATAGTTTGCGTATTTTATTTACCTCTCTTCAAATACTTCCGTTTATTTAACATGGAGCTACAGTTGATAAAATTGCTGCAAGATTAAACTTAAGCATACGGACTCGTGAAAAGTATGAGATATAATAATAGAGTGGAAGATAATTTACAATTTGTATTCAAGGTCGGCAGTACTTAAAATTTATACACCTATGGACTGAATGAAAAGACATTTATTATTTCGTCTAAGTATGCTTTTCAGTTTGCTTGTTAAAAATTCTTCATAATTTGATGTTATAATTATTTTTTGCTTGCGGAGAGATAAACTACTCTTTTATTAATGGCTATTTGTATCTTTTAATTATTTTAGGACAATTTATTATTCATGCATTGTTTTGTTTCAGTTCTATCTTCGCATTTTTAAGGACACATCTTATAATGTGTACGAGTTATAATGGCCATATACACAGGATATATGTGACAGTCATCACGAACGTATAAGAATATTGTAACAACTGTCTACTTGAAAATGTGTTCTGTGTTTGAATCAGATTCTGTGATATTAGGCAAAGATGTCCTTCAAGAAATGTTTTCAGTTGAGTTTTCTAATTGTTTTTGTTATACTTATTATAATTAATTCAACGTGACCTCCCCAACAGAATCCTTAACTCCCTCCCTCCCCACAAATACGAGTGTTTTTTTTCTTTCTATCCCCACAGCATTCATCTGCGTAATATACTTTAGAAGTCTATGTTCTAAACATGCTTAATACGTTAATGAAATCAATGTATAGAAATGTTCCCTAATTTTGAATGTTCAGGACTATGTCCTTGCCAGATTATCAAGGTTTCCAGATTATTGAGTATCAATAGAGTTTTAACGGGAAACCAAAGATAAATCAGTCTAGATAAAATTTTAAATGATTAAAACATGTATTTATAGTATTTATGCACATTCTGATACTGCATAGACGATATAAATATCCTAGATGCTACAAAAAAATTATATTCAAATATTTAAAATTAATTGAATTTTCTGGTATCGATTAAAAAAAACGCAGCTCAAAATAAAAATAACACTGGTAAAAAGCAAGTTTTTTAAGCATGGGACTCCTTTCAAACTTCACACTTTGCGTAACATAATTTTTTGTACCTTAAATGTTAAGAGCAAATGGGACGTTGAATCAAATTGAATTTATTCGATAATAAGTTTTAATATTTTATTTCATTTTTTGACTTTTATTAAATTTATCATCTAAAATAAATACGTGTACAATTTTAACAAACTTTTAAAATTAATTTCTTAACAAAATAATGTTTGACAAAAGAGAGTTTAAGCAACGACCCCTTCACCTTGGCCAAGGATTTGGCGACCATTTAGAGAAAAACTTATCGTACAATTTAATTTTTTAAATAATTAGTTTTAATAAATTAATTTTTATTTATTATAATTAAATTATCGTATTGTCATCCAAGATAATCGTGTGTAGAAAATTTCAGCACAATTGAGCGCTTTAAAATGTGAGAAAAAAAGCTTTTAAAGTTTAAACCCAGACAAAATTATAATGTGAGTAGAAGAAATCTCATTAATAATTAATACAGATCAATACTGAAAACAAATAAAGACCAAATGCTAGGGTCACATGCTTATGCTTCATAATCTTATCAGCACTTGAAGATGACTTGATTGGCGTCGAGAACATTTTACTGAACTGTACACAGTTGTAACATTGTGCAAAAATGATTTATGAAACCCGTTAGAATACAAGAAACACTGAACTGAAATCAAAACTTATCATTTTGGTAAATACTGGAAGAAAAATACGAGCAGCGCTGTGTTGTTAAATGGAGGTTGAGGTCAATGAACTCCCGAATTCACAAGAAGAAATCTGTAACGAACTCCTCGATCCGTGCCGGATATATTGAAACTACAGAACCTTCAAATGACGGATTAAAGAGAGATTTCTATAACGGGTGAATCTTGATTCAGCGTACTGCTGGGCGATGAAAAAATGTACATTCGCAACAAGTCATCAAGTTAGTAACCTTACCATAAACTCTTGAAGCGTTGGGCTGTTCGCGATTTTCTCTTCACAAACCTTGGGAACTTTTATTGAGATTGATTGCATTGAATAACTATTTCTTCCAAATCAAAATGAAACGTGATTATATTAATTAGATGCAGGTGGAAACAAAGTGAAGTGATTCGGATATAATGATATGTAAGTAAGGGGAAATTGAGAAGAGATATAGAGGGTTACGAATAATATTACTATCCGAAGCGAGTGACAACTGTTGACAACTTGGCAATGTACTTTATTTCAAGATCCAATAACATTGGAGTAGGGGTAATCAACCTTTGATACTTTGGGGAACCCTTTGAGATTACCGTTTTCTTGAAGGAACCTCTTGATCAAAGAGCAGAAAAAAATTGTATATCAAAGCTTTATCCTATTCCATTTACAAAATTATAATTGCATTTTTATTTTATCACAATAGAAATATCTTAATAAGATAATGAATGGTAAGATATCTAATGGGGTTTTTTTTTTGGGGGGGGGGGTTAAATATATTCTATAATAATAAATAAAAGTAAAACAATACTTTAAATTATAACAAATTATTGAACAGAAGATTTTTTTAATGATTTGGTTGTGATTGTTTTTTTAATTGAAAAGCATTTTTACGTCTGGAATAATTGTTGAAATCTGCAACCTAATATCACCTTCGGCATCCAATCTGTTTCTGTGTTTTCTTTTTGTCTCAGAGTACAAAGAGAATAATTTTTTGCATACATAGGTTGAAAAAAATGACATTAGATGTTTCACAGCTCTTTTGGTAGTTTCAGGATATTCTTCTCTAATGTCAATCCAAAAATTCATGATTTTAGTTTCAATTGAGTGTTGGCTGTTATATCAATTTTATGTTCCATTTTTTTTATCGGAAGTTCGGAGATATTACAGTCTTGAAAGGAATTTTGGATCCAAGATAATTTGTCTTTTTTGAACAGGAAAATATTCGAGAAATATTTCTTGCAGATCAGATAAATGTTGGACTAAACTAACTTTTACATTTTTATCGAGACTACCGTTACCGTCTACTAAAATATTATGCAAATTAGAAAAGCATTCAATATTATCTTTCAAAATGCAATCTGCCCTAAATTTCAATTTTAAAAGAGTGGCGTCAATTTTTCTCTATACCTTGAAAATAGTGATTCTTGTTCCTTACAGGGATGTATTGAGCTCATTAAAATAGATAAAAAAAAAAAAAAGAAATATCAGCTAGATACACATCTTTCTGAATCCAAACTTCATCATTAAATTGTTGCACTAATTACGAGGTGCATGATCAAATAAGAATATCCTTATTTCGTCCTTTAATTCTCAAAGCCTTGCTAACACTTTTCCATGAGATAACCAACGGAATTCCGTGTGAAATAGTAGTGTTTTATATAAACTTTCTACAATTTCCCACGTTTTGCCGCTCTGATTAAGCAAATAGTGCTTAAACAGAGTGGCAAAACAGAAACTTTGACAGAAACCCTGTCAAAGTTCCTGGGAACCCAAGGGTTCCATGAAATCCAGGCTGTAGACCTCTGGACTAAAGAATTGTGGAGATCCTAAGGACTAGACGTTATCTTTAGAAAGGACTGTGAGGCGATTAGAGCAGATGCTTGTGACATTGGGCTATTCGCGGTTTCTCTTCACTAACCTTGGCGATTTTCAGTTGAGATGGATTGCTTTCAGTAAACAACCTTTGCCCTACCAAAAATGAAACGGGATACGTAAAGTTAGTATGTGAAGCAGTTGGGAATGAAGTGAATCAGTCGAGTTGAGAATTATATAAACTCCGTCGGAAGGAGTAGAGTATCTGAAAGAGGATCTGAGAGAGAAGCTGTAGGTGAGATGAGGTGAAGCTGAAGCGTCAGATAAGAGAAAGGAGGAATTAAAGTTTATAGTAGAGGGTTCGAGCAAGGATTCTTGTAGAAAGATTTTGCCTAGTGTTTTCAACAGTTGCTCCAGAGTCTGAGTTGGAGTCGAGGAAGGACAAGTGATAAGAGTCTGTTAGATTACTATTGGGGCCGTGGTAGCCTAGTGGTCAAGGTCGTGGACTAGCGGCTGGTGGTTTTCGTTCAGTCACGGGTTCGATCCTTGGCCGCCAAAGACCCACCGTGTAGCCGGGGCTGATGCACGTTAAATCTGTTCGGGGCCCAAAGTCCTCCCGTTGGCGTGGTGTGGATGTTAGGAGAGGGGGGTGCCAGCTCAGGTGTCGTCCTCGTCATTTGACCGTGGTTCAAAATTACGAGGTCCGTCGCCAATAGCCCTCGTGTTGCTTCTAGTGCGACGTTAATAAAAATTAAACTAAACTAGATTACTATTGGTGGGTTGAACTAAGGTATTAGAAAGTTTACCCGAGGGAACACAATCATTTTTGTCATAGCAAATATATACTAATAAATTATTGAAGCATTCTTGTGGTGGTTCTGTAATTATTTGTGTCGTAGTGTTTAATAATTGAATCTAGTGATGGCACAAGAGGACGCCCGGGTCGGGCGGGCGTCACATGCTTCAGTTAAATAACTTAATTTTAATTATTATTAGATTAATTATTATTATTAGATTGTTAGCTAGGAATGAAAACCGAAGAGAGACTTTAGGATATTAGGCATTGATAATAAATAATTTCTCTTGTTTAGTCTCGAGTTTCCTTAAATTGTTTTCCTGTGTCATAAATTTAATGCATTAAATTGAATTATGGCTCAAGAGCCAAATAATGACAGACAATCGTCACTATCTTAGAAATTCGTAAAATCAAAAGTTGTTTTTCTGCTAACCCTACTAAAAGAACGAACTCGTTTCTCGTCTTGCCCTTTCCGTGATGAGCTAGACTGACATTTTTTGATAAACGGGGTCGGTAGTCAAGCGTCCGTTACAAAATCACACTGCCTAGGCGAAATATCAGTTTCATCGTTACATGATAGCGCCGAAGTTTCAAATGACGTTACCGAAATGAAAAAAAATCAGCATAAAAAATTTATAGAGAAATTATTAAAGATTAATTAATTCTTTTTTGAAGGCTTTGAGTTTCCCAAGTTACTACATTAAATATGGTCGGCAATCAAACGTCCAATCCAAAACCAGGCTGCGCAAACGGAATATCAGTTTCCCCGTTACCTAGCCGAAAAGTCTTCGCGATCGTCACGGTTAAAGGTCAGTGATATTTTTTACCTTTCTTTTCTTAGTAGTTTTCAGTACTTTTTATTCACTTCATTTTTACATACTTTTTTACGTTTACAATACTTTGTAAATAGTCATTGTGACATCAATTCTGTGTTTTCCGTTGATACAACTTAAAGTTTGGAAATAGCGCATGTTTTTCGTTGCTTTAAGAGTTTTCACGTTTTCTTCAAAACGCATTTTTTTTCTCTTCCTTTTTACCTTTTTCTTTCCCCCCCCCCTCGAATAAACGCCACCTTGTTTCATGTTGAAACGGCATCGAGTTTGAAATCAGAGCGTTTGGCATCATTTTGACGCAATTTTTAAAATCGCGCCAAGCAGTACGCTAAAATAGGACTGTACTTCCATAACTAATTCATTAAATTGAGGGATTATATTTAATCAGATTTATGATGGGATGGTTCAAAAAGTTCCTGCGCTTGAGAACAGATGACGTTGTCAAGGCATGATGGTGTTACTATTGTGTATTCCCATATGTTAATAGCACCAAAACAAATTTGACACTGTTTCATAGCTCCATTGCGGCTGCGTCGAGTTGTTACCATCTTTGAGTCATCCGAATATGCATCGGAAACCAAGATACAATAATAAAAAAAAGGGTTACTTGCAGTGAATTTGCTTAAAAGAAAGCGAAAACGGTCTCTTCGACCGGAAGAATTACAGCGACAATATTTTGGCAGGCGAAAGTCGTCATACTCAGGGACTTCTTAGAAAAGGAAAATACTATCGCAGGATAATACCACAATGAGTTGCCCCATTCCTTGTACCTTCTTTTTCCTTCCTAACGTAGGTATTTTTGGAACCACCCACTTGGAATTATCTTGATCGATAATTATTCAGTTTCTCAAATGCGCTCGTAAACAAAGGCGCATACAATAATGAGTCTTTGGTCCGAAGTCAGTGGTAATGAGTGGTAATTCCATCGGTAATCCTTAATCCATTAACGACCGATGACGCACTTCATACGTCATTCAATAGCTGTCGTAAACAACCAATGAGGCATCAGGTGTGCCTCCAAAACATTATTGATATTATCGATCAAATACTCAAACTATTTCTTTACTAGATTCTTATTATTACGAGAAACAAAGCAAGAAATCAAAAGAAAGTATGTAAATAACTGTCCGCTAGATTGATGCCAAGATAGACTCTTTGTAAGGCCGTTTTTTCCATTAAGGGTATATTAAAATAGTTTTGGGGTTGTGATTGATTCTCAGAAAAGAAAATTCGTTTAAATTTCTTAATAATAATTTCTTAATTTGACTTTGAAGACCCACTTTTTGTAGAGGAACGTGTTTAGCACCACTTATTGGTGCAATTTAAAAGTCAATTTATGCTTTGATTTATTACGTTGCACTTGAAATAATGAGAAATAATTGTAAAATAACATGTTTATAATTGTTTATTAAATATTGTCTTCTACATCCCATGCTAACATTTATTGCTTAAAAATTTATGAAGTTGATGGTGAATACACTTCCCAAGGTTATCAGAAAGGGTAGAAAGCACTTTTAACAGACATTTTGATTTCGTGAGCGCGCGTTGTGTTAATTCTGTAAAATTCTTTCTTAACTTCTCAAATTCAAACTGTTTTATTTAAAAGAATGTACTTCACCATAAAGTGCATCTGAAAAAGTTAAAAAATAAGAAAAGTGTTATCAGAGGCGTAGCGTGGATTTCGGCCAACTGGAGCAGACTCTAAATTTGCCGACCTCTAAGTATTATCTAAGTAAAAAATAATAATATCCGAAATGCATTGCGCTAGCAAAAATTAAATGACTTATAATTTAATACATTAAAGCGAATAAATAACATTCGGCGTGGGAAAAAGCTCTATAAAAAGTTTAAAACGGTGACGTTCCTATGTATTCAACGAATCTTAAAAAAACAAAAATAAACTCGACTTGACAAAAACTAATACATTTAAGCACACGTGAAATTTTAGCAAAATTTAAAGTAAACAATAACATCGTTGCAAAATTTTTTTTAAAACAACAAAAGAAATTGAAGAAATTAAACGTCACCTGGTCACCGTCACGTCTATCAGTTGTTCAAAGACAATAATTCAAAAATCGAGACAGACACACTATTTGTATTTGTTGCGTGGCAACAGTGGATTGCGTCCGTTTCGAAATTCAAAAAGGGCAAGTTATTTTCTTATCTTCAATAAAATATTTATTAAAATTTTATTTAACTTCACATAAAAGTGTGTGGCTTAGGTCAAATCTTACATTTCTATTCTGACCACTTCCACTTGTCCACTTGTCTTGAAGCATAAGTAGTCCCGATGACAAATACAGATAACCAATCTAACAATCAGTTAATGATGCTTAGACAGGCTTGGCCAGCTCGATCGTTCCCTGCCGACCCCGTATCTGTGCCCCCTGGGGCCATGGACCCTATTGTCCCCTCTTTCCCCTACACCACTGAGGGTTATTTAGTTTTCTGATTTTATTACAACGTTTTTCTGTATTTCATTTGGTGTGTGTGTCATCAAATTTCCGATCGTTAATTTAATCAATTTCCCATCAAGCTAGAGCTCTGAAACTTTGGGAATCGTACTTACTCGCCTAACAATGCAATATTTAGACATTTGCGACAAGTTTTAACTAATATATTTTTTAATAATGCAGTTTAGCCCAACCACTTGGCGCGATTTCAAAAATTGGCCCCAAACTTGGCGATTTTTTGGCTGAATGTTAAGTCCGTAAAACGGACCAGGGTAGTCACATTTGGGTAAATACCGCCTAATAATTCTTGTCGCCAAGGGTGGTTGGGTTAAACTGCATTCCAACCATTTAATTTACCGGATGAATTAATTAATTTTAGTGAGTTTTAGTGTTTTTATGTATTTCACTTTGTGTGTTTCTGTCTGTGTGTATATCAGTGTGTCATCCAAATTTTCTATCATTAATTTAACCAACATCCCATCAAACTAGAGCTTTGAAATTTTGGGAACCGTTCTTACTTGCCTAACAATGCAATATTTAGGTATTTGTGACCAGTTTTAACTAATATTTCAATAATTTTCTTTAATAAACTTTGCCACCATATAAAAACGTTGTTTTTAAAAACTTTGGTTTTTTTCTTGAATTTTTCCTATAACTTCAGAAAACCTCTAGGGAGCATTATCCGAGACCCCTAAGACCTATTTTATCAACCATTTCTTCAAAGGTCTAGATCACCGTATATATGTCGTCTGGAGCAGCAAAATCACATCTTGCTCCAAAGCCATTAAACTTTACCAATCTTTAGAAAATATTTTGAAATATTTCTAAGATATTTTATATTTCCGAATATAAGAAAATCTTCGTATAAGCTGAGAGAGCGTTTCATAAAAAAAATTATCTAAAATTTAAAACCCCGCATATAATTCAAAACGGAAAAAAAAAACTCAAATCGATTGAAACATGATCGTTTGATAATGCCCCCCAAAATGTAAGTTTGAAGATTAAAGAGTAATATTCTTCTTCCACTGTTATTTTGATATGCGCATTATCTACGGTATTCTGTTATTATTTCTAGATTACTTTTCTTTCAATTTTCTTTTCCGTTAGCCTGGCGGGACCGCTGTAGCCTTGTGGATATGGTTGTGGACTCTCGGCCGATGGCTTTCGTCGAGTCGTGGGTTCTAGCCTTCATGCCACTAAAAGATCCACTGTATATTCAGGGCTGATGTACGTTATATCTGTAAAGGCTCAAAGTCCTCCAATGGATGTGGTGTGGAACTCAGGTGTCGCCCTCGTCACTTGACACAGTTTCTAAATTATTAGGTCCGTCGCCAATATCTCGAGTTACTTCTCAACGCGACGTTAATAAAACCAACCAATCAATCAATCGTTAGCCTAGTGTACATTTTACCAACATCGGATTTTTCGTATTGAAGACGACGAAAGAAATCAGTGCCCGGCCCCACTTCAAGCAATTCACACCCGCACAAGACGGTGCTATTTGGTTGGTTTGCTGGTTAGGTATATATTATGTAAGCTTTTTAAGATGAGCTCAATTGTGTAATTGCTTGTGATCAAGAATAACGAAAGAAAACTGTGACGAGATAGTTTGGTCAATGTTATGAGATATCCCCTTAGTTGTGGGATATAATACGAACGACCAATGACGGAAAGTTCCTCGGTACTTTTATGTACAGTAAAAATTTATATTTTTGTTCATGTTGCAGCTACACGGGCTACAAGTCGACTTTGAAAGAGGGTTGGACACCCCTGATTGCAGATGACAGTAGACTCGTATTTTTCTCAGAATAAATAAAATAAAGAAAATATTGAGAAATAAATTGCATTTATTTAATTGACTAAATATCACGAAATGCCATAGGAATCATCTTTGTAATATACTGATATAGACCCACAGCGCGGTGTATTACTCTTTCGAATAGCTTCTGGAAAAGGCAGTAGCTAATGAGAACAAGAGTTCAGAACATTCTTGCAGAAGAAATATTTTGATATTTATTGAATTCAAAGAACATTTTAAAGGGGACAACAGCCTTTATAGCTAATCCCATAAAACCAGTGGCAGCGGTAGCCTAGTGGTTATGGCTTCGGATTCGTGGCCGGTGGATTTTGTTCAGTCGTGGATTCGAGTCTTGCCCGCCAAAGACCCGTCGTATAGCCGGGGCTGATGCACGCTTTATCTGTCAGGGTCCAAAGCCCTCCCTTTGGCGTGGTGTGGAAGTTAGGAGAGTGTGGTGCCAGTTCAGGTATCGTCCTTTTCACTTGACCGAGGCTCAAAGTTACCAGATCCGTCGCTAATAACCCTCGCGTTACTTCTAATGCGACGTTAATAAAAAAAACTTAACTAATCCCATAAAATCAATCAATCAATGTCATGAAGTGTGAATAAAAAGGTTAACATACATTACAAATTTCCTAATTAAAACTTTTTAACCGGTCACATGGCACGTATAATTTTGGGGATAATTTACCTGCCTCTTAGCTCACGTAGAACAAACGTCAATACCATTTTTTTTTTCAATCCGAACTGACCTTACTAGGTCATTCTTGTTTATCGACCATACACTGTGAACCAGACATGCCGATCATCTTCTAGATATGTTCACATCGGCAATCAATACAATTTCAAGAAAAGGGACAAAGTAACAAAAACAATCAAAGAACTTCCATAAGCCATCTCATCACTGTCTCAAGAGTAAGACACATCGAAATAGATACGCATCAGCATGCGTACATGGAACGAGAACTGCAATTGAGATTATGTGTTCAACGAACAATAACTGACCTTTCCTCGGCAGGTCTAGAGCAAGCACTCTAATCCAACGATCTCGCTTGTATCTGTGTGGTTTCACGCTAATTTCGATTCAAAGCGAGGGAATCGTATTCTTTCGACCACACATGATGACGTAATTGCGCTTCTTAGCCCGAGGCTGATGTCTGGTGGGACAACATGCGATATGAGAGAGGATTATTCTCTTGTTATATGTTGTTACCGATATGCAGATGTGGTGGTAAGGAACGTCACAGAAACTTTGAGCTGTGATGATGCAAGATAACTGATTTCAAATTTACTGACTTTTCTAATGCCGGTAATTCGATACAATTTTCAAATAACATCAGGAAATTTGTCAATTACTGTGAGTCCCTTGAACGTCATCATAATTATAAGCTCTTTTATTTAATTCTTGTACACTATGACTAAGTGCACGAAAATAAATTGTATTCGGAACATAAATAATATTAATTAAATTCAATATAATTTTACAAACTTATAGAAATACTCAGGCATAAATAATTTTTTGTAAAATTGTAATTAAATTGTAAAATATGTAATTAAATACATAATCCATTTGTCCACACGTTTTAAGTGTGACTGTTTATTAGCAACACGGGGGGCTACTGGCAGAATACCCAAGTGGATCAAGCTCCCCCAAAGGGTTTAGAGTTGCAAACCGGCATTTTTTTACAACAGAGTAACAAAAAATACATAACCGAGAAAAGAACAAATGAATAAAACATAATCCAGAAAGTCAAAAGAAAACATAATCAAGAAATTTGCTTATGGTTTGGTTTAGTTTTATTAACGTCGCGCTAGAATTAACAGTGGGGTATTGGTGATAGACCTCGTAATTTTGAGCCTCAGTCAAGTGACGAGAATCAAGCGACGATTTCTCACATTTCACTTTTATTTTATTTTTTTTTGGAATGCACATCAATCTGCACTCCATAGACGTAACGATTTCCTGGTATTACCGGATGCTGATATAATGATACAATGACTCAGACGGTAGACAGACTCCCGGCGACAGAAAACACACAAAAAGAAGTATTCAAAAATCCAGAAATTAAGCATTAGACAAAAATATACGGCTATTGTCAATGGATCTCGTAATTTTGATTTTGGTCAAGTGAGGCGGACGACACCGAGCTGTTACCTCCCTCTTCAAGTTACCACAACTTCCCAGTGCGAGGACTTGTGACCTCAACCAGATTTAACATGTCTCAATCCCGCTATACGGCGGGTCTAAAGCAGCATCAGAACTCGAGTCCCCGACTCGACGAAAGAACCCTAGCCGCGATTCCGGACCATGACCACTAGGCTACAACGGCCACTGGACTCTTCCAAGATGAAAAGGATGCAACTTTGCTGTGTAGATTGGTTGGTTTTTGTCGACGTCGACCTTGAAATAGCTGGAGGACCATTGGCGACGTACCTCGTCATTTTGAACCTCGGTCAAGTAACGAGAACGACATCGGAGCTGGCACCTCCGTCTTCAAGCTTCTACACCAAACCAATGAAAGATCTTGGGAACTCAACCAGATTTAGCGAGCCTCAACCAGCTACTCAACGGGGTTTTAATGCAGCAAGGCTCGAACCTTAGACTCTACGAAATTGAGATCGGATACGAGTCCGCGACTATGGCCATTAGGCTACCTCGGCCATACCTTTTACTGCCATTTAAGGTTTATGGAGCAGTTGTTGAAACAAACTAAGCAGCGCGAAAACTATTTTTAAAATTTGATAATTTTGAATAGTTTGGAGGTTTTTATTATCGTCGCACTAGAAGCAACGCGAGGGCTATTTGGCGATGGACCTCGTAATTTTGAACCTCGTTCAAGTGACGAAGATGACACCTTAGTTAGTTCCATACTCTGCAAACTTCCACACCGCGTCAACAGAACGACTTTGAGCCAGGGCGTGAACGAAAAGAGAATGTGTGTTAACAATATCTCCCGCTCGGCTTTTATACTGGTAGTTGTCGTAATGTTTTAGTTTCGAAAACTTTCATAATGGGGCAGTCATAGAAGATCACACATTAAATACCTTTTTAATGGATTATTCAGTCATTATTCTTTTTCGGACAGGGGTTCCAGTGACAGATCGAGAAAAAGTAGATAGTTGGAGCACAAAATCGACCAGGAGGGAAGCATTATTATTTTTTTTCTTCCGTGAAATGCTCACAAAACTTAACTGTGTTTGTTTATTTCGGTTGTATAATTATGATAAATTTGTCTTTTACTTAAAAATGAACTGAATTTTAACTCAAGATTCAAATTCATATTGATAACTAAATCTTACAGTACTGTTCGGTTCAGCGCTTCAATCCACAAACTACTTTTGTAAAACAACAAAATAAATAAATAAATAAACTAATCGAAAGCTCTAAGCAAAGTAATGCAAAGCTACCCAAAGTTCGCTTTTTTATAATTATTATTATATTACTTAATTAAATATAAGAATTAAAGTAAACGATGAAATATCAAGAAATGAACAATAGCAAACTCTAACGATATTAAAATTAAAGGAAGCGATGAATTATTAAATTGAATATTATATCAGCTATATGTAATTGAAATTAAAGAAACGATAAATTATTAAATTGAATATATTTAAGCTACATGTAATTAAAATTAAAGAAACGATAAATTATTAAATTTAATATATTTAAGCTAAATGTAATTAAAATTGAAGCAAACGATAAAAAATTAAACAGTGACCTGGTACTCCAAAATTGATCCACCTAAAACAATACCTCCTTAGGTGGCTAATACTTTTAAATTTGATTGAATTTATCGTTCAGATATGCTATTCTGTTTGCACGTTAAATTATGACACGAATGCACGTGCCCCAATACTCATCATCTGGATGTGCCACTGAGGAATGCCATAAGATGCATATAAACTTGCTAACCGAGACGCTCTCGAGTACTTCATCTCAAAATTTGTACATATTGTTTCCATTTCTTTTTTCCTTTTCTGTCATGCATCCTTTTTAATGGGTTCCCTTTAACTCTCATCATAACTTTGTCTGGTTCAAAACTTTAAAAGCTTTTTTCTCACATTTTAAAGCACTCAACTGAACTGAAATTTTTTTATTCTCAGTTGTTTTGGGTGACAATACGATAATTTAATTATAATTGACAAAAATTAATTTATTAAAACTAATTATTTAAAAAATTAAGTTTTACACCAAGTTTCTCACCAAGTTGTGAAATGGTCGCTAAATCCGACGTTTAATAACATCATTTGCTTTAATTTTAATTACATGTGGCTTAATTGATTAACATAATGCTTGATTGAGCTAAAAAATTTCACACGCGTTTATTTTAGATCATAAATTCAATAAACGTCAAATAATAAAATAAATTATTAAAACTAATTATTGAACAAATTCAATTTGATTCAACGTTCCCTTTTGCATTTAAAATTTAAGGTTTAAAAAATTATGTTACGCAAAGTGTGAGGTTTGAAAGAAAACTCGTTTTTTACCGGTGTTATTTGAAAAAGGAATAATACTCGTAATCATTACGGCATAGCTCTAGCTTGACTATTAATTTAGAAAATCACTTCTTGAACATCTTTTAAATTCTACATATAAGATATCAATAAATAAAAAGTTGTATTATTGATTTAATTGATTGATTATTGATACAAGAAAAAGAAAAATTTAATTCTTCTTTTAACGGGAGAGCATGTAAATTGTTCTCTTTTTCTTTTTAAGTTTTATTCATCATTTTAAGAAATTGAATAAAAATCATAACTGATAATGAGCGAATTTACTCACTAAAAAGTCAATATTGGTTAATAACATTTTAGAAATGTTTCACGTTATATATTAAAACTAAGTTAGAAATAGTTTGAATATTTGTTCAATTCGTCTCTTCCGCGAAGCACTAAGCCGTACACCTCTATAATTACTCTTCGAAAATCCGAGCTATCTATTGTCGTGCTGCCATCTGCAGTGTAAAAAGAACACTACAAGATGTAGTATGAATTGGTCATTATTAATAAATGATATTTAATTAATAAATATCATTTATTAATTTTAATTAATAAATGATATTTTTGGAAACAATAGACACTTTGTTCAATTATGACCTTGAGCTAGTTAAACCACTAATTAAAATTACATTAAAGTATGTTGTGTAATTTACAAAGCATGTAAATAAAATTAGCGAGCAATACAGTTACTTTTTTTTAAAAAACATTACATTAACACAGAAATTTCATGAACGTAAATATAAGAATTGAAATGAAATAAATGAAATGCTAAGTTTTTTTTATATTTTCCTAAGATTTTAATAGTTAAAAAAGAAATATGATGCAAGGGGGGATATAATCCAACATTTTTATATCCCTTATAAAAATTCAATTGTTATGAATTATATAAATGATTTATAAAGCTTTAAATTGTAAATTCTGTTACTGAAGGAGCGGACAGAAGACTTCCAGCACTGTTTTGAACAATGGAAGATTCGCAGGCAACGTTGTAGGGATAGAGGAGGGGTGTATATTGAAGATGATCATAAGTAAATATATTTGATATTAAAATAAAATGTTTTACAGCATCAGTCTCGTTATTTAATAGCTACACTTCGTAAATAACTAATAAAATATCAGATGCTTAAGCCTTGTGGTAGACAAAATGAAAAAAATAATTATAAATTTATTCATAATTATACCAATGATTATGCGCTATTTCTCTTAGAGCATGTAAGAATTATAATAGAATCAGGAAAATAGCATTATTATCATTTTCAGATTTGTGCGATATCTGAAATTACGAGATATATTCTTATTTTTATTTCTTTATTTTTAATAATTTTAATGTATTGTATCAAATCTGATCATTCCAATAGTCCATTTTAATTTCCAGAACATTCATTTCCGAAGTTTTATGCAAGTATGTAAAGCACATAAAATGAATTGCATCGTTTTTGTACATGATTCTTCTCAAATGTAGTCAAAGGAGAAGTTATCGGAGAGTTAGGAGCAGTATTGAATTTGCGGTGACTCTCTTCTGTAACAGCGTTAGAAGTTAATAGGCCTTACTTAACCAGCCAGAAAAGATGTCCTTTCAGCCTGGTTGGTAGGACCGCCAACTTCGGACCCACTGCTCCAGGGTTCGAAACAACGCTGCCGTATCAAGGTCATCAACTCTCCCCCCCTCCTCTTGGTCGGAAACACCTGCCGCCGAAGTGGTGACCCGGACGTGATACACTAGATGGCAGCACAACCTATAACTATTGATTGCATATGCCCCCGACGCAAAACACTTGCCTCTGTACGTCTAACTAAGACAAAGCACTCAAATCACGATTAGTGATATTCTGATTTTGACGCACGTGTCGACGAGACCCGCCACTCAACACGAGACAACTGATGATTCAAAATGGAAACTGTCCCAAGCAAAACTCAACTCTTCAGGGAGGGGATGTATATCAATTGCAGTAATGGCTGACAAAATCAAGAAACAACCTTCTGAACAAATCAATGATTCTCTTCGTATCATCACGATACTGGAGGGGGAGTATGTGGCTACTCTCTTCTACAACAATGTTAAAAGGCCTTACTTAACCATCCAGGAAAGATGTATTTTTAGCCTGGTTGGTAGAACCGTCAACTTCGGACCCACTGCTCCAGGGTTCGAAACAACGCAGCCGCATCAAGGTCATCAACTCTCTCCCCCTCCTCGGGGTCGGAAACCACCGGCCGCCGAAAATTTATACCATGTATCGAAGATTTTGTGTATTATTTATTAAAAAAAAGCCTATACATATTTCATATGGAGCTGTACTGATTCTGGATATATGTTCAGGCATTAGTAGATTTTCAGTAGTAAATTGTTGTTTATTTTTCTTTATTTGTATTTGGTTGTCTTTTGTTTCCCTTAATTAGACACTTATTGCCTTGAGTCATATATATAACTTCCAGTTTCATCTCATACATTTATTTTGGTTTCACTAAATAACAAAGTAGTGTTAATTTGTTATGTACTCGTATTCACCTCTATTATGTTTAACTTTCTCTTATCTTTTCTGGCAATTTAATGATTCGGTTTTTTTTTTGTAAAATGAGATTGATTTGTACAAGAAGAAATGTTCCGCTGCTTGATTAATTTGCTCTTTAAAACTGAAAATTTAACCATTCAAATAATTATGTAAAGAATAAGAAATATGGTAGTTTTTCGGGGGTAAAACCCAGTGAGTAAGGTGGGTGTAGTAAAACAGACCATCCATGCTGAAGAATACTTTCTTGAGTCACTAGATAATGATATTTTTGCTATTGACGAGTGCAGAACGCTTTTCATAAAGTTCCTCTTTCATTCTTTGCAGCTGCTGAACGCATCTATCCGCAGTAATCATTAAATTTGTCTTCAACAACACGTGAAAAACTAAACCTTGACACAATCCCACCATTCACACAATAAAATCTTTTTTTCCGTGGATATTTACTTTCATATCTGGTGGGGTGGTTGATCATTATCAAGCCAAACTTTTGCAAACCTTATTGTCACAGGTAACCTACATTTTCTCTCCTAATAATCCTGTCCAAAAAAAAGGATTTCATTTTTACCTGTGAGAGCAGATTTGTGGCTATCGACATGTGGTCATCTTTATTCTATCCAGTGAGATACTCCACTGTGAGGTACTCCAACTCCCAGCTTTTTGGTTTTTCCTAATCCTTCCTAGTGGCGGCAAACAGCTGATTTGATGCTTCTATATCTCTTGTTGTCTGACATGGAATTTGCTCCAATGTTGCCTTTAAAAGTTTTCTCCAAGGTCGGAAGGATGGCTCGTCATCGATTCATCGTTTCTCCAGAACGGAGTTAGCAAACTAGTTTCTAACTTCCCTATTGGTTACTAGTCCTTCATCGCAGGGGCGTACCCAGGGGGATGAAAAGGGACATATGCACCCCCCCACAAACAATTTTTCTAGAAATTGAAGTATTTTAGGATAGCTCTTTTATTATACTATTAGATATTCGAAAATGTAAAAAAAAGAGAGGGAAAAAATATTCTTTTCTTCTTCTTCTTCTCATGTCTAAATATTTTTCATGATGAACAGAAGAAAAAAAGTCTCTTTATTTTTGTTTCCATAGTATCTTTATTATTTTTCTCAGATAATTTTTATTTTTGTAATTTTTATACCTTGATAAAAGTTAAATCGATCCTTGAACAGTTTTAAATAGGCGATACAAGATTGACATCCCGTATTCTTTAGTTTTTACCAAGTGTTAATTCTCAGCTAAAGAAATTGTTTCTTTTACGGCAATGATGATACGGACACCCCAAAATTAATTTCTTAGTATGCCACTGCTTCACTGTAATGTTACGCACATGAGTTGATGCTTCCCTGCATCGCTTCTTTTGTGAATGAAAATGTGGATTTAAAGAGATTTCACCATTAGCAGAATGAGAGCGAAGGTAATGACGACAGATTTGGCGACTTGAAAACTTTGGCGACAAATGGAAAGTACTCGATGGCACTGGTAGCTAAGCGAAAAATCAAACGGGAAGAAAGTTTTCGTGAATTTTTTGTGGGACGTCACACCAAGCTGGTAAGATATAAATAAGCCAAGAGATACAATCGGGATCAGAGTTTATGAGTGAGTCTGAGGAATCGGTCTGTGTACGTAATCAGTTTATCTGTGGAGTCTGATTTGCAGATCGATTGGGGAATCGGGGTCAAGTGAATTTTCTGGATATTCGGTCTGAGTTTAACGGAACTGTTAATGAAAGTCTGTCTTTGAGGATTGTTGAGGAGATCGATCGATGGATCGACGGAACGCTGTTGGCACTTGAAGTGGAGCGGGACGGGTGAATTTGCAAAGAAACAACGTGTATCTGCTGGGAATCGTCGGAGTCTGTCTGGAAGTACAGAATAATTCTGCGGGGGTTGCCCGCAGTAAGGAGCTATAAGCTGATGATCTGAACGCTTTTGTGAAATAACTGTGACTGTACTTAATGTGTGTTTTGTTCTTGTTTCTGTGTTACTAAATAGTGGAAATGCTGTTTATCTGTTATTGTCCAAGTTGTGCTACATGTGTGTTGTCTTGAAGATTTACGAATAAATCGACATTTATCGTTATCCTGCGAGTTGTTATTGATTTTCATTCCACGCGCACAGGAAGAAATTTTCCGTAACAGTATACACTGCCTTTTTTCCCCCGCTGTTTCCTTAGTGCTATTGCCTTGTTTAAATTCTCAAAATATCCCATGACGAATAAGCATTTCCCTCTCTACATTTTAGGTGTTAAGAACAGCAGATTATCTATTTAGTAAAAGCAAAAACTCGTTTGTCACGGTGATTCATAGTGTGAGTGGAAATGAACTATAGATTCAGCTACATCGGAAATTGTTTATGACTGGACCAAATAGTTTGATTTTAAATTACAGTTTTGAAATTTAGTTTGTCTGAGAGAGAGAATAAGAAAAAATCAATTTATTTCAGGCTTGTCCAACCCAAGAGACTTTGAGTTTTAGAAACACATTTTATTAAGGTAGGTCGCAGTGTATGTATATATATGAAAATTCTGATATAAGTTAAGGGAAATTACATTTTATTGAATTATATATATTTACAAAAAATACAATTTTAAAAAAACTGTCCTGCAGTTACAACATAATGTTGGTGCTAAATTACTATCGATCAAAGGACGCCGAACAGTCAGTTTGTCTGGAATCAAACGCTTCTGCGTCAAATATATTAAGCTTGTTGCAGACAGACTGGCTGCTGCTATTTCGCATGTTTTACGTGTCGCATTTCCTTCTTTCTTCTAGTAAGGCACACCCGTACTCTTCAGTAAGTTTGCTGTTTAGTTGTACATTCTGTATAGCCCAATCACACCAGATGGCCCGTGCTCTTTTTAAAACGAGCTGTGTAATTGTTTCTGAACAAGATTATAGAAAAATTGTGATAAAAGTTGACTCAGGTCGTGAAATATTCCCATTGCAGTAGGGTATGACAGGAACGACTTATGGTAGAATGTTCTTTGGTACTTTTATGTACAATAAAAGTATAAATCTTTGTTTAAATGACACAGCTTAGTGGATTGTGGGCTGGTTAAGCCTGATTCAGTTCTTACTTTTATTAAGAAATTGTTTTCTGCCCCAAGGATACTAGGAAATTTATTTAAAATACTTCAACGGACTCTACAAACTTACATCTAGAGAATTACTAAAGTTAAAATCAAGATTTTACTGCAATTGTATAGATACTAGATCCCTATTTTTTTCTCGATAATCTCAGCTTTAAATTTGACTTTCTTCTTAAGGCTCCCGTCTAGCCGCCATTTTGATTTCGTGGACGTAATGTTAATCCTATGGAATTTTGACTTTAATTCTCACATCTTTATTATTTGATCTATTTGAATGCAATAAAGTGCATTTGAAAGAACAAAAAATAATCTATGCTTCTGTGGAATTACTTTTTTCCTCCGATTTTTAAAAATATTTGAAATTTTTTTTTAAAAACCAGAAAACTCAAAAACGAATGATTAAAATAAGAATAAAAATATTTTTAAAAATCTTAGGAAAAAAGTAATTCCACAGAAGCATTCATTATTTTTTGCTCTTTCAGATGCACTTTATTGCATTCAAATAGAACAAATAATAAAGATGTGAGAATTAAAGTCAAAATTCCATAGGATTAACATTACGTTCACGAAATCAAAATGGCGGCTAGACGAGAGCCTTAAGGCTTCCGTCTACCCGCCATTTTGATTTCATCAGTTTAATGTTAATCCTATGGAATTTCGACTTGAATTCTCCCATTTTTATTATTTGATCTATTTGAATGCAATAAAGTGCATATGAAAGAGCAAAAAATAATGAATGCTTCTGTGGAATTACATTTTTCTTCCGATCCTTAAAAATATTTGAAAACATTCTTTAAAGAACAGAAAGCTCAAAAGCGAATAATTAAAATAATAATAAAAATATTTTTTTAAGAATCTTAGGGGGAAAGTAATTCCACAGAAGCATTGATTATTTTTTGCTCTTTCAAATGCACTTTATTGCATTCAAATAGGTCAAATAGTAAAGATGTGAGAATTCAAGTCGAAATTCCATAAAATTAACATTAAAATGATGAAATCAAAATGGCGGGTAGACGGGAGTCTTAAACTTTTAGAGTGAAAGAGAGTCGAACATCTTAATAATGTTGTGAGTTGGTATTCTTTTTATTTCTTGGATTGATCTTCCTATTTTGTTGCGAAATCTGATTTTCTGTAAAATTAAATTTGGGATACTGTCAACATTTCTACTTTAAAGCATTTCTTGTACAAAATCTAAGAGCTTTGTTTAAGGCTCTCGTCAACCCGCCATTTTGATTTCGTAGACATGATGTTAATCCTATGGGATTACGACTTTATAATTCTTACATCTTTACTATTTGAATGCAATAAAGTATATCTGAAGGAGCAAAAAATAATGAATGCTTCTGTGGAATTACTTTTTTCCTCCGGATTTTAAAAATATTTTTACCCCTATTGTAATGATTCCTTTGCGAGTTTCCAGTCATTGAAAAATATTTTAAAATATTTTTAAACATTGGAGGAAAGTAATTCCATAGATACGTTCATTATTTTTTGCTCTTTCAGTTGTTCTTTATTGCGTTCAAATAAATCAAACAGCAAACATGTGAGAATTAATGTCGAAATTCCATAGAATTAACATTACGTCTACGAAATCAAAATGGCGGGTAGACGGGCGCCTTAATGTATTTTTACTAGAATGCCAAATTAAAAAAAATTATGTTTTTATATAATTTGAAGCAAAAGCTCATTGGATAAATATTTACTGAATAAAAACATAGGAATGTAAATTAAATTACTAAAAAAAATCTTTTAACACTTATTACGCAAAAGTCGCAATAATATTTTTGAAACATAAAACTGTTTTTATCTTTTTGAAGTAAATATAACAACCCCTTTGGATTTTTTTCACGATAATAATTACATTCTTGGGTGAAACAATCGTTTTTCGAAATAAGATTATATTGTTTATTTCTAATTCAAGATCGAGAGAAGCATTAAATCATAAACATGCTCGTATTACAATTATACACGCTACATTTTGTAACAATAGTTTCACAAACAAGTTATACAAAAATCCTGTGTTTTTTTTCCAAGAGAGAGAGATAAGTAACACATCGTTTATATCTGAGAGACAATCCTTATATTCTTGAGTCAAGCAATCACGCCTCACACGAGATGAATTATATCGTTGTGTTCCAGACTGAGAAAAATTAAATTATTAGCACAATTGTATTACAATTATACACATTATATTTCATATGAATAATTTGAAAATGATATTACAAGCCCGTGTTTGTTTGTTTTTTCGAGAAAGAAAAGTAATTCGCACATTATTTATTTTCTATGACAATAATTACATTTTTGAGTGAAGCAATCGAGCTCAACAGATGAAATCTCTTCGCTGATTTGTGTTCAAGATTGAGAAAAATTAAAGCAGAAGAACTCTCGTATCACAATTAGTCATGTTAATTTTTATAACAATAACTGGAAGAAGTAGTTATTAACTACATACGTTTCAAGAATGAAAAATATAACTCATATATATTACCTATATTCTGCGATAATAATCACACCCTTGAGCGACGCAATCGCATCTAGAGATGAAATTTTGCCGAGGAATAGCTCTCAAGTCTTCTTAAAAGAATTTAAATCATAAATATCCTTTTGTTCTATTAAAATTGATCTCTTTGAATTTCATAAAAATATTTTTGAACAGAAGTTATAAAAAAAAAACCTTGTTTATTTACATATTGTCTAATATCTACGACAGCGTTTACATTCTTAGATGAAATAATAGCTGTCTCAAAACGAAATTTTGTTTTTGACCTCTATTTAGTATTGAGAAGAAATTAAATCATAAGAGCACATTACAATTTTTTCAAAATGAATTTATATAAACAGTCTTTATTTGGTAGAAATAAGAATAAATTATATATTTCTTGTCTCAAGAATTATAATTTTTGTAGAATTAATCGCGTCTGGAAATGAAATTTTATGGTTCATTTCTGTTCTTGATCTAATCTTCGAGAAGAAATTAAATAATAAACGCAAAAGCATTACATTTATTCATCTTGAATTTCTTAAGAATCTTTTGATATAGTTATACAAAACTATGTTTATTAGAAGAAATAAACATATATTTTCTCTATTTGCTGTGTCAATAATTATATTCTTTGTAGAATTAATCGCGTCTGGAAATGAAATATTATGGTTCGCTTCTGTTCCAGATCTAATCTTCGAGAAGGAATTAAATAATAAACTCAAAAGCGTTACATTTATTCATGTTGAATTTCATGAAAATATTTTGATGTAGTTGTACAAAACTATGTTTATTAGAAGAAATAAACATATAATAATACTTTCTCTATTTTCTGTGTCAAAAATTATATTTTTTTGTAGAATTAATCACGTCTGGAAATGAAATATTATGGTTCGTTTCTGTTCGAGATCTAATCTTCGAGAAGAAATTAAATCATATACGCATTAGTATTATTTCTGTTATATTTCAAAGCAATGTTTTGTAAATTAAATTATAAGAAATCATATCTTTTAAGAAATAAACATAATCTACGCACACACATTGTCTTTTTCTTCATTCGATAATTACATTCTTTAGTGAAATATTCGCACTTCGAAATGAAATTTTATCGTTCACTCTTCTGCTCTAGATCTAATTATCGAGAAGGCATAACGTGAGCACCGAGATAATCACACTCCCAGCAAATCTATCTGACTGATAAACAAACACTTTAGAATCACGAAATCTCGGGAAAAGTCGCCCCGAAATAAAAAGAAAAATAAAAGGTTCACACAGCTTATAATCAGTCAAGTGTTTCACATTCTCAAACACGGATATTGCAGCTACGGGAATGCTTTTTGTGAAAAACACATGAAGATTAATTATTTCTGAAATATTTTATTTTTATTGCTGGAAGAACTGTTGCAATCACCACTATCCTTATACAAAAATTAAGAATAGAAAAAAAGAAATGGAAGTTTTCCGAAAAGAATTACAGATCGTTTGGGAATGAAATTTATGTAAAGTTAGCGGATCGTTTATGAAAGTTTATGCAAATGAGTTAATTCGAGACTTGTTTCTTCAGTATGAGTGACAATATTCTAAAAATTTTTGTTGGTAAGTTTATAAAATCTTCTACTTCTTGAAAGTTTTAGCTCGACTTTTATTGGTGAGTGAAATGTTCTTTATATGATAATATTTATTACATTTTTACTAATAATTCTTCAATATTGGTTTGATAAATGTGTTTGTTAATTAATGTTGTAATTTATATAATTAAAAAAAATTTGAATCACAATGTAATTAGTTAGTACATTCGAAATAATTGGAGAGTTTTATATAATGTAGCTTCAAGAGAGAAAAATATGTAAACAAAAAACTTAATTATTGCCTCAAATACAACAAAAGTAAAAATTCTATGAAAAGTTTTGAAAAGAACAAATTTAACAACCCAACGTCCTTTTTCTTATAAATATTATTAAATTACTCAAATATATATTTTTAAGTAAACGCTGAAATATCGAGAAATGGAGAATAGTAAAATTCTCGGATATTAAAATTAAAGGAAACGATAAATTCTTAAATTGAATATTTTTAAGCTGCATGTAATAGAAATTGAAGCAAACGATAAAAAGTTGAAAAATGATCTAGTATGCCAAAAGTGATCCAACTAAAACAATAACCTCTTTGGCGGCTAACAATAGATTTCTAATGTAGGAATAGAATTAATTACCGTATTTTTAGATTTCTTGTTTTTGTGACATATATCTTTTGAAATTATTAGTAGAGCTTAGATTCTTTTGTGTGCCTTATAATGATATTTTAATCACTCTATAGCAGTAAAAAAGTAATTGTCAGTCAATAGCGTCTTTATCCTTCGTAGTTGAATAAAGACATGATTTTTGAGACATATTTCCATTTAGGAAAAAGCTATTACTCTCTACGATTCCAAATTTTTAATGCTTTCACTTTGAATACCTACTCATATAATGAGCCAAAAATATTTTTTATTTAAGTAATACCCAAATTTTAAGAAGTAATTTTTATATGAAACAAAAGAAAAATAATTAAAATTCCTAAAATTTCCAAGTTCTTTAATTTTTTCAAAGAAAATATACAGTAATATCAAAGAATAAGAAATATACTTACTATTTTTAATGGGTTTTCTTTAACTCACAATGCAATTTTGTCTGGATCAAAACTTTAAAAGCTTTTTTTCTTTTTTTAAGCGATTAATTGATGTGAAATTTTCAAAACATTATTGTTTTGGGTGACAACTCTCTAATTTAATTATAATTCATAAATATTAATTGATTGTAACCAATTATTTAAATAATTAAATTTCACGCCAAGTTTTTCACCAAGTCGTCAAATAGTCGCCAAATTCATCGTTTAATAATTTATCGTTTGCTTTAATTTTAATTACATGTAGCTTAATTGATTAACGAAATGATTAATTGAGCTAAGAATTTTTACACGTTTTTATTTTAGATGATAAATTTAATGAACGTCAAACAATAAAATAAATTATTAAAAATAATTGTTCAGTTAATTCAATTTGTCTCAACGTTCCCTTTTGCACTTAAAATGTATGGTATAAAAATTTTGTTACGCAAAGTGGGGAGTTTGAAAGAAAACCCATGTTCAAAAAACTCGTTTTTTATCGGTGTTATTGTACATTGTTTTTTCGTGTGAGCTGTAAAATATTTTGTATATTAAATGAATATTTTTTTTAAAAAAAAAATGGTACCTAAATACAAGATATCTCAATATTCATGTCCATATTCTACTAAATGAAAAAAAAAAACCTTTTTCGCTAAAAAAATTACTTTTATAGATCTATAAAATAACTAAAATATCATTATCAGCCGCCCAAAAAGTCTATGCCCTATTAATAATTTTAAGATATATATGTCACAAAAACAAAGTCTTACATTCGATATATTGTTTATCCTCGCTTGTCTTGATTTGCGTCAAAAATATCTCTTTCAATAAAAAAAATTATTTGAAAGTTTATTTATTTCTATTGACATCTAAAACATTTTATGCATTAGCTTTGTAAATCTGGTAATACCATTACCTGTAAAAAAAATAACTCAGTACTAAACAAGTTAAAATTTCTGAAATAAATCGACTATCTCTACAAATTTAATTTCTAATGCCCTCTTTTCGTTAGAATCAAAACAAACAAGTTCCTTCAATATTAAAAAAAGCAAATTTTTATCAGCAGCAAGAATGAAAGCAAACGATTATGCGATAGAAATAAAATTATTTAGTTCAAGTATTAAAATTAAAGCAAACGATAAATTGTTAAATTAAATGTATATCGAGAGAAATATAACTATTGTGGCTGCATAATGAAAATAAAAAATTAATCTTTGCATATTACTCTATTCTCAACAATTACATCGTAATATTAACATTCCACATTATCTTATGTTTTGTAGTCTTATATAAATAGAGTTTTAATTTTTTTAATGAATTAGTTTTTTTTCCGGTATGTATAGAATATATTTAAAATTGTTTTTATTTTGACAAATATTGCCCCCTTTTTCTTTGTTTAGATATAATTAAACTAACTTAAGTTTCAATTTTCTAGTTAGGATATTTTGAGAAATATACCTCTCCAAATGCATGTTCAGGTAGCTTTATATTGTTTGACTTTATATTGCTTTAAATTGAGTATTATTTGATTTTGCTGTTAAAATTTAGGATCTTCACTGAATATGTGTTGTTCATAAGAATTTATAATTTACGAGAGTTATGGGTTATTTATGAGAATTTGATAAATGAAGGCTAGAAAACTGAATTATAAAATCATCAGCAAACATGCCATACTACGGGAAAAAATATTAGTAATTTCTCAAAATGTGTTTTTTTTTTAAATATTCTGCTAAACTATTCTCAAAATCTATTTTAACCATGGTGCTTGTATTTTACAGATTATAAAATGAGGTTATATCCCACAAAGAGAATGCATTTTTTTCGTACCATTAATCACAAATTATACTCATAAGCAGACATTTAAGGTGTTATAGAAAACATCTAAACAAGCAATTTTCACCACACAATGCATAGACAGAGAGCAAGTGGTGAGCTGCTAAGTGGCGCTGTAATGGAAAACATAAAGCCCGAGTTTTCTGATGCGTAATTTCCATCGTAGATTACAGGAGGCATTTCGAAGTACAGTTTTCAGGAAAAGGTCGTGCGTCCTGAAACCCACGGTAAAAATGGCACTGTGTAAGAAAGTTCGCGCTTTAAGCTTTTCATTACAATGCCACATAGCAGTTCACCGCTTGCTGTCCGCTTTTGCATAGGTAGGTGAAAATTGTTTCCTTAGATGTTTTCTATCACTCTTAAATTTTTGCCCATGAGTTCCTAAACACCCAGTAGGAATAGCATAGTATTGGTACAAAAATAGAGGGAAACAAGATTCGTAAAATTTGAAACTTTGCTAAAATAAAATTTAAAATTAAAAATTATGTTCAATACACAGAATGTACCATATATAAGTACTCTGCGAATTTTAACAGTTATAAATCAGTGGAGTTTTTGCAAAATTTACCAAAAGGCACATGACTTACAAACATAAACTCACAACAATAGATTACTAATTGTTTATGCAATACTGGCCATTTTGCAACCCCATGAAGGAAAGCAAACACAAAAAAGACATTTATTATAGTACGGAATGAAGACAAAAAGAATAAATTTGCAGGCAGTTTGGGGGTTTCCAGGGGTGCGAAATTAGTTAAAACAGATGAAACGGCCCTTACCCGGTTACGCATGGAGTCGAGCTTGGATGACAGAAACGGACAACTCATTCTATGCTGCTTTAAGTCTATACCACACTTCATCAACCGTATTAGCTGGAGAGGGGTGGCAGGCCAGTCTCTCAGTAAACTATGGCCAGATGTTTTCAATGGGTGATAGATCTGTAAACGTGCAAGCCAAGGTAACAATCGAATACCCTGTGTGTCGAGGAAGGTCAGAACACGATGTACAACATGTGATCTTGCATTATCTTGTTGGAGGAGGGACTTTGGCAAGCCTCGAAGATAGGACGCAGCCATTGGAAGGAAGATGTCAAAAATGTACAGATTTGTGTTGAAATTACCATCAATCTAAACTAGAGATGTGCGCGTTGTGTACCCGAGGGCTGCTCAAACCATCACACTAGGTGCAGGGCCCCTATGCCGATATCGAATGCAAGGAGGCGACGAGCGGTCCCCTCGGGGCCTCCAGGCACTTATACAACTATCAGAATACAGCACGCAGAACTGGTACTCGTCTGAAAAGGCGACATTGTCCCCCTCCCGTATCCAGCTTTGTCTTTTCGTGCCACAAAGTTGCTCTCTTTCTCTCTATGCTGCATTGTCAATGGAAGCCAAAGTAGTGGTCCTCGTGCTGACAGTCCACACTGCTACAAAAGTCGTTGCACCGTACTAGCGGATAGTGGTCTTTCTGCAAACATGCCTATTTTCTTACTAATGGTCAGTGATGGAACTTCACAATATGTCTGTCCTCCCGGATGTTAGTCATGGGAGAGCGTGGAGATCCTGCCTACCGTTTAGTATGACCCTCAGCAACCCATTGATTCCATATTTGCATGAAAATGGTTGAATTTCGACCATTGCTACGGGCAATAATACGGAACGATAATTCACGCTCTCGATAGGCAACTATCCTGCTTCTATCGAGTGCCCACACTTGCTGGTAAGCATTTCTTCTTCTTATTCGAGACATAACATGATGTTCTGAGAAACCTCCGGCCTTACAAAGAGCTTTCCGAATGAGAAATCCATTACATAACTTTTCCTTTATGCGGTGCTTTAGATGTCGTTTCTCCCTCCTGCGTCGTCTAAATGCGCTGAAATACTAATCATTTGCATATCCCAACTTGTTCTTCTTTGTATATGGTTTTGACATTGGTCAGATCATTCTTTCCTGTTGTTGTCCTGATGACCAGCAGTGTACGTAATTATTTTTACTTTTAAAAGTGATTTTCATTACATAAACAGATTCGTAATTATACAGATTTTACGGAATTAAAATATGACTTCCATTGCTTTTTATTTTAAAAAATGTTGATTTTTTAAAACTGGGGTAAAATAATTTGGAAAGAATTTTGTCGAAGATAGAAATTTGCTTCCATTTAGTTTATTTAGAATTATTTT